>OY856411.1:241206838-241771838 GCA_963693085.1 Alisma plantago-aquatica
TTCTAATTAAGAAGTCTTGTGAGAATATAGAAGAGTTTAGATGTGTTTCCTTTTTGGTTTTTAAAATGAAAAATTGGTCCATGTGATTCTAATATGTCTATAGACTGGTCTTTGTGTTACTATATATGAAAAAGTATGGTAAAGATTGTTTGTTTAGTTTTTCAAATTTTAGGTTGACTTTACATATTCTAATAAAGGTGTATGTTATACCGCAATAGAAGATGTAATCGCTCTCGCTCCAACATAACATCATCTTGAAAGATATGTGTTGTGGCGTTGCCAAGACATAGTTATTATTATTTTTGTCCCTTGTCTTTTTAGTGATATTCGTCTTCCTTCCTTCGTCTAAATAAGTTTCAACTCATATTTTTTTCTTCAAAGAGCTGTCGAGCCACACGCTGGTTCTAGTGGACACATACCTTACCTAATACCATGATATTTACTAATTTATATCACCTAAAACGAGGCTTAACATACAGTTTTGTATGAGTTGTCCGTCTGTGCCTCACCTGTATATGATGCAATTTGTTCTTTAAAACAATCAGGGAAACATGTTCTGGTTCGGTTCATTTCTTATTGCAGAACTTGCAGTTTATGGGCCAGGCCGCAAAGAGCTACACCATCTCTTACCGCTGCATTTTTTTCTCATTTTGCTTGCTTAGCAGTTGAGGCATCGGCTCTGCCGTTTATCCGTTGGATGGAATTTGATATGCTTTGTTAAGAGCTGATAAAGGCCATAGTTAGGCCAGGTACATTTCGTATACATTGATAGACTATTGCTAACTGGTTTTGATTAGCACTTTTAAAATATGGTGGGCGATTACGGTCCAAATATAGCCGTCGTGTATTCAAACAAGATATCAAAAATTTATCACTTGACGTCTAGAGACAAAAGAATTGTGCTATGTATTTACAATACTTCTTGCAACTTGTGTCTCGTTACTTTTCAAATGCATTTACAATGTGTTGTTTAAGTTACATATAAATTACCTCATGGTTACGATTTCCTAATTGCAAAATCTAGTAAAATATTGTAGCTATGTTGATTAGCTACAAAAGCATATTGTTTTAGATATTAGGATTGTAGCAAAAACAAACAATCGTTGCTCATATATGGCATGTGTGACTACGCTTCATGCTGACTACCCTCACTTACATTCTTGGCTTCGCTAATGTGTTCCAACATAACTTACTCATGATGTAATTATCTTTACTCTGATATTAGTTTTTTTTAACTAAACAAGGTAATATGAACACAGTTTTTACGGCCATCAAAGCAAATATAATATTCTCAAATTTATATAATGTATAAAATAACTATTTTTAAGAAAGCTCGTGGGAGGGTCAGGTTGTTGAAATCTATGAATTATTTTTTTGGCTCGTAAATAGTATTTAGCTTTATTATTTTAATTTAAAAAACATGCATGTATAGTCTTATAAGGTTGTGCGTCAAAGCCATTGTGGGAGCCGACTCCACTAGTCTCTACACCACATACATGAGAAACATCGTAAATAGTTCAGCAACAATTTTCCTTTATTTTTGAAAATGAGAAATTTGTCTTTAGGCTTGACAGTAGTTTTTGTCTTTTTTTTTAATTAATAGTTAAACCATGTATTTTCTAAAAAGGTTGTATGTCAAAGTCATTGTATAAGCCGACTCCACTAGTCAACACTGATAATTCACTGATGTTCTTAGCTATAATGTTTCCCTTTATTTTTAAGACTATAAATTGGTGTTTGGGATTTAGTGCAAGTTATTCTTTTATTTACAAATTGGGTCATTGAGTTTGGTTGCAAATTTCACATTTATTTTTTAAAATTATAAATTGGACATTGTAGATTCCAACAAGGTTGTATGTCACAGTCGATATCCAACATTTACACCACATTACACCTTCTTTTTACAACTATTAGAGTTCTAAGTGTGGGGAACCAAAGTTGGAAGATGTGGAGTGTGTGGTCGCTTTGACATGCCCGACATGGGGAAGGATTTGTGTGGCAATGTTGTTGGTGTTGGAAAGCAGAGATCCTTCTCTTAAGCATGTGAGAGTCAATATCAATTCCTTATTTATCCTTTCTTGCTCTTTTATTGATCTTCTTCTCTATTAATATTGTGTTTGATCCAACATTAGTCCACCTTTCTATAACATCTGAGAGTGTTGAAAATCCTTCTTCTATGCAAGAAAGGGTCAGAATGGTTATCGAATCGAGGAACCCCAACAAATCCATAGATGCACATCAACAAGTGTGATGGTGGTGGCAGCACGAGTGTAACTAGTGGACTAGGAGCCAACAAAGGGGAGGAGAAGGCCAAGCCCTCTCATCATACTCCATGTATATTCCATTTACCACATCTCCCCCCAATATCTTGAGTGTATCTTCTTTCTACCTTGTGGCATGAAGTAATTTAGTGATTATACATGACATGCTTTAGTGAGATAGCCCATGATATTGTGTTGATTTATATAATTAACATATTCCAGCTTCTAGACCTCCCCTTCATCCTCGACTATAGTAATTCAATCTTGACTCATAATTATTTGAGATTTCATTTAGAAATTTATGTTTATATGTTTATAAAACCTATCTATGTGTCTTTTTGTTATGTGGGTTCTTATATTCAAGATGGGATAGGAGAGATTAATAATAGTTTTGCGACTACTATGCATGTGTGCATTGCATGTCTGACTAGTATAAGTAGCAAATGTGATTTATGTTAATCTTAACATAAAAATTAAACTTAAATAAAATGTTGATGATTTCAACCTATAACAAACATAATGAAACAAAGAATATAGAATACATGAATTGAATTGGTTTATTACACGCCTAATATGAATGCATAACATTTTTATAAGTTCTTTTGTATCTTGTTTTAAGTTATAAATCTATTCTTATTTACAGAATGATTTGGAAATATAAACTTTGCATAGCATTGGTTTTTGTGCATATAATTCCAAATAAATACTAAAGCAATTATTACTTGTGACACCCCGCCACAACAAAGCAAGATTTTTCAATACAAGACCTCAATTATGATAATCATTCAAAGTAGCCAACATGTTAATAAAAACACATAACAAAAATGCCTATTTCGGTTTATGTAAGATTGGACAAAGGCTCGACAATCATTCAACATTCATAGGAATCTTTACAACATGTAATTCAATAATTCCTTTATTTCCAGTTGATGAGATATGTCCAGTTTGTCGTAAGGTATGTTTGGACACTTTTAGGGAGTATGTGGTTCATTATAGGGAGCTTCCAAGTTTTAAATACATGCATGATCTTGTTAGGGACATTCTTTTTTATGTACTCAGACATGTAGGTGCTAAGAAAGAGGAACATGTGAACTTTTGACAGATCTACAAGAGGGGAGATCGATACTTAGACTTGTCGATGTTCTAATTTTTGGATGGGTCAGAGAGAAACATGTGTCTGTAGATTTTGTTGGATCCTAGGATGGGTGATTTTCTCTAGAGGGGGTGAATAGAGCTAAAATGCACTTAAACAAAATTCATTAGATCTTCAAATTATATCACAAGATAAGGTTGCTAAATGGGAATTTGAGTGCAACTAAGCATACATAGTAAGAATGAGAGATTGAAACAAACACTTGAACAAGTTGTTTAGAGTCGTTCCACTCTCCAAACTAGGAGAGAGTCAGTCCACTACCTAGAGAGGTCAACATATAGGATTTCCTAACCATGCCCTCTTATATTCATCTTAAGACATACAATACATGACATTCTAAAGGACTTACCTATGCAATCCAAGAGTCTTCAACCTACCCAAGGACTTACCCACTTTGCAAGGAGTCTTCTTCCTTCACCAAGGACTTACCCACTCTTGCATAAGTCTTTGGCCTTGAAGGAATTACCCACTCTTCTTGGATCTTCAGCCTTTGACTTCACATTCGCCAAGGAGAAGCTTTCACCAAAGACTTACCCACTTGATCAAGGAGTCTTCTACCTTTACCAAGGGTGTACCTACTCTTGCTCTAAGTCTTCGGCCTTACCTTCTTCTTCACCAAGGGACTCCTTCCCTTGTTCTTCTTCACCTCTCTTAGCCAAGAGAGAGAACCTTCATCTTCATGGTTGAAAGAGAGATTGACAGGTGGAGGAAGTGAGACCCTCACAAGATATACATGTAAGACTAGCTCTCTTACAAATATCCTACTCACTCTTAATAGATGTAGCAAGTGATTAAGCTTAGAGATAGAGGAGGATTTATGATGCACTCAACTATAGAATAGGGACCTTCATAGTGCTTGGCTAACTTTGGGATGAAGTCTAAGTGGTCCTATTTGTAGTTGTGGATGCCTAGAAGCCTTTGGGAACACTTAAGGCCAAATTCTAGCCATTTTGAGTGTCGTAACATATATTTTTTTGAGTTTTGCAACACTTTAACGGTTAGTAACACTTTTCTGCACTTTTTTCAATAAAGGTAACTCAACTGGTTGCACTATATGACAAGCCAATTTGAACCATCGATCGAGTTTATCCTAGATGAAACTCGGTTGATCGATTAAATCATTTTTGCTCAGTGTAGGGATCAATCGAGTTCTGTGATTGTGCAACTCGACCAAACTATGACATTTTCAAGATCCATTAAGGGATTAGTCGAGTTTGTAACTCGACCAACAAACAACCTATAATGAATTTTGTAAAATGTCATTTAAGTGCTTAAATATTCTATTTAAGTGCTCCTAATTTTTTCTAAGCTTAATCACAAGTCATACAATCATTACAAGTGATTTACAACATGATTCTAATGGATTTACATCATATTCTATAAAAATGTACTTGCATTGATTTTGATTTGTCTTTTCTCCAATTAGGATGCACAAGTTAGGGCATTTGGAGTGTGTATACACCTAATCTAAAATCACTCAAGTAGAAGCATTAGACACAAATGAATAGAATGGTTAGTCATCATCAAAATAACAGTTTATTCAATTTAGACCTTGAGTCAACATTGACTAAATTTACCTTGAGTCAACATTCTTCCCCTCTTTGAATATGACAAACCATTCCATAAATGTATCAAAAGCATTTAAGTAAAATCATACCTTTGGAGAAACCTAGGGGTTTTAAAAGAATTGAGTTCATATACTCCCCCTCAATTGATGCTAGTGGAGTTCTCATACTCCCCCTCAATTGATGTTATTTGTCCTGCATTATTAGCTCTCATAACATTTATAGAATACTATGTCTTCTACTCATATATTTTTTAGACATTTATGTCTTATTCCCTTTACCTTCTCCCTTACGTAAGAGACATGTTTTTCTCTCTTCATGTAAGACATGCCTTAACATTTACGGTTCATGTAAGACATGCTTTCTCCCCCTACTTTACAAAAGAAGACATGCTTTCTCCCCCCTTTGTCATTTCAAAAAGTGGGGGTATGAAGAGATAAGAAACACCACTTGTTAAAATAAAAGAGTTAACAAATATTATAAGGGAGAGTAGTAGAGAAAAATTAGGGGCTTATCCAAACATAGTATATAAAGCAGATCAAGGCATGTAATAGAACAACCCTAGATGTAATTCTAGCAAATATCAAGGCAAGATAAAGTGTTGTAGAAAAAATAATGAATTGCAATTTTGACCCTAAAGATGATGGAATTCGCCCAAAAAGCGTCAGGGCTCATGGCAAAGCAATGAGTCTTGCTGAGAAGGTCGATTCTGTATAAAAAAACACTAGTCTAGTATCAAAATTTGTAATCTACATAAACTTCAAGGATGCTCCAATTTATACATACGATGTAGCTCTATATATCCTACATCACAATGCTATGCAGGCAACTCAAGATAGTAGATATGTAAGTTGAGGAACAAGCTTGAGTAAGAAAGAAATAGGATATAAGCATAGCATATAGTTAAATACCACTTGATGAAAAGATAAACAAGGCTAGAACTACATGTATATAAACTACTAGTAGATATTATCACAAGTTAGGATTACTAGTAGGATCTAGATCACAGTAAGATATGCACAAGTCAAAGATAAAGCTATATGTAGATGTATAGATATATCCAAACAAGAAGATATGCAGTTTTAGAAGCATGAAAGGATATAACTCAGTAGTAGTACATATGCATCATTACCAAAAGATGATTACCACTAAGAGCATCAAGGTTGTATCATGATAAGAAATACAACTATATAGATGTAGCAGGTTATAGCACAATGGAAGTATTTTAAGAGACAACCAAGAGATCCAAAGAAATCATCATCAAAACATGTATAACAAATCAAGACAAGTAATTGCAAGATATAGGGATATCACTTGTGGGATACCAAAAATAACAATTGGAAAGATAGATTTGTATGCAAGACAGACAATTTAAAACATAGAAATATGCATAAAATGGTGTCAAGGGAGTGCCAAAGAATAAGGCCATTGGTTGAGAAAATCGAGTTGAGAGGGAAATTCTCATTCAATAAGCCAACTGTGTATTCTGTGCATAGTGCTACCAGTCAAGTTTTGTGTTTTGGTAATTCGACCGACAATAGTTGTTGGCAACACCTATTGTTCTTGTCGGTCGAGTTTCTAATAGGACAAACTTGATTGATACAGTTGTTTTCAAAAACCACATATATATCATAAAGGCATATTAAGAGGCATGATAAAAATATAAGCCATATCTAAACATGTGTAAGTAAGTTGTTAGTAATGCACTATGAAAGCATTAGAAATAGTTTTTGAGCAAGAAAGTGATTGTCACCACAATAACCACTTTTGACTCAAGAACCATATGCATAGTGCATACTAACTTAACATAAAACACGTTATTATTGGATATGAGCAAGAAAAATCTTACCTCTATTGTTACCATTCCTTTTCACTAGTTGCCACCCCATACACATCTCACCTTTCTTCCTTCATGTGGATTGAGAAGTCAATTTGAAAATCCATAGCTCATGTCAATACATTAGCAATATACCTACAAGAAGAAAGATGAAATGGTCCCCAATCATGTTTTTAGGTTTGGATGGGTTAGCTTGATTTCCTAAAAGGACAACAAGTAGAATAATGGCCAAAAATATTGCAATGGTTGCATGTTCCCATAGCCTTGGAACTTAGGATTCTCCATGAAATATTGGAGGCCCTTTACCTTTGTTGTTCCTTTGGCTACCATCATACCCCAAACCTTGTCTGCCAATTTGTGTAGTAGTATGGTGTAGGATATCATTAAGATTCTTTTTACCAACTAAGAATCTTTGCAAAGAGGATCTCAAACTATGATTATCGTGCATAAGAGAAGAAATAGTAAAAGACAAATGATTGATATTATATGTAGCATGCAAAAGATTGTTTTCTAAGCAAAGAGCTTTGGTCAAAAAATAATCTCTATCAATGTGAAGAGCAGCAACACTATTCTCTCTACTAGCAGAACTAGAAGACGATTCAATCACATTAATTTCGGCAAGAAAGGAAGCATTTTCATTTACAAACATAGCAATCTTAGAATGATAGATCCTATTTTTAGATTCTAAACCTTGCAAAGCCCAATCCTTGTTCTTGTTTTCAGTTTTAATAACATATATATCATGCATGGAAGAATCTAAACAGATACTATGCTCTACATTAGAACTATGTACAAGAGGTTGAGCTTCTAGAAATCTAATCTTGTCAAGAAAATTAGCATTTTTAAGTTTAAGAGAATCTACTTGACTAAGACAAGTATTTTTATCATCAAGAAAGCAAGTATTAGCATGTTCAAGATCATCTATTTTTATATGAAAATTATCAACAATTCTAGCAAGCTTTTTCTGTTTCCTTTTAGAAGACTTAAGAGAGGCATGGGTAGCATGAATAATTGTAGTTAAATATTCTTTATCTAAAGAGTTTAGATTTACCTCATTTTAGTCTTCACTTATTGAAGCTATAAGAGCAAAATGACATTCTCCTTCATCACTAGAGCTTGAGCTAGATACTCCATTTGATTCTTCACTTGAGCTTGAGTCGGAGGAGTCACTTGAGTTTTGAGTTGGAGGAGTCACTTGAGCTTTTGTGCCATTTCTCCTTCTTCTTGTATTTATCTTCTCTTCTTTTGTGATGATGTGTCTTTTTGCCTTGTAGACAATCTGTAAGGATGCCGACCTTCGTTTTGTGCTTACCCTATTTGTTTTTCCTAAACCTTGTGCTTGGTTGCTTGCTAACCATCTTTAGTGATGATTAGGGTTTGCTTGTGCTTAGTTGAGAGAAGGAGGTGCCACTTGCAAAATAACCTGAGTTAAGGTTGATGAGCAAGTTTGTCACCTTGATAGATGTCTTTCTCTCTCTTTGCTTCCTCCAGGGTTGAGAGGGAAGTTTGGGCTTGTGCCTTGAGTTGTCCTGGGCTTGGTTGAGCTCTTTTGGGCCTTGTCTTCCCTTGTTTGGGCCTTGCCTTGCTTGGTTGAGCCTTGTATTGGGCAAGGGTTCTTGCATCGGCCATGGGGTATCGCCCATGGGGGTGTATCGGCCATGGATGGAGTGTGTCGGCCTTTGACCTTTGTTGACCTTCTTGCCTTGGTTGTGTCACCCTAGCTTGGACATGTGGCCGACCCTTGGGGGAGTAGTGGCATGGCATGTGCATGAGGTTTGCAAGGTGGTAAAATGAGTGGACAAGTGTCCCTTGGTAAGGTGACACCTTGCCTTGGTCTAACCTTGACCCTCATCTATATATGTCTTGCCTTTCTCTTCCTTAGGAACCCTTTAGCTCTTTGTTGCTCCTCTCTTCCTTGTGTGCACGATACACCTCTCCCTTGCAACCTTAGTGGACGATACCCTTGGAAGAGCTAAGGTTGGTGGTCAATCCCCTTTAAGGAGTTCCCTTCTTCTTCCTTTACCTTGGTGGCCAAACCCTAGGAGGGTCTTGTTTCCTTATTAAGCATCTTCCCTCTCTCCTTAGAATCTTCTTCTCCATCTTGCCTACTCTTCGGCCATGGTGGTTATGCTTCTTGTTCCTTTTCTTGAGGTGGTCGAAATAGTGTGCTTGGAGCTAGGAGCTTAAAGCTTGGAGCTTTGGAGCTTGAGGAGTTTGCTTAAGGCGGGTTACATAACTTCTAACCCTAGCTATACTACCTTCCCTATATGTTGCATGTTTCATATATGTCGATTGATCGGTCATTGCATGTTATGTTTCTTGCTCTAGAACATGTTGTTGATCTTATGGATTTAATGAGCATGATGTTGATGATGTTGTTGATGGTTTATGTGCCTTTACACCTAGTTGGCCGAACCATGGTTTTGGGTTTCCTTGTTGAGCAACACTCTTTTCTCTCCTTAGTCTAGATAAGTGAGTTTGAGTTCTAGTAATGTGGGCAATACCCCTCTCTCGATTAGGTTGAGAGGTGAGCTTATATTATAGTTGCTTGAGCAACACCCTCCTCTCACCATGGATTAGAGAGGTGAGCTTTTGAATAGATGATGACCTATGTTGAGGTGGGTCCTTGTGGTTGCCCGATTTGTGATAAAGGTTGTGCAAAACCCCTCTCTCTTGGTTGTTGAGAGGTGAGCTGACCTTCTTGATCAATGAGGGTTTGGTGCCCTTGTGCTTGAGGTTGAATATGACCTTGTGGGGTGGTGCCTTGCACGATATGACCTTGGAGTAGTGATGCCCGATAGTTTAGCCTTGAGATATATCTTTGGACGAGGTACCTAGTTGGAGCTTGGTTAGTAGCTGATACCCATGTGTGCTTGGACAATATGCTTTGTTGAGTACCCTGTACGATACACCTAGTTAAGGTAGTTGGCTTAGTGCCCTATGTGCCTTGGACGTTATAGAGTTCAGTGGGCTATCCTTGTATTGAGCGACATGGCTTGGTTGTGGAGATGCCCGTTATGGTGGCATATAGAAACCCTAGATGTTGTTTTGAAGGAGGCCAATATGGAGTGTTGCCCTTAACCGATAGGCTTCCTTGAAGCGCTTTTATGTTGCCTGAGTTGTGAATATGTTGGATGATACACCATATATAAAGGATGCCCGATGCACCCCCTTGTCTTGAGATGGTCTTGGTCGTTATAGCTTAGTGCCCGACATGGTGTTGGCCGATAGGCTTGGATAGCTTGGTGCCCGGCACAGCCTTGGTCGTTATCCTTATTTAGATGAGCTTGGGTGATATGGTATGGTTCCCAGGATGGCTTTGGCCGATACCACCATATCTTTGTTGAGATTTGACTTATATGAAGTGTTGGACGATGTGGCTTCATGCCCAACATGCTAACCCTAGATGCTGGTCGTGCACGACACCATTCTTGGGCGTCATGGGTACCCAGTTAACCCTCGGATGATGCTGAGATGGTTGCACGATAGTGTTGCTTTGGGCGACACCCCTTTGGTCGTTATGGCTCATGTTGAAGGTTAGCTGATAGAGGAACTGAACCCTAACCCTAGCTTGGTGTACGTTATACCCTTGGCTGATAGCCATGTTAGTGTTGCACATTATACCTTGGTGATGGTTGCCCGACACCATGAGTGCTAATGGAACCTTGATGCATGTTAGAGGATGTGCAGGGGTTGGCCAAGATGGTGGTGAGTTGTCTTATGGTTGGGAATCCTAGTCGTTATACCTTTGGTAAGGGTATTGCTGCTGGTTACACCCTTTGATGAGGGTTGTCGCTGCTCGCCATTCTTAGTGAGGGTTGTAGGAGTTTTGGTGAGGGCTCTGATAACCCGGAATGTATATAGTTGATGGTTCTCTTTTAATAACGATGATACAAGTGCAATGATGTAATCACTTTGAATCCTGCAAATATGTTGATGAGTTAAAATAATAGATTGTGAACCAAAAAGCTTGAAAGCATATGATGTTGCTACACATGTTGATATGACACTTGCATATGGTCACAAGTGTAAGGCATAATATATGCCCATGATTGATAATAATACTATGAATGATAAAGCTTATGTGTGATGTATTCATGGATGCTTCTTTATACTTGATAGTATAATAATAATCATGTTAATCCATGATGGCTTCAGTTATCTTTGTGGATGTGTGCACTAACCATGCATGTATTTCATGAGGATTCATAGCCTGGTCAGAGCTATGAGGTATATGTGCTTTTCCTAGCACAACGTGATGATAATCCTTGTTAATGAAATAACAAGTTGATAGGTCTGAGGACCTGATATAAGGCTGAGTGCCTAGCTAAAGTGTTATCCTCTGACGATGAGATAAGGGATGCGTTCCCAGGATGCTGATGCATGATTGTGATGCCTTGAGAGGCAATGGTTGATATCATGAGGGATTGAGGTCCCATGACAGTATAATGATGGCATTGATGATGTAACTCTATAAGGCTATGTTTATACTTTGGTTGCCTCAACAATTGGCTTAAAATGTACTAATTAATTACAGTGGAACATATCATATAGTTTTCCCTGGCCATAGATCCATTACCGTCAGTATTTGGTGATGGTGAAACAGGTTTATCTTGCGGGATTACCTAGAGTGCATATTGTTGAATATGCGAGGTTTCCCCTAGCCTAAAATAGGAGGGTTGAGTGCAACTGTGGTTGCAGACTCAGGATATATGGAGCATGGTGAATAGGCCCATGGCTCAGGATATGTGATGGTGAGCATGATGCGTTCATGGCTCGGATGTATGTACTAGCACCTATGATGAGGTGAGCTAGAGATGGGTAGCTTGCAGAGCTAACCCAGAGGCTCAGGCCTATAAGCATAAGACTGCGGTCTTGCTTGATGATTCGTGTACTGACCATAGGAAGGAGAGGTCATGGAGTCTGGATCTCCTTAGACCTTGTATGGCACCGGATTGGACTTCGTAGCCAATGGTTGGATTTGAGCAGGGAAGGCTCACTTCCTCAGGGCATAATAAAACGTAATTCAGTCGAATAGTGTATCTTGCTCAGAATAAAATACGGAACATTGTTTGAGGCCTTGCTTATATAGCTGATTTAGTTGTGCTATGTAGTTGTACGTACGATCCTTATATTTTGTGATAAGTTTTTATAAAGCTTATCTTGTCAATCATGTTCCATAAAGAAATACTTAGTTATATGCCTCTCGGATATCTTGGTAAGCTTGATGGTAATAATAGATTTGCTCAGTATGCTGCTCTTATTATACGTTTTATCAGTTATCTGTTGTTATCTGCTTTAACCTTCTAAGGTTTTATAGTTTTGGCGGGGAGTTATGTTTCTCGTTGGGATTGTGTGTCTCACCCTGCTGGTTTACACCCTTTTTAGGTGATTATTCTAGATGTGGAGGTGGTCGTGAGGTTGCGGCCGAGCAGCAAGAAGAGCGGTAGAAGGCAAGATATGGATATGATGCTATTTTGGTGGTTTTGTAGAAGAGTCCTAGAGTCATCCCTGTACACTCATGTCCTTGGAGGTGTTTTGACAATGTTTCGCGACGTCTTGCAATTGTAATTTTTTTTGTATATCCTGCTGCTGGCCGTACGTGGCCTGTTATGTATGTATAAATAGGTGTTGAACTCTGGTGCTGACGGTACAGCTGGTTTTGATAAGCTGTGTACCTATAACAAGGCTTGTGAATGTTTATATAACATGTCTTTCTATAGGATGATGATGTAAAAGTTCTCTCATATATGCTTTCCGCAATCGATTTTAATTAACCCGTGTTTTCGGTAATGTGAGGTTCCACACGTTTTTGCGTGTCATATCATTGTCTGTGTGATGATGGGGTGTCACAGTTGGTTTGGTATCAGAGCTCTAGGTTCGCTGAGTCTACAGGGATCTAGGACTAGGTTTTTGTCTGTTCTTGTGAGTTTTCCAGATTTTCTTACAATAACATTCTGCCCTCAGCGGAAGATAAAGCTTAAAGATGTCTGGGAACCATGAAGAACATGTTGCCGAGAGCAGCGGTGCTGCATCAGTTGATGGAGCAGGAGGGCAGGCACATGAAGATCGGGTGCATGCGGTCCCCCAACTTGACCCAACCATTCTCAAAAATCCTGTCTACCAACAGCTCATGGGGCAGATGATGGCTACGATGAATCACATGGTGGAAAGGTTTACAGTGCCTTAGCCAAGAGCACAGGCTCCCCCTGGTGAAACATCGGGTATTGGGAAGACCTTTGAGCGGATTCGCCGAGTCAGAGCTTCAGATTATGCTGGGACGGCTGATCCAGCAGATGCAGATCTTTGGTTGACATGTCTTGAGAAGGCCTTCCGGATCCTCGACATCCCCGAAGAAAACAAAGTCAAGCATGCTGTCTACCTTCTGAAGGGTAGTGCTAGCCACTGGTGGGCCATTGGGGAGGGGAAGCGACCCGATGAGGAGATCGGTTGGGAGATCTTTCGATGAGAGTTTGTCAGTAGATACTTTCCAAAGACGTATCTGGACGAGAAGATCAACCAGTTTGAGCGTCTACGCCAAGTAACGATGAGCATCACCGAGTATGAAGCCAAGTTCATGTACTTGTTGAGGTTTTGTCCTCACATGGAAGCGACAGATGATGAGCGGATCAGGCAGTTTGAGAAAGGTTTGAGTATTGAGCTGTTGACACCTGCTGCTACTTTAGAGAATCGGGAGCGGTTTGCCACGTTTGTGGAATCCGTCCGCATGATTGAATGATCTGTTAAGGAGAAAAGGGAGTCCATGACCATGAAAAAGCATGCTTAGTTCTGGGGGTAGAGGTTTGGTGGATTCAAGAATCCAAGGTTTTCCACACCTTCCGCAATGCAGAATTCTCGTACACCATCTCAGTGGTCTTTGAGTAAGGGAAGAGGTTATGTTTCTTCGCCATCAAAGGCACATAGTAAAGCTTCTGTGACAATAAAAAAGCCATCTAGACCGCAGACAGAAGGCAGGTCATGTTATCACTGTGGACAGACTGGTCATTTAAAGTCAAATTGCCCAAGAAGAGACGTTGAGGTAACACAACAGCTGAGACAGAATCAACAAGGATCAGACAGACAGCAGCCCAGTGGTAGTAGAGGGCGAGGATGCGGTCAAGCGTCGCAAGCGGGATCGTCTGCTCAAGGAAGCAGAGGACGTGGACAACACATAACGACTTGATTCTATGCTATGAGTCAGTCGGAGGCGATAGTCAACCCGCAAGTGGTGACATGTCAGATGGAGTTATTTCATTCTGATTTGTCTTCTTCTTGCTTCATATCTGTTTTGGTTGACCCCAGTGCTACACACTCTTTTATCACACATAGTCTGCTTGATAGCTATCATTTACCTATTAGTTGTAAGAAAGATAGCTTGTTGTTAGAAACCCCTCTTGATGGTTCCTCGATGCTTCGAGAGGAGTGTTCATCTTGTGTCTTATCTTTCTCGAGACACAGTATACAAGTGAATCTTATACCACTTGATATGCATGGATTCGATGTAATCCTTGGGATGGATACCTTAGAGAAGTATAAGGTTGTGTTGGACTGTGGTTCCAAGCAGGCAGTGTTTGATGATGGTGGAGAGAAGTGGATCTTCCAAGGAGATAGGAAGATTCTTATGACGTGTCTAGTGTCAGCAATGGTGGTAGAAAAGTTTCTACGACAAGGTTGTAGAGTGTTCTTAACTCACGTTGTGGATACCAAGGTGAAAGGTCCTAGCCTTGAGGAGGTAACAGTTGTCCAAGAGTTTGCAGATGTGTTTCCTGATGAGTTCCCTGGTGTTCCCCCACCCCGAGAGATTGATTTTGAGATCAATCTGGTACCAGGAACACAGCCAGTTGCACAGACGCCATATAAGATGGCTCCAGCAGAGATGATAGAGTTAACGAAGCAGTTACAGGAGTTGTTGGAGAAAGGTTTCATTCGACCGAGCACATCGCCTTGGGGTGGTCCAGTGCTATTCGTTAAGAAGAAGGACGGATCGATGCGGTTATGTATAGATTACCGGAAATTGAACAAAGTCACGATCAAGAATAAGTACATGTTGCCGAGGATAGACGATATGTTCGATCACTTGCGTGGTGCTACAGTATTCTAAAAGATTGACCTACAGTCTGGATATCACCAGTTGAGGATTAAGGCGGACGACATACCAAAGTCAGCGTTTAGGATGAGGTATGGTCACTTTGAGTTTGTGGTTATTCCGTTTGGGCTAACCAATGCACCTGATACTTTCATGGACCTGATGAATCGAGTGTTCCGTCCGTTCCTAGATTAGTTTGGTGTAGTCTTTATAGACGATATCTTGATATAAAATCAGGACAGTCAAGAGCATGAACAACATCTTCGACAAGTGTTGACTCTTCTTCGCCAACATCAGTTGTATGCCAAGTTCAGCAAATGTGAATTCTGGTTGAAGGAAGTGACATTCTTAGGTCACGTGATATCTACAGAAGGAGTCAGAGTCGACCCTAAGAAGGTGGATTCAGTTGCATATTGGGAGCAACCAACGACGCCGACGGAAGTTTGTAGTTTTCTGGGTTTGGCCGGATACTACCGAAGGTTTATCAAGGACTTCAGTGCAATCGTGTTGCCGATGACAAAGCTGACCAGGAAGGATGTACCTTTTGTTTGGGATGATCGTTGTCAGCAAGCTTTCTAAAGTTTGAAGGAGAAGTTCACTAGTGCTCCAGTGCTAGTGCTGCCAGATCCTGGGAAGGGCTATGTTGTTTTCTACGATGCTTCCAAGAAAGGCTTAGGTTGTGTGCTGATGTAGGAAGATCATGTGGTTTCTTTTGCTTTGCGACAGCTTAAGAAACATGAGGAGAACTATCCGACACATGATTTGGAATTGGCAGTGGTGGTCCATGCACTAAAGATTTGAAGACACTATCTTTATGGGGAAGTGTGTCAGATCTTTACAGATCACATGAACTTGAAGTATATCTTTTCGCAGAATGAGCTGAATATGTGACAACATCGTTGGATGGAGTTAATCAATGATTATGATTGCAACATTGAGTATCATCCTGGTAAGACAAATGTGGTAGCTGATGCGCTTAGCAGAAAGTCTTCTTCTCTCTCCACAAAGAAGGCACATATGAGTTCCTTGGTATGTCATAAGTGAGATATGTTTGTCTCCTTGCGACAGGTGAATATATAGTTGGAAGTTTCCTTGTTGGAAGGACTGTTGGCACAGATGCAAGTTAAGCCTACACTGAGACAGTAGATCAAAGATGCACATCAGGCAGATGGTGCAGTGCAGTTGATCAGATCAGATCTTGGCAGCGAAAATCATGATGGGTTCCATGAGTCCGAGGATGGACTAGTTTGCTATCATGGTAGAATGGTGGTCCCCTATGTTGATAATGTAAGGAAGCTAGTGCTCGAGGAAGCACACACATCGATGTATGCTATGCATCCAGGAGTCACCAAGATGCATCATAATCTGAAGGACCTGTATTGGTGGTCGGGTTTGAAGAAAGATGTAGCTGAGTTTGTGGCTAAGTGTGCAATATGTCAATAAGTTAAAGCCGAACATCAAAAGTCGGTAGGTACATTGCAACCCATGCTGATACCACAGTGGAAATGGGATCACATAACCATGGATTTCGTAGTTGGTCTACCAAAGATAGCTAGGAATCATGATTCCATTTGGGTGATAGTGGACAGGTTGACAAAATATGCCCATTTCATATCAGTAAAGACGACGTATACAACAAAGAAGCTTGCTCAGGTATATGTAGACGAGATAGTGCATTTTCACAGTGTACCAGCAACAATAGTCTCTGACAGAGGTCCCCAGTTCACAAGTCATTTCTGGGAACAATTGCACAAAATGTTGGGAATGCAGTTGAGGTTTAGTACCGCTTTCCACCCGTAGATGGATGGACAGTCTGAAAGGACTATTCAAACTTTGGAGGATCTTCTCCGAGCATGTGTTTTGTAGTTCCTAGACAGTTGGGATGTGCATCTCAGTTTGATAGAATTCACTTACAATAATAGTTATCAGTGGAGTATTGACATGGCTCCTTATGAGGCTCTATATGGAAGGAAGTGTAGATCCCCTTTATGTTGGTATGAGTCTGGTGAGTATCAGCTTTTGGGTCTGGAGTTAGTGCAGCAGACAACAGAAAAGATTAGAGCGATACAACAATAGTTGAAGGTGGCACAGGACAGACAAAAGTCTTATGCAGACAATCGCCGACGACCTTTAGAGTTCCAAGTGGGAGACAAAGTGTATCTCAAGGTCTCACCTTGGAAAGGCGTGATAAGGTTTGGTCGCAAAGGTAAACTGGCACCCAGATATATGGGGACATACCCGATAATAGCACGTGTTGGCAAGGTAGCTTACAAGTTAGAGCTGCCGCCAGAGTTGTGCAGGTTGCACCCAGTGTTCCATGTCAGTATGCTAAAGAAAAGTCATCCAGACACAGGGACAGTGATACAGCCAATTGAGGTTGAGCTTGATAAAGACGTGACCTATGAGGAGGGTCTGGTGGTGATCCTTGACAGAAGAGTAAAGAAGCTGAAGAGGAAGGACCTGGTTCTTGTGAAGGTTCTGTGGCATCATCGTGGTGTTGAGGAAGCCACATGGGAGCTTGAGGAAGAGATGAGGAGGAAGTATCCCTCACTTTTCTCTTCGGATTTCGGGGACGAAATCCCTTTGTAGAGGTTTATGGCTTGTAAAGACCATAACCTTCGTTTTGGGCTTACCCTATTTGTTTTGCCTAAACCTTGTGCTTGGTTGCTTGCTAATAATCTTTAGTGATGATTAGGGTTTGCTTGTGCTTAGTTGAGAGCTGGAGGTGCCACTTGCAAAATAACCTGAGTTAAGGTTGATGAGCAAGTTTGTCACCTTAAGAGATGTCTTTATCTCTCTTTGCTTCCTCCAGGGTTGAGAGGGAAGTTTGGGCTCGTGCCTTGAGTTGTCTTGGGCTTGGTTGAGCTCTTTTGGGCCTTGTCTTCCCTTGTTTGGGCCTTGCCTTGCTTGGTTGAGCCCTATATCGGGCAAGGGTGCTTGTATCAGCCATGGGGTATCGCCCATGGGGGCGTATCGGCCATGGATGGAGTGTGTCGGCCTTTGACCTTTGTTGACCTTCTTGCCTTGGTTGTGTCACCCTAGCTTGGACATGTGGCAGACCCTTGGGGGAGTAGTGGCATGGCATGTGCATGAGGTTTGCAAGGTGGTAAAATGAGTGGACAAGTGTCCCTTGGTAAGGTGACACCTTGCCTTGGTCTAACCTTGACCCTCATCTATATATGCCTTGCCTTTCTCTTCCTTAGGAACCCTTTAGCTCTTTGTTGCTCCTCTCTTCCTTGTGTGCACGATACACCTCTCCCTTGCAACCTTGGTAGCTGATACCCTTAGAAGAGCTAAGGTTGGTGGCCGATCCCTTTGAAGGAGTTCCCTTCTTCTTCCTTTAGCTTGGTGGTCTAACCCTAGGTGGGTCTTGTTTCCTTGGTAAGCATCTTCCCTCTCTCCTTAGCATCTTCTTCTCCATCTTGCCTACTCTTTGGCCATGGTGGTTATGCTTCTTGTTCCTTTTCTTGAAGTGGCCGAAGTAGTGTGCTTGGAGCTAGGAGCTTAAAGCTTGGAGCTTTGGAGCTTGAGGAGTTTGTTTAAGGCAAGTTACATAACTTCTAACCCTAGCTATACTACCTTCTCTATATGTTGCATGTTTCATATATGTGGATTGATCAGCCATTGCATGTTATGTTTCTTGCTCTAGAACATGTTGTTGATCTTATGGATTTAATGAGCATGATGTTGATGATGTTGTTGATGGTTTATGTGCCTTTACACCTGGTTGTCTGAACCATGGTTTTGGGTTACCTTGTTGAGCAACACTCTTTTCTCTCCTTGGTCTAGAGAAGTGAGTTTGAGCTCTAGTAATGTGGGCAATACCCATCCCTCGATTAGGTTGAGAGGTGAGCTTATATTCTAGTTGCTTGAGCAACACCCTCCTCTCACCATGGATTAGAGAGGTGAGCTTTTGAATAGATGATGACCTATGTTGAGGTGGGTCCTTGTGGTTGCCCGATTTGTGATAAAGGTTGTGCAAAACCCCTCTCTCTTGGTTGTTGAGAGGTGAGCTGACCTTCTTGATCAATGAGGGTTTGGTGCCCTTATGCTTGAGGTTGAAGATAACCTTGTGGGGTGGTGCCTTGCACGATATGACCTTGGAGTAGTGTTGCCTGATAGTTTAGCCTTGAGATATATCTTTGGCCGAGGTACCTAGTTGGAGCTTGGTTAGTAGCCGATACCCATGTGTTTTTGGATGATATGATTTGTTGAGTTCCCTGCATGATACACCTAGTTAAGGTAGTTGGCTTGGTGCCCGATTTTCCTTGGACGTTATAGAGTTCAGTGGGATATCCTTGTGTTGAGTGACATGGCTTGGTTGTGGAGATGCTCGTTATGGTGGCATATAGAAACCCTAGATGATGTTTTGAAGGAGGCCGATATGGAGTGTTGCCCTTGACCGATAGGCTTCCTTTAAGCGCTTTTGTGTTGCCTGAGTTGTGAATATGTTGGATGATACACTATATATAGAGGATGCCCGATGCACCCCCTTGTCTTGAGATGGTCTTGGCCGTTATAGCTTAGTGCCCGACATGGTGTTGGCTGATAGGCTTGGATAGCTTGGTGCCCGGCGCAACCTTGGTCGTTATCCTTGTTTAGATGAGCTTGGGCGATATGGTATGGTGCCCATGATGGCTTTGTCTGATACCACCATATCTTTGTTGAGCTTTGACTTATATGAAGTGTTGGACGATGTGGCTTCATGCCCGACATGATAACCCTAGATGCTGGCCATGCACGACACCATTCTTGGGCGTCATGGGTACCCAGTTAACCCTCGGATGATGCTGATATGGTTGCAGGATAGAGTTGCTTTGGGCGACACCCCTTTGGTCGTTATGGCTCGTGTTGAAGGTTAGCCGATAGAGAACTGAACCCTAACCCTAGCTTGGTGCACGTTAGACCCTTGGCCGATAGCCATGTTAGTACTGCATGTTATACCTTGGTGATGGTTTCCCGACACCATGAGTGCTAATGGAACCTTGATGCATGTTAGAGGACGTGCAAGGGTTGGTCGAGATGGTGGTGATTTGCCTTAGGGTTGGGAATCCTAGTCATTATACCTTTGGTAAGGGTATTTCTGCTGGGTACACCCTTTGATGAGGGTTGGCGCTGCTCGCCATGCTTAGTGAGGGTTGTAGGAGTTTTGGTGAGGGCTCTGATAACCTGGAATGTATATAGTTGATGGTTCTCTTTTAATAATGATGATACAAGTGCAATGATGTAATCACTTTGAATCCTGCAAATATGTTGATGAGTTAAAATAATAGATTGTGAACCAAAAATCTTGAAAGCATATGATGTTGCTACACATGTTGATATGACACCTGCATATGGTCGCAAGTGTAATGCATAATATATGCCCATGATTGATAATAATACTATGAATGATAAAGATTATGTGTTATGTATTCATGGATGCTTCTTTAATAATAATCCTATTAATCCATGATGGCTTCAATTATCTTTGTGGATGTGTGCACTAACCATGCATGTATTTCTTGAGGATTCATAGCCTGGTCAGAGCTATGAGGTATATGTGCTTTGCCTAGCACAATGTGATGATAATCCTTGTTAATGAAATAACAAGTTGATAGGTCTGAGGACCTGATATAGGGCTGAGTGCCTAGGTGAAGTGTTATCCTTCGACGATGAGATGAGGGATGTGTTCCCAGGATGTTGATGCATGATTGTGATGCCTTGAGAGGCAATAATTGATATCATGAGGGATTGAGGTCCCAAGACAATATGATGATGGCATTGATGATGTAACTCTATAAGGCTATGTTTATACTTTGGTTGCCTCAACAATTGGCTTAAAATGTACTAATTAATTACAGTGGAACATATCATGTAGTTTGCCCTGGACATAGATCCATTACCGTCAGTCTTTGGTGATGGTGAAACAGGTTTATCCTGCGGGATTACCTGGAGCGCATATTGTTGAATATGTGAGGTTTCCCCTAGCCTAAAATAGGAGGGTTGAGTGCAACTGTGGTTGCAGACTCAGGATATATGGAGCATGGTGAACAAGCCCATGGCTCAGGATATGTGATGGTGAGCATGATGCGTTCATGGCTCGGATGTATGTACTTGCACCTATGATGAGGTGAGCTAGAGATGGGTAGCTTGCAGAGCTAACCCAGAGGCTGAGGCCTATAAGCATAAGACTGCAATCTTGCTTGATGATTTGTGTACTAACCACGGGAAGGAGAGGTCATGGAGTTTGGATCTCCTTAGACCTTGTATGCACCGGATTGGGCTTCACAGCCAATGGTTGGATTTGAGTAGGGAAGGCTCACTTCCTCAGGGCATAATAAAACATAATTCAGTCGAATAGTATATCTTGCTCAGAATAAAATATGGAACATTGTTTGAGGCCTTGCTTGTATAGCTGATTTAGTTGTGCTATGCAGCTGTACGTACGATCCTTATATTTTGTGATAAGTTCTTATAAATCTTATCTTGTCAATCATGTTCCATAAAGAAATACTTGGTTATATGCCTCCCGGATATCTTAGTAAGCTTGATGGTAATAATAGCTTTGCTCAGTATGCTGCTCTTATTATACGTTTTACCAGTTATCTGTTGTTATCTGTTGTTATCTACTTTAACCTTCTAAGGTTTTATATTTTTGACAGGGAGTTATGTTTCTCGCTGGGACTGTGTGTCTCACCCCGCTGGTTTACACCCTTTTTAGGTGATCGTTCTAGACATGGTGGTGGTCGTGAGGTTGCGACCGAGCAGCAAGAAGAGCAGTAGAAGGCAAGAGATGGATATGCTGCTATTTTGGTGGTTTTGTTGAAGAATCCTAGAGTCATCCATGTATACTTAGGTCCTTGGAGGTGTTATGATGATGTTTCACGACGTCTTACAGTTGTAATTTTTTTGTATATCCTGTTGTTGGCCGTACGTGGCCTGTTATGTATGTATAAATAGGTGTTGAACTCTAGTGCTGACGATACAACTGGTTCCGATAAGCTATGTACCTATAACAAGGCTTGTGCATGTTTTTATAACATGTCTTTTTGCAAGATGATGATGTAAAAGTTCTCTCATATATGCTTTCTGCAATCGGTTTTAATTAACCCGTGTTTTCGGTAATGTGAGGTTTCACACATTTTCGCGTGTCATCTCGTTGTCTATGTGATGATGGGGTGTCACACAATCTATATTGAAGTAACCTTTCTTTCCACACTTGAGGAAGTCTACCCTTAGAGTACATGGCATCTTCTTCAACTTGAGAGGATGCAGAAGCTTGACCAAAAATAGCTTCAATTTGAGCCTTGATTTCAGCCTTCTTCATTCTCTTTAGCTCTTTCTCCTCTTGTCTTTCAACTTCTTCTCTCTTGTCAAGTGTGACTTCATGGGCTTGTAGATATGCAATGAGCTCTTAAATAGGAATATCACCAAGAGAATTTGCTTCTTCAATGGAGGTCACCTTGGGTTCCCTTCTCATGGGGAGAGTTCTAAGGATCATAGAGTTGATCTCTCCTCTAGCCATAGGATGACCTAGAACCGCAAGACCATTCACAATGGTGTTGATCCTTGAGTACATATTAGCTATCTTCTCCTCCTTTCCCATCTTGAAGTTCTCAAGTAGACCTTTGAGCATGTAGACTTTGCTTTCCTTCACTTGTTGAGTCACCCTCATAAGTCATGCATAGCCTTCTCCATACCTCATATGACGTCTCACAAGAGGAAATTCGATTAAACTCAGTGGCGGGCATGCATGGATAGAGAATGTCAATGGTTCTTGCATTCAAGGTAGCTTTCTTCAACGTATCTTCATCCCATTCTTATATCTTTGTCACTGGTAGCTTGTATGGACGGTCCACCATTTGCCATAGCTCAAGACTTGATCCTTGGATGTAGAATTGTAGCCTTCTTTTCCAATATAGGAAGTTACTCCCATCAAAGATCAAAATGTTGATGAGGTATGTTCCACTTTGGTAATCACCCATCTTCTCCTACTATTGGAAGTATGCTTGGAGAAGACTCACTTTGATACCACTTGTTGGATCCTGTGATTTGCTCCAGGGGGGGTGAATAGAGCTAAAATGCACTTAAACAAAATAGATTAGACCTTCAAATTATATCACAAGATGAGGTTGCTAAATAGGAATTTGAGTGCAAATAAACATACATAGAAAAGATGAGAGAGATTGAAACAAGAATTTGAACAAGCTTCTAGAGTGGTACTACTCTCCAAACTAGGAGAGAGTCAGTCCACTACCTAGAGAGGTCAACATCTAGGTTTACATAATGATGCACTCTTATATTCATCATAAGACATATAATACACGACCTTCCAAAGACTTATCTATCCAAGCCAAGAGACTTCAACCTACCCAAGGACTTACCCACTTTGCAAGGAGTCTTTTTCCTTCACTAAGGACTTACCCACTCTTGTACAAGTCTCTGTCCTTGAAAGAATTATCCACTCTTCTTGAATTTTCAGCCTTTAACTCCACCTTCGCCAAGGATAAGCTTTCACCAAGGACTTACCCACTTGAGCAAGGAGTATTCTTCCTTCACCAAGGGCTTACCTACTCTTTCTCTAAATCTTCGACCTTGCCTTTTTCTTCACCAAGGGACTCCTTCCCTTGTTCTTCTTCACCTCTCTTAGCCAAGAGAGAGAACCGTCATCTTCATGGTTGAAAGAGAGATTGGGAGGTGGAGTAAGTGAGAGCCTCACAAGATATATATTTAGGACTAGCTCTCCTACAAATCTCCTACTCACTCTAATGGATGTAGCAAGTGATTAAGCTTAGTGAGAGAGGAGTCTGTACGATGCACTCAACTATAGAATAGGGACCTTCATAGTGCTTGTCTAACCATGGGATGTAGCCCAAGGGTCCTATTTATAGTTGTGGATGCCTAGAAGCCTTTGGGAACATTTAAGTCCGAATTCTATCCATTTGGGGTGTTGCAACAAATATTTTTTCGAGTTTTGCACACTCTAACGGTTAGAAACACTTTTCTGCACTTTTTCGTACAGTACGATCAGTCGAGTTTCAATAAAGGTAACTTGACCGATTGCACTATATGACAAAGCCAATTTGAATCATTGATCGAGTTTATCCTGGATGAAACTCGACTGATCAATTAAATCAATTTTGCTCAGTGCAGGGATCGATCGAGTTCTGTGAGTGTGCAACTCGACTGAAATATGACATTTTCAAGACCCATTAAGGAATCGGTCGAGTTTATAACTCGACCGAAAACATCCTATAATGAATTTTGAAAAATGTCATTTAAGTGCTCCTGATTTTTTCTAATCTTAATTACAAGTCATATAATCATTACAAGTGATTTACAACATGATTCTAATGGATTTACATCATATTCTACAAAAAATACACTTCCATTGATTTTGACTTATCTTTTCTCCAAGTTAGGATGAACACGTTAGGACATTTAGAGTGTGTTTATACCTAATCTAAAATCACTCAAATAGAAGCATTAGACACAAATGAATGGAATGGTTAGTCATCATCAAAACAAGGGTTTAGTCAATTTAGACCTTGAGTCAATAATAACTAAATTGACCTTGAGTCAACATGCAGTTAGGGCATTTAGTCAACAATAACTAAATTGAACTTGAGTCAACAATGACTAAATTGACCTTGAGTCAACATGCAATTAGACAAAATATAATTCTATGATTCCTTTGTTTCCAGTTGATGAGATATATCCAGTTGTCATAAGGTATGTTTGAACGCTTTTGGGGAGTATGTGGTTCATTATAGAGAGCTTCTAGGTTTTAAACACATGCATGATCTTATTAGGGACATTTTTTATGTACTCAGACATGTAGGTGCTAAGAAAGAGGAACCTGTGATCTTTTTGATAGATCTATAAGAGGGGAGATCAACAATTAGACATGTCAATGTTTTAATTTTGGGATGGGTTAGAGGGAAACATGCATGTGTAGATTTAACATGAGTTTCTTCATTGGTGGGAATGAAGAGTGGTGTTTTTATAGTGGGACAGGATGTCCTTAAAGCTGCCTCAGTCAAAGTGTTCAAGCACGAGAAAGCGTGGATCGACAAATCAACACACCTTTATACCTTTTGGATTTGATAATTTTTTATTCTTAGCACCTGGATCTTTAGAAGAGGGTCCAAAAAGTGATGAATAATAATGTTATCACAGCCAAGTGTATGGATGTAGTGTTTCAAAGGATTGGTTTTGCAATCCAGAAAGGACCAATGGTGCAGCTTTTTGCCCGCTTGTCTTCTACTTTGATGTACATCACTTCATATTTATTTTCCACTTATCAAGGATATATGTTCTACATAGTTACAATGTATGCTTCTATACAAGTCATGTGAACCAAAACACACATTGTAGATACAACTGATTCAAATCACCTTGCCTGTACCTGGGTGTGCAGGGACGACATCTAGGACACTACCACAAAACATTTCTAGAAACCCCCAAATCAACTACACACTAGGAAACATATCTACACAAAAAAGTTGACCACATTGTTGGTCACCTAAAAATGTGGTTAACACCGAGGTGAGACCCATACCCCAATATTATGATATAAAAATTGACAACAGTTACTACTCATAAGATAACAAGATAATATAATAAAAAAGAACATGATATAAAAGACATTAATAAAGGAGGATTAATCTTAGCAAAGTATGAACTAGCACTAAGAGTAGAATAAGAAATAATAAGTAAATACTTTGCATGTGTAAGTGTGCATCCAACATTACAAAGTGAAATCACCAATTAAATCCTACACATATATACTGCATGACTGATATTTTAAGATTAGCCTTGTGCATTTTGAGATATATCACTCAAACTACGAGCTAGTAAATATGAATTGTACCCTAGATCACTGTGAAAGGTCTTTAGAATTACCATTCTTCATAAAACCCCACCGCACCTCAGTCAGTTTGAGTTTAACTAAAGTAATGTGCTCAAAGACCAAACTACTCATGAAGTGCTCAAAGGTTGGTCCAAAAATATTAAGTCCATCTAGGTATTCTAGTATTGGAACCTATAATAGGTTATAAAAATCAACATTATATATATATATATATATATCACATTCCAATCACCATTCCAAAGGTCACATATCATTGGAGCTATGACCTATGTCATGCTCTCTCACATCATCATATTAGGTGTTGGGTAACACAACCCCAAATCACATGCATATACTCAAAACTATACCACTCTGAGTTCCTTCTTACAATAGAAGACTACTATAAGGAACCCCATCTGCTATCCCCAAATTTAAACATTGGGACAGTTCCCATGGTCACAGGGTATTGCATGATGCAAGTTATACTTTGATTAATTTAGTCCAATTTCATGTACAATTACATCAACCAAGTTACAAAAAAGACCTAGATATGAAATTGTATAATTAATCAAGTCTACAACAACTTCAGAGGAAATAATACATATGAAAAATATTATATGTAACATGAAGATAAAAGAAACCATCCAAGGCCATATCAAGGCCTAATTCATTAGTCAAGGGCACAACAAGGCCAAATAACCATTTAAGACATATCAAGTCTAAGTCCGCATAGGAGTCTCACAATTACCTAAAATCATTCACATATCTTCACATGGTGGTAAGACTACACACAAAACTTTGGATCAAAACTCCTAAGGATTGAAAGTTATTTTAGATACAAGATTAGGGCATACAATGCCATTTTATTGCAGAAATGAGTCAATTTCAAGCATCAAGTTCATTCCTAATGAAATTTTGGGAGCATAACAGATAGAACATCATCTAAATGTTAGTTTATAAACACCTCCAAATAGTAAGAAAATATGTGCATTTCATTTGACATCGTTATGTGTCAAAATGTCTCAAAGAGATCATTTTAGGGCACAAATGCACTAAGTTTGAAAATCAGTAAGAAATAGAGCTTATTAGAACCTACAAGGATCACCATTACATACTAGAGAATAAGATAAAATTTAGTATTTAGTTCACAATATGAAAATAAGTTTATAAAAGCTTCACTTTTAAACCTAAATAGCAAGTTCTAGTACGAGTTTGGGTTTGCATGTGATGGTAGGCAAGAAATGCATCAAGAAACCACATCACTTTCCTAGGTCAAAGAAGAAAACGTCAAAAGATAAAGAACACTCAAAAGTGATCTCCTATCCACTTCCAAAATATCAACAAAAACTCCAAGATAATCCCATCTGAGATAGGTCAAGCAAGCTAGACCGGAGAGAGGAGAGAACAGAGGTGCTTTATCTATATGAGCCACTTTTCACCATGGAAACTCAAAGATCTATGTAAAAGAAAGCAGTGATAGAAGAACTTATGTGGTTAAAGGTAGGGAAGAAGCTAGAGAATCTTGAAACCACCAAGGAAGGTTGAATCTCCAACATGCAAGTGATGCAAGCACTTGATTGGAGTAATCAACCTTCTAGACAAGGTATCAAGGCTCAAGATTTGTATCTTATGGTTTTTAGAAGGTATCTAAATATTTAAATGAGGATAGATGTTGGTGTGGGTTGGATATATATATAAAGAGGGGTCAAATGTCTAAACTAACCTCACTTAGAACAAGCTATCAAGGAGCAAAAGAGGGAAACATGTCGAGGCTCTAGGACTCAACCTATCAAGGCTATGCTCATTGAGGGTCCTTACACATGGTATACCTACTAAAGGTCATCTTTTGTAGAGATTTAAATGTTGTTTCCTTGGCCTACTTGAGGTTAAAAAGGAAAGCTATTGAAGGGTGAAACCAAACCTATTGAGGTGCTCAAACAAACCCACCTATCGACCCTCAACCTCCAATACATCCATCAAGGGTCACCCATGAGGAAGCCTTGATGGACAAGAACTCTTGGACCTTTGATATAAAGCTACCAAGGTTGGAGAGGACAAAATCTATAGGTCGTCATGGATCAACCAAGGCAAACTCCGTAATCTAAAATAGGTTTGAAGCCAAGGTTTGAAACCTCATCCCACCTAGTTTAAAAAGAATCAAAAGGTTATCAAAACAAGCATGGATATGAAAGAGAAAATGTAGTCATATAATTTTAATGCAAAATGCAATTAGATTCTCAATCGTGGTTAATTTACAAATTAGTCCACAAGAGCATATACAATTGTAAATTATTGTATATATTACGTGCAAACATAGTTTGTATTGAGTCAAAATAGAGACAAAACTTAATATATTGAATGAAAACTTAATCAAGCATTAAATTATGATCATAAAACATGATTAGAGGTTAAAATAGATCAAGGGCCTTACAACCATAAACCATTAACAAGGATTTTACCTCTAAAAATTCTAAGAAAACAAGGTTGGGTACTTCATAATCATCTCATCCTCTAACTCCTATGTGGCTTCCTCCACACCATAGTGATACCAGACCACCTTCACAAGAACTATATCATTCTTACTCAAATTTTGAGATGTTTATCCAAGATCAATATTGGGACATCAACATAAGAGATACAATCATCTAACTGAACCCCTCTATTAGTTTTATCATTTGCTTTATATCCAGATGACAATACCCAACATGGAAATATGGAAAATAGGGTGCAATCTATGCAACTCTGGCGGTGGTTCCAACTTATATGCCACCTTACCATCATGGACCAAGATAGGATAAGGTCCCATGAACACAAGGGGTGACTTATTGTAACACCCTCCCTAAGTACACACATGTACATAGTGGAAGCGACACTAAGTTATCCATAACTCATGCACTCAAGGGGGGCATTACATAAAATTGGCATTCATAGAAACAATATAATCAATCACAGCAACTGAAAATATTAAAGCATTCTCATGATTGTTCTTACAAAAGGAACATAGATGTTATTACATGGAAAACTCACTAAACATCTTGAGTCTCTACTCTAAAGCTCTAAACATTAACACATATAGCTGACTCTATAAACCTGATGATCATCTTATAGTTGGCACCCCACCAGATCTTATCCTGCTCTATCCTTGTGCTCTAAATCTCTGAGATCTACTCTTCTCCTGCTCCTCACCTGCGGACATCTCGTCCCCAGCCATGTATTGAAAAAAATAGTTGTTAGCATAAGTGGCATGAGTATACTAACATATACATTACTTGATGAAATAAGATACTGTAAAATATTCTTAAATATTATATACTGAGAACTAACATTAAAAACTTTACAAATCTGAAACATAAATATCTTCTTACTTTAACTTAGTTCTTATCTTTTTACTTATCTTTCTCTGGATACCTGTACTCTAGTACATGGGTCTCATGACCTGCACCAAGGTGCATGGGTCACATAACCTGCACTCTAGGCCTGAGTTATGTCTCTGAATTGGCTTGCACTTTGGTTCCCGGGCCACATGACTTGCACAAAGGGCCTGATTCATGTCTCTCTTATCTTAATACCTTTTACAAAACTTATAAATGAGATTATCTACATTCTCTGAACTAAGTCAACTTTTATTTACAACTTTTATCTGACTGTGGCCACCATTATACAATAAGTCCTCCTTTGTTGACACCGAAGTGTCCTCTATGGTGCAACACACCCTCTATTGACACCAAAGTGTCCTCTATGGTTCAACACACCCTCTATTGACACTGAAGTGTCCTCTATGGTGCAACACACCCTTTGTTGACACCGAAGTGTCCTCTATGGTGTAACACACCTTCTGTTGGCACAACATGTCCTCTAAAATGGAGTAAACACTCCTCTGAATTGGCAATAGATGCCTCTGATTTGTCCTGGGACTCTCTGAATGAGGAATTATGATATAATGTATTATGTGAAGGTTCTAAATTAATTATCTTAAGTCTAAGCTTACTAAATTCTGAATCTGGACTTATCTAAAAATGAATACTGAGTATTGAGCATGAACTGAACTCTCAATCTAAATCTACATCTGAATATGAATAATCTCAATTACAAAACTGAGATTGGGTCTAAAACCCTTATCATGTATCTTAATCAAATATTTGGCCACCCACATATTGAATAATCTAAATTTGAATCAAAATTTGATATTCTTATTATCTGGATAAATCTTAATTTGAAACTCTTGTTTGGTCAAATGACTTAATAAATTATGATATCAGATTTATCACATGTAAGTTTAAAGGATTAGGAAAATAATCTGAACTGAATACAAGAATACTAAGTATATAAAAGTAACTTAAATAGTAAATATCTAATATATGATATCTGACATGATAACTCTACCTATTGAAAGTCTCATGAAGTCTTATCTTAACATGAGTCTTAATGCATTAGTGTGAGATTAACTCTTAAATCTTAAAATATGAATCTTGCAAACTTAATCATAACTTAATGCATTCTAATCTTATAATCTTATCATATACTTAATTCTTAGATCTTAATCATTCTAAGAAAATCTAACTAACTTTTTAGTTCTCAGATCTCAATATATATAAGAAATCATAATAGCATATACTTATAAATATTAAATACAAAGTTATCCCAAATTATCGAGTAAGTATGATTACCTTTCTTTCATATATTCTCTTGTAGTCTTATTCATTAATATGAATGACCAATAAGAAATCTTATAAGAACATGATCATTAAATTTTCTCATGAATTTGGTTCATGGATCACAATCATTCTATGAAATCTTGATAACATATCTCCACTTGAGATGTTAATTACATATGATCACACAATCATATGTGAAAACTTTCTTGCATATCTTGATTAAAATCTCAGATTATTAGAAACATAAATCCTAATACCTAATATAAGAAACATGTAAATGTACCGGGCTAAATAAATATGAATACCCATGGGTATGAACCACTTACCTCTCTTGAAGAAAACCTAACTTCTCTACTTAGATAGAGAAATCCCTAGTCACGTTCTTGGGGTTGATGAATCCTAATTAGCTTGTTCATTCAACAATCATTCATTGATAGTCATATTCATCTTAGAATCTAGAGTTTTGTGGTTCTTGAATAAAAGAGGGATACTCTGAGTCAAATCAGGTTCTAAATCCTATTCTATCATCTAGATCTCGAAAAATCAATCAAAATTCATATATAACTTGACCCAATCTGAGTTACATATTTATTTCTAGAAATTTTGTAAGTTAGGAACATTGCTTAAATGATAAAACAATTGATACCTTTGGAGGACATTAATCGGGGCGGGGCGGGATCCACCTTAGGCAGGGTCCACTTGACCCGCGCCCCTCCCCCTTCGTCCCGGGTAACCGCGCACAGAGGCCGCAGCCTCTGTTTCCTCTGTTTTGCAGAGCACTACCAGCTCGCTGCTTGGGCGACCAGCGTGGGTGCTCTCCGGCCATCCTTGGTCTACCAGAAGAGTTTTATCACTCTGAAGAGTATCCGGATCTATTTCTCATCTGCCGCCAACCAGCCTCCTAGGCTCGAAGCAAGCCTATTGCATCCCCACCTCGTAACCTTCCTAGCAACATGGAGCACCACCGCGGCTAACTCCAGTGGCGCCTTTCCAGCCGCTGGTCCTCCTCTATCCTTCTTCGTCCCCTAACCCTGAGAGGTTCCATAGGAAAGGAGAGTTGTGAACCCTAGGTGAGTTCTAGGACATGGATGCAGGTTTCTGATCCCTTTGAGAAGACTTAGCGATTCCAAGCACCCAGCACCATCTCTGCCGCCGTGGCTCCTCAAGGGCATCCTGGGTGTCAAGTACGGAAGCCTGTACCTTGGTTTCTGGTCACGGCAGCACTTTCTTGTCTGACTCCTGCAGGCAAGAGGTTGTAGATGAACTCAAGGAAAATTGGAGGTTTTTCTTTCTGCAGGTTCTAGGGTTCTTATAGGGGCTCAATAGGTACGGAACTTTCTCCTGAATCCAGCGGAACTCTCGTCTTTCAAGATTATGGGCATTGTCGCGAAGATTTCGGAGGGGATCGAGAGCCATGGAATGGCCGGTTTCTGTTACCCATGACTCGCTTCATGCGAGAGGTAAGGGACGAGGTGCTGGTCCTTGCATGACCATCCAAACAGCTGGGCACAATCCCGTGTACAAGGGAAATTGCGAGAAGTGTGTGACATCCGAATATGCCATTATCTAGAGTAACTTGGGGGAACAAGGATAAACAACTGTATCGATTAGATAATTAGGTGATAATACACAAATTAATCAAATTTCCTTCCTTATTTTAGTTACAATAGCTAGGATTGTGTAAATCAAATGAAAATTGCCAAGTTTGCTAAATTGATAATGAGGACTCCAAATGCTGAATTAGATTTTAATTATAAAGTAAGGAATCATGTGATTTTCAACATTAGATACTTAGAACAAATAATGTGTTAATAGTCATTAAAAAGGAGTTGCAGTATCCAAAATTGAGGGAAGTCCTAACATTTTATTAATTACTCATACATCAAACTAGGGAACATATTATGTGCAAAAGTGGGCTCACTTTCTATCAAAATATTGAATAGCCAATATTGGATATTTAAGGCTAAGCTATGTGCATTAATCAACTAATATGTGAATCGGCAGTGAAACATCATTTACTAATTGGTTCAGGATTCAAAATAAATAAATGTGATAGTTAGGGTTTTGAAACTCAATTTAATTCTAGCATGAAATTTTGGGATGTTACAATTCAACCCACCTTATAGGAATTTTGTCCTCAAATTTCGATTACTCTACCCACCTTAGGATATTATGTGTACACGAATATCAAATATTGTCTCTAAGGTGCATAAATACACTTAAGGTGTCATCCTCACATGATTAAACATTTTAATCTGACTAATATGTGCATATGCTACTAATGGAGCTTGAAGTCTGTCTTACAACATCATTATCTAGCATGTCAAGGAATCTAACTTTCCCCTCTCATGAGGGAGCTACATAGGGGTTTCAGTTTTTCTTTGAACCCAAGTCACTTATCAAAGTCAAATTCTCTACCCCTTGTAAGCATTATTGATCTTAATGTGTAGCTAATTAGGTTTAGGTGACTATATGCCTCAAACTTTTGATGTCAACTCTAATTTTCTTTGTCGCCTTTGGATACATGTTGGCCGGTCATATATTCAGAGGTGACATGTCTTATCACACTTATCTTGGTACATCCCTCATCCACATGTCCCATACCACATGCACTTGAAAGGATAAGACAAATATGATTATGCACATAACATTCTCTCTGCAAAATCCCATAAGCATGTGTCCCATACCACAAACATGTGGGAAAAAGAGAGAGAATGTTATATACAACTATAGGGTTAACATAAAAAGCTAAAACATCTAGGCACATAACCATAATCCTTATCTAAACTTTTGTCTCCTATCTAGATATCTACTTCGATTTCTAATATCATTCACTTACATATGCTACACATAAGGCTACTAGTTATCTTTCTAATTGTGATCTCTACTCTAACTTAAGTTTTTATAGGATGATCTTAAGTAAGAACATGAGAACTTATCTGGTGGCCAACTATAATGTTGCTCTAGTACCATATTGGAACACCCTCCCTAAGTACACACATGTACATAGCAGAAGCTGACACTGAGTTATCCATAACTCGTGCACTCAAGGGGGCATTACATAATACTAGCATTCATAGAAACAATATAATCAATCACACAACCTGAAAATATTAAAACATTCTCATGATTGTTCTTACAAAAGGAACATAAATGTTATTACATGGAAAACTCACTAAACATCTTGAGTCTCTACTCTAAAGTTCTAAACATTAGCACATATAGCTGAGTCTATAAACTTGAGGATCATCTTTTAGTTGGCACCCCACCATATCGTATCCTGCTCTATCCTTGTGCTCTAATTCTCTGAGATCTACTCTTCTCTTGCTGCTCACCTATGGACATCTCATCTCTCACCATGCATTGGAAGAACGGTTGTTAGCGTAAGTGGCATGAGTATTCTAACATATACATTACTTGATAAAATAAGATACTGCAAAATATTCTTAAACATTATATACTGAGAACTAACATTAAAAACTTCACAAATATGAAACATAAATATCTCTTCTTACTTTAACTTGGTTCTTATCTTTTTACTTATCTTTCTCTGGAAACATGTACTCTGGTACCTAGGTCTCATGACCTGCACCAAGGTGCCTGTGTTACATAACCTGCACTCTGGGCCTGTGTTATCTCTCTAAATTGGCATGTACTCTAGTTCCCGGGCCTCATGTGTTACATCCTTAAAATTCATAGATTTCAAGCCTAAATGAAATCAGGGAATATATAACAATGATGAGTTTTGAGGGGTCTTGGTTGACGAATCCAAACCCTAGACTCATAATAAATGATCAAATTAAGGAAATAATGTACGTTTATCATATGTGATCATATGAGGCGAATATAAGTTACAATAGTTACCAAAGCCTCAAGTTTGGTAATCTGGAATATAATTAAGCTCATGGAATCTTTGGAAGCCCAAGGTGTGATTCATGGACCTTAGGGACGCATCCCGGATCAATTGGGATAATCAAGGTTTACATATGGGTCTCTGAGATATGTTTTGGACATTGAAGATGTTTGTAATCATAATAGATATCCAAGATAATATGTGGATTGGATAATTAATTATAGGACTATCCACCTTTTTCTTGGAATCCAAATAGAGGAACAATATGTAAGTATCCTAAAAGAAATAGGAAACATGGTTCAAAGAAAAAGGAAAAGTTTGGTATATAAAAGGATACCTAATGAACCCCGATTATGAAGTATAATTGGAAAAAGAGTTAATGAGTTCCATGTTGGAAGGATATTTGATTTATGAAATACTTTAAAGGAAGATGAAGAGAGAGAAAGATAGGGAGTTTACTTGGTGGTGTTTCGTGGACTCCCATGATAATCAACGAGATAACTCTTTATAGTAAGAATAAAAGGATCGAATACCAATAATGGAAATAAGATGTTTTTAGGTGCAAGGAAAGGTCTTAATAGAATTCCTTGATTGCAACAAACTTTGTTATATCCAAATAAGGAAGACGGTGGGTACTTTCCCTTCAAACCCATCCATGCAAGGAAAGATGGGAGAAGACTTCGTATTGTATTTTACCTCCACAAAATCCAATCCTTTCCATGTGGTTTTGGAAAGATAGATCCACCAGTTTCTTTGTGATCTAAACCCTAAGGGTTGAGATACCTATATTAAGGAAGACCTTGGTTGAATTCCACACACGTATGCTTGAGGAAGGAGATGAGAGGAGAAGATCTGTAGGGTGGTCTTGAGGGCAATGAAGGATGCAAAGTTATCTCTTGGCCATTGCAACTCACCCAAATTCCTCCCTCTCACAGGCTCCTCCTTGGAGTATACTCGACAGATCCAGAAAGGTGGAATCACCCCTTCTGCCATGACCAGCAGGAGGTGGGCCGTACTCCCTTAGGGTACCTCTACCACAAAAGGAATTTTCCCTACCTTTATCTTGCCAAAGAACCCGTAGAGGATTGCAGTGTGGCTGAGGAGGTGACTCCATGCGTGGTCGAATCTCTAGTCGAGGTCAACACCGAGACAAGGCATGCCTCATCTCGCAGCTAGCCCTGGAGGCACCTGGCTAAACTGATGGGGCATGACTCTGTAGGGACCAGCCGGAGGCATCGAGATTATTCCCCGACCATCTACTTCCCAGGACAAGGAGCCAATCCTCATTGACTCTCCTTTCACAACAGATCGAGGGGTTGTAGGGAAGGAGCAGACATGATTCCCAAAGAAAGAAGGACAAAGAAGAGGAGTATAGGGCGTCGGAGGTGGTGCCTTCGCATCTGTGTCTAGGTGGGCACCTTGCGCCAAGGAGATCCGAGGCCAGTGGTGAAGGCAGATGTGGTTGGAGTGCAACCATACATGAGGTCAATGGCCCTCCGCCTCGACAGTGTGCGTGTGGAGGAAATGCTCGGTCGCGCGCCACACAGCCGTGACGCGAGGATGAAGGCAACCAATTTCATTAGACTATTCCCCCCCCTCTTGCACACTTAAGGCACAAGGACAAAAGAGTCCTTTCATTAGAAATCCAGCCGACCCAACAAAAGCATGGTGAGTGTTATTGATACTTATGTGTCAGCTGTTCATTGGGCCAGTTAGATTTAATTTGCAATAATCCTATAAAATTATACGTAATCCCAACCATGACAAATTATATATGAATTTTGCTCAGAAAAATGAGAGGAATCCAAAGAAAATATAACCAAAGTCTAAATATGCTTCCTATTTTTAAAAGTATATGCAATACACGTTCTAATGTGTTTATTGTAAAGGAAAATCTAGAATTTCCTTTAATCTGATGCTTAATTAAGTAGATTAGGTTATGTTGAGTTAATACCTGATCTAGACATGTATAATGAAAAAAATCTTGATAATGATAAATAAATGATGACTCTAGATTAATGATCTTATTGATGCTGATTTAGGACCAATGTCGACATCTTGATATGATCTAATGTTGATAATGTTATCTAGATATCATGAGTAGTATAATATGCTTAATATGATAATTAGGGTTTAACCTAATATGCATAACTGGGTTTGCAATCTTAGAAACCATGATATGATGGAATTAGGGTTTGTGACCCTTATCCCTAGTCCAAACATGAGATAACACTAAACCCTAGTTTAGGATTGAATCCAGATCTGATTAATATAATGCAAATACATGGTGAGACATATATAGTATGCATGTTTCAGATAATGTTGATTGAATGATGTGTTGCTTGGATGTTTGAATGCACTCTTAAAGTATATGAAATATTCTGCATGGATTCTGCATTTGAAAAGGTACGTGGTTATGCTTATTGTGGCAACACATCCCACTATCACACAGACAACGAGGTGTTACGTGAAAACGTGCAGAAATTACCATAACCACAGATTATCAAAAATACGGGTTAATTAAAACCGATTGCAGAAAGTAGATAAACCAAGAAACTATTACATTTAGATCCTTATCCTGCAAGGAAACATGTTATACAAACATATACCAGAACTTGACACGTGTCCACAGCTTAGGAGATTAGCTGTCAAGCTATCACATTAGTTCATCACATGTTATACATACATAACGGCCCACATCTGGCCAGCAGTAGGATATACAAAACATCAACGACTATACATCGTGAAACAACATCAAAACACTCCAAGGACCTAAGAGTACAGGGATGAGTCTAGACTCTACTACAAAACAACCAAAACATCAGCATGTCCATCTCTTGTCTTCTACTGCTCGTCTTGCTGCTCAGCCGCAACTCCACGACCACCACCACGTCTAGCTCGAACACCTAAAAAGGTTATAAACCAGCGGGGTAAGACACACAGTCCTAGCGAGAAACATAAATCCCCGTAGAAACTTTAAAACCAAAGGAAGATTAAAGCAATAGCAGCAGATAACTGATAAAAGGTATAATAAGAGCAGTTTATAAAGTAAAGATGTTCATACCATCAAGCTTACCAGAAAGTACAGAAGGCATATACCCAAGTATTTCTTTATGGAACATGATTAACAAGATAAGATTTATAATATCTTACTGCATAACATAAGGTACGTATAAGTAACTACAAGTATAACAAGATTAACTACACAATCAAGGCCTCAACCAATGTTCCGTGTTTTGCCTTAAGCAGTAAATACTATTCGTCTAGATTACGTATTATTATTATGCCCTGAGGAAGTGAGCCGTACCGCTCAGATCCAACCGACGACTGTGAAACCCAGAGCCGGTGTCATACAAGGTCAATGGAAGAGTTGGACTCCACGACCTCCCACCTCGTGGTCAGTGCACGATAACCAAAGTAGGATCGCAGTCTCATGCTTAAGTGGCCTCAGCCACAGGGTCAGCTCCATAGGCTCCCCTTCCTCTAGCCTGCCTCGGTACAGGTCTCAGTGCTAGTATATCTGAGCCACGGGTCAGTTCATTGTGCTCCCTAAGCCATGAACGCATTCATGCTCTCTCTCTATATATATATCAGAGTCTGCAACCGCACCTGCACTCACGTCCTCTCTATTTAATGCTAGGAGAAACCACACATATTCAATAATATGCGCTTCCAAGTTAACCCGTAGGAGAACCTGTTTCACCATCACCAGCTGTTGACGATGATGGATCTATGGCCAGGGAAAACTACATGATATGTTCCACTGTGATTAGTTAGTACATTTTAAGTGGATTTTTGAGGCAACCAAGTTGTAACATATGCAAAATGTAAAGCTATATTATTATTACCACCATCATGCTATTCTGGGATCTCAATCCCTCATCACAAGAAACCACTGCCTCAACAAGCATTCTCATCACTTGGGATATCAATCCCAGATCATCATCAGAGGATAACACCTCAACTGGGCACTTTTAGCCAAACTCAAGTCCTCAGACCAAAACACATATATCATCTCATCATCAAGAGTAACCATCAGAGCAAAGTTACTCAAACATATATACCTCATAGCCCTTTTTCCTGGCTATGCATCTGTATAAAACACCTGCATGGATAGTATGCACAATCACCGTGGATTAACAGAAAGATCATATTATCAAGCATAGGGCAACATTGATGATTATATGCTTTATCATTCATGCCTCAACCTATGACCATAGACATAGGTCATATCATCATGCAAAGCATCTTATATGCTTATCATTTACTCAATATTATGCATATAATCAAGATGATCACAAACGCATGGGATGTCATGTCAAGGTACATATGTGTGATCAACCATATTAATTACCTTACTACCATTAAGCATATCAAGGGTCACCATTATAAACAAAACGCAATAGTAAGAAAACAAGAGCTTAGCATATCAGTTTCCTGGAAGTGCCCACTACCCTTACCAAAAGGTGTGACAGGTAGGGTACCCTCACCAAAGGTAGTATCGGGCAGGGGACTCTCCCATATCGTCCACACTACAAACACATAACGGTCAAGAAACCAGCTACATATCGGTTAAGCATAACAACAAGGGTGTCAGGCTACCTTAGGGTGTATCGTGCAATGTTGTGTCGTGCACCCCCAAGTGTAACGTGCAACAAGGTCTATCGTGCAACCGAGCCCAAGGGGCGTGTCGTGCAAGGTGTAACTTGCAACATGATATTGTGCAATGTCCATCATGTATCGTGCATCACCATGATGCAATGACGTCCAACACGCAGCTAACCACTGAGCCCCACATCGTCCAAAGGTGTAACAGGCACTTGAGCCAGGCGTGTGTGCAACCAACTGCTAACGGGCAACCAGGGCGTGCAGCTCAGCCAAAGGGGTATATCGTGCAACAGTGCGTCGCACACAGGGTTACCGTCCCATATTAAGAGTATCGGCCAACACCACTCACAAGGAGTAACGTCCAAGGATGCAACTCAAACGGTCAACAAGGAACCTGACGTTCAACCAGCCTATACATGACCTATCGGCTGACACAAGGTAAAGACTGTGGTGTGACGCCCGTCACGAGGTCATACCACAACGCCCCCTATCGTTCAAGGTGTAACAACACTAAGCAACCACATGAGCTAGGCATGTCGGTCAGGGTACTCAACCATGTGTGACGCCTACCACCAAACAAAGCTAAGCATATCGGGCAGGGTAATCAACATAGTGTGACACCCGACACACACAAAAGGTCAAGGACCAGGGTGTATCGCCCAACATAGCCACAACAACATAACGTCCAAGGCTCTAGGTTAAGAGGGGTATCGGGCCATGCCAACCCCAAGCCATATCGGCCAAGATGCAACCTCCACAAGGTCATCATCAACCCCAAGCACAAGGGCACCAAAACCCTAATGGATCAAGAAGATGGCTCACCTCTCAACAACTAAGAGAGAGGGGTCTTGCACAACTCCTTGTCACCAATCGAGCAACACAAGGAACAACCCTAATAAAGGTCCATAACCACCACAAAGCTCACCTCTCGGATCCATGGTGAGAGAAGGGTGTTACTCAAGCAACTAGAACACAAGCTCACCTCTCAACTTAAAGGAGAGAGGGGTATTGCCCATGATACTAGAGTTCAAGGTCACTTCTCTAGACCAAGGAGGGAGAGGGGTATTGCTCAACAAGAAACCCTAGAACATAGGTTCGGACAACAAGAACAACTAAGCAAGAAACCAAAACTAACAACATGTATAACTGATATGATCACAAGAAACATGCAAAAACATAGAAGAGGTAATATAGTTAGGGTTAGGAGTTATGTAACCCGCCTTAAGCAAGCTCCAAGCTCCTAGCTCTAAGAACCACCAAGGAAGAAGAGCAAGGCACTCTAGGGTTCGGCCACCACTAAAGGAAGAAGGAGACTCCAAGGCAAGGATCGGACACCAAGCTTGCAAAAGAAGAGGGTGTCGTGCACCAAAGAAGAGGGAGACTAAGGAGCTAAAGGGATCCTTAGCAAGAGAAAGGGAACACATATATAGGAAAGGATGGAGGAGAAACCAAGGAAAGACAAGGCAAGGTGTCGCCCACCTAGGGACACTTGTCCATGGGCAATGCCACACTCTAGCATGCCCTAAACACATGTCCAAGGCCATTGCCACATGCAAGCATCAAGCACCAAGTGTCCACTAGTGGTGACACAAACGAGGTCAAAGAGGGTCAAAGGGTCCATGGGCGACACACACCCACACCATGGCTGACACACTCCCTAGGCTGACACAATCCCTAGGCCAACACACCACAGGTCGACACACCTAGGTCGACACAAGGCTCACTTGCCCGACACAAGGTCCAAAAGGGCAAAGGCAAAGCACAACAAGACCCACCAAGGCTCAACCAAGCCCAAAGGAACTCAAGAAACGAGCCCAACCCTTCCTCTCAACACTAGAGGAAGCAAGGAGAGGGAGGAACACCTCACAAGGTGACAAACTTGCCCACAAACCCTAGACTTGGGTTAGTTGCAAGTAGCACCTCCAACTCTCAACAAAGCACCAACAAACCCTAATCACCACTAAAGGTGATTAGCAGGAAACTAAGCAGCAGGGTTAAGCAAAGCAAATAGGATAATCCCTAAACGGAGGTCAGGGTCCTTACAAGCTATAACCCTCTACAAGGGATTTCGCCCTCGAAATCCGAAGAGAAAAGCGAGGGATACTTCCTTCTCATCTCTTCCTCAAGCTCCCACGTGGCTTCCTCAATGCCACGATGATGCCAAAGAACCTTCACCAGAACCAGGTCCTTCTTCTTCAGCTTCTTAACTCTCTTGTCAAGGATCGCCACAGGACCTTCCTTGTAGGTCACATCTTCATCAAGCTCAACTTCGACTAGCTGTATCACTGTTCCTGTATTCGGATGACTTTTCTTCAGCATACTGACATGGAACACTGGATGCAACCTTTGTAACTCTGGCGGCAACTCTAACTCGTAAGCTACCTTGCCCATACGCGCTATGACTGGGTATGACCCCATATATCTGGGTGCTAGCTTACCCTTCTGACCAAACCTTAGCACACCTTTCCACAGCGAGACTTTAAGATACACTTTGTCTCCTACCTGGAACTCAAAAGGTCATCAGTGATTGTCTGCGTAAGACTTCTGCCTGTCATGTGCCGCTTTCAATTATTGCTGTATCACCTTGATCTTCTCTATTGTCTGTTGTACTAACTCAGGACCCAAAAACTGATATTCACCAGACTCATACCAACATAATGGAGATCTGCACTTCCTGCCATATAAGGCCTCATAAGGAGCCATGCCAATGCTCCGTTGATAACTACTGTTGTAGGCGAACTCTATCAAACTGAGATGTATGTCCCAACTGCCTAGGAACTGCAGAACACAAGCTTGAAGGAGATCCTCCAAAGTCTGAATAGTCCTCTTAGACTGTCCATCTGTCTGTGGGTGGAAGGCGATGCTGAACCTCAATTGCGTTCCCAATGCTTTGTGCAACTGTTCCCAGAAACAGCTCGTGAACTGAGGACCTCTGTCGGAAACTATCGTCGCTGGCACATTGTGCAAACGTACTATCTCATCTACATATACATGAGCGAGCTTCTTGGTGGTATACGTTGTCCTTACAGGTATGAAATGGGCAGACTTCGTCAATATGTCCACTATTACCCAAATGGAATCATGATTCCTAGTTGTCTTGGGTAGACCAAATACGAAATCCATGGTTATATGATCCCATTTCCATTATGGTATCGGCAGGGGTTGCAATGTACCTGTCGACTTTTGATGCTCAGCCTTGACTTGCTGACATACCGCACATCTAGCCACAAACTTAGCTACATCTTTCTTCAAACTTGGCCACCAATACAAGTCCTTCAGATTGTGATACATCTTGGTGACTCATGGATGCATAGCATACATCGATGTATGTGCTTCCTCGAGCACTAGCTTCCTTAGATCATCAACATCGGGGACCACCATCCTATCATGATAGCAAACTAGTCCATCCTCAGACTCATGGAATCCATCATGCCTTTCACTTCCGAACTCTGACTTGATCATCTACACTGTATCCTCTGTTTGCTGTGCATCTTTGATCCACTGTCTCAGCGTAGGCTTGACTTGCATATGTGCTAAGAGTCCAGCTAACAAGGAAACTTCCATCTGCACATTCATCCGTCGCAAGGAGACAAACATATCTCGTCTATGGCATACCAAGGAACTCAACTGTGCCTTCTTTGTAGAGGGAGAAGAAGACTTTCGGCTAAGCGCATCAACTATCACATTCGCCTTACCAGGATGATACTCGATGGTGTAGTCATAATTATTGATTAGCTCTATCCATCGGCATTGTCGTATGTTTAGCTCATTCTACGAAAAGATGTACTTCAGATTCTTATGATCTGTAAAAATATGACACACTTCCCCGTAAAGATAGTGTCTCCAAATCTTTAAAGCATGAACCACCACTTCCAACTCCAAATAATGAGTCAGATAGTTCTCCTCGTGTTTCTTAAGCTGTCGTGAGGCAAAAGAAACCACATGATCTTCCTACATCAACACACAACCTAAACCTTTCCTGGAAGCATCGCAGAAAACAACATAGCCCTTTCCAGGCTCTGGCAGCACTAGCACTGGAGCACTAGTCAGCTTTTCCTTCAAACTTTGGAAAGCTTGCTGACAACGATCATTCCAGACAAAAGGTACATCCTTTCTAGTCAACTTCGTCATTGGCAACGCAATCGCACTGAAGTCCTTGATAAACCTTCGGTAGTATCCTGCCAAACCCAGGAACTACAAACTTTTGTCGACGTCTTTGGCTATTCCCATTCTGCAACGGATTCCACCTTCTTCGGGTCCACTTTGACTCCTTCAACAGATATCACATGACCCAAGAAAGTAACTTCTTCCAACCAGAACTCACACTTACTGAACTTGGCATACAACTGATGTTGGCGAAGAAGAGTCATCACTAGTCGAAGATGTTGCTCATGCTCTTGCCTGTCCTGACTATAGATCAAGATGTCATATATAAAGACTACAAAAAACTGATCTAGAAACAGATGGAACACTTTGACTCCTTCAACAGATATCACATGACCCAAGAAAGTAACTTCTTCCAACCAGAACTCACACTTACTGAACTTGGCATACAACTGATGTTGGCGAAGAAGAGTCATCGCTAGTCGAAGATGTTGCTCATGCTCTTGCCTGTCCCGACTATAGATCAAGATGTCATCTATAAAGACTACAACAGTAATGATCATAGAAGGGTTGCTACTGCATCTCCATCCTATTCAACCTGTCATGAATCTGCTGTTGGTTTTCGAGGAGGAGGTGCTCATTTTCAAACATAGCCCTCTAGTTGTCAAGCAGCCAGTTCGTTGTATCATGAATACCGACATATGTCGCTGTATGATGCTGCTGCATCTGCTGTATATCCTGCAGCATGGCATACATACCTTACATCGAGTAGACATCCTCGCTTTGCTGCGAGGGCGGTGGTGGTGGTGGTGGAGGCTACGAAGATGAAGATGCACCCGGATGCATGCGAGGACGCTTCCTAGGTGCCACTCATGCACAAAGAGGAGTGTAGACCTCCTCTTCCTCTTCAGCCTCATCGTCATTATTGTTGTCGTCGTCGTTGCCGCTGTCTTCATCGGAGTCAGCAATGGATATAATGGGCCATCGGAAATGTTGAGCCCCTTCGATATGGAAGACATGATCGGGAAGTGAACATTCTTGATAAGCATGGTTCACATGGCAATGAGCATAAGGTAAACCATCCCAGAGCAGGATCAAGTTTGATCAGTGAAGATGCTGCAAATTAACCTTGCTTCTGTTGGAGAGCGGAGTCAGCTAAGAGAAATTCAACCCAAGATAGTAGGCCAGTGGTGTGATGAGCCCTCCAAAGTGAATTGGAGCCTTCTACATACTCTGCTTTACCGTCAACACTCGCTGCAGAAAGAAAGCTCCCCAGTTGCACTCTTGGCACTTCAGAAGTTTATGCAAGAAAAACAAGTCCATCTCCTAGAATTTGCTAAGGGACCAATCACCCATAGCAAACAGAGTGGAACACATCATCCGGTGGAGAATCTGCATGAACAGATGCTCGAAGTCTGCTACCTCTGTGTTGTGGTAGCTCACAGATTTTCCCAGCGGCACCGTCACAAGCTCGGCAAAGATAGCATCGTAGTCAGTCCGGTTGTCTGGCCACTGATAGTCAGTTCGCCCATGGTTCCAGTTGTAGATCTTGTTGAACTGCCTGAGGGTGAGATTATAATCATTGTTGTATAGCCAGAAAGACACACGGCCCTGGATCCACTTGCGGTCCATGGTGATGATATCATTTGGTACAACACAGAAGTCTAGCGACGCCATGAATTCCACCACCAGCTCCTTGTAAGTAGGCCATTCATTGAAGAATGGCTGGCCATCAGCATGGTACTCCATCTCATCGGGCCTCCTGCCCGTATGCCGTGCCTGCCCCTTGAGAACATAGGCCATATTAGCCTCGAACCCCAAGTTGCAGATCATCTCTCGGTCAACATAACGGGTCGGCTCTATTTTCCTCTTCATGATCTCCTCATAGATCTTCTTGACCTCCGCAGACAGATGAACAATCCACGGGCGTGGAATCGATGCAGTCGATGGAGGCACGAACTCTGGAATGTCCATCGGGTTGGCGTGTGACGAAGACGCACCGACAACATGCACCATGATTGCGAAAGAAAGAGAAGTTAGAAGAAGGAGCTCGGTGCAGGTCAGAGAAGAAAATCTTCGCTCGATGAAGAACGTGCTCCTAGACGCTCGTCGTCAGGCTTGGATTGCTCTGGAATACGCTCGACACAGGTGGAGAAGGATTGCTCTGGAATTGTGACGTCATCTGACGACAATCCTTCTCATATATAGCTGTGGCCGGCGCTGCTGTATGCCCGTCGATACCATCGACGCGGGTCGATGGTATCGACTCGCGTAGCACTATCCGTACTGCTGCTGGTATCGACGGTCGTCGATGGCTAGATGTGGGGCATGGATCGCTGATGTGTCGATACTATCGAAAGGTGTCGATGGTATCGACCCGTCCCCCTGATCGACTCTCTGGTTGCTGCGATCGCCGTTGATCTCCTCTCGCGGATCGGTGACGTGTCGCGTCGATACTATCGACGCAAGTCGATAGTATCGACATCGGATTAGGGAAATACCCTCGCGAGGCCGACCGCCGCCTTTTGTATGTGAATGTGTCGATACCATCAACAAGCATGTCAATAGTATCGACTTATCTGATACAATTTCTTCTGAATATCTCCAGAGATCTCACGAGTATCGACACCCATGTCGATACTATCGACCTCTGCTTGCAATCATCCTGTTGGTGTGTCGATACCATCGACGAGGCCGTCGATGGTATCGACGCAGTGCGATTTCTATAGTCGCCAACCTGTACCCAAGTTGATACCATCGACACAAGGGTCGATGGTATCGACTCTGCCTCAGTCCTACACATTGAGCAAACGATCACGATATCTTGTTTACACTAAAAACAAAGTCAAAACAAATCAAACTACACATGTGAAAGAAACTAAACTACACTACCGATGGTTGGGTTGCCTCCCAACAAGTGCCCTTATTTAACGTCTTAGGCTAGACGACATGAAGCTCATCATTCATATGGAAGTACAATGAGTTTGACCTCATTCACTTTCCTCGTGTAATCTTCACCAAAATACATCTTCAAACGTTGCCCATTTACCAGAAAGGTTATCTCGCCATCGCGCACCATGATTGCGCCATGTGGCCTCACCTCCTCTACGGTGAATGGTCCACTCCATCGGGATTTCAACTTCCCGGGATGCAAATTTAGCCTGGAGTTGAACAAAAGCACACGATCTCCTTTCTTGAAAATGCGCATTTGAATATGGCGATCGTGAATCAACTTTGTGTGCTCCTTGTAGATCCACAAGCTTTCATATGCATTCATATGCAACTCGTCAAGTTCATTGAGTTCAAGTAACCTCTTCTTTCCCGCTTCATCATAACTCAAATTTAGCTTCCTCAGCACCCAATGCGCTTTATGCTCTAGTTCCACCGGTAAGTGACATGCCCGACCATAAACCAACCTAAAAGGCGTAGTGCCTATAGGTATCTTGAACGCCGTCCTGTATGCCCACAACGCATCCGGTAGTAGAGTACTCCAATTCTTCCTCGTGGAAGCCACGGTACGCTCCAAGATCTTCTTAATCTCTCGATTGGAGACCTCCACTTGTCCTTGAGTTTGCGGGTGGTATGGGGTACCAATGTTGTGTTTGACCCCGTACTTTCTCAACAGTGCCGCGAACTTCTGATTCTGGAAGTGTGTACCTCCATCACTTATGATCATCCTTGGTACTCCAAACCTGTAGAAAATATATTCCTTGACAAACCTGCACACTACAACAGAATCATTAGTCCTTGTGGGTATTGCCTCTACCCACTTAGACACATAATCAACAACCAAAAGAATGTACAAATTAGAATTTGAGGACACAAAGGGTCCCATAAAATCTATACCCCACAAGTCAAATACCTCAACCTCCTGAAATACATTAAGGGGCATCTCTTGTCTTTTCGAAATGTTACCCACCCTTCGGCAGGAATCACATTGCCGCACAAACTCATAAGCATCCCTAAACAAGGTAGGCCAGTATAGGCCACTTTCCAATACTTTGGCTGCAGTGCGAGAACTAGCATGGTGGCCGTCTGTCGGTAATGTACGACAATGACGAAGAACACTGTCGTATTCCTCCTCTGGTACACACCTGCGTAAGACACCATCCCTGCACTGCTTCAACAAGATAGGGTCATCCCAGAAATAATAACGTAAAGAATGGAAAAACTTCTTCTTCTCTTGGTAAGTCCAATCATCCGGGATGATTTTGCAGGCAAGATAGTTAACAATGTACGAAAACCACAGGTCTTTCGATTTCACTTTCAAAAGTTGTTCATCCGAAAATGTCTCGGTAATGGGTATGTGTAAATCATTTTCATCTACCCTCTCCAACCTAGACAAATGGTCCGTGACCACATTTTCAATGCCCACCTTATCCTTGATTTCAATATCAAGTTCCTGTAAAAGCAAGATCCACCTAATCAATCTAGGTTTGGCATCCTTTTTCTCCATCAAATACTTAATGGCGGCGTGGTCCGTCCATACCACGACTTTTGATCCAACTAGATATTGCCGAAATTTTTCAAAAGTGAAAATAATGACAAGCAACTCTTTCTCGGTAGTCATGTAATTGAGTTGGGCGTCATTCAAAGTTTTAGATGCATAAAAAATCACATCGGGTTTATTGTCCACCCGCTGTCCCAACACAACCCCAACCGCGAAATCGGATGCATCACACATTAGTTCAAACGGCTTGGCCCAATACGGTGTTTGCACAACCGGTGCGAAAATCAATTTTTCCTTAAGCACGTTGAACGCATGTAGACATTTTTCATTAAAGTCAAAAACAACATCCTTTTCTAAAAGCTCAGATAAAGGTTTGGTGATTTTAGAAAAATCTTTTATAAAACGACGATAGAAACCGACGTGACCTAAGAAACTCCGTACCCCTTTTACCGAATTCGGTGGGGGCAATTTGGAAATTACTTCAATTTTTACTGGGTCTACCTCCAAACCTTTGCTAGACACTTTATGTCCTAGTACTATTCCTTCACTCACCATCATGTGGCATTTCTCCAAATTGAGGACCAAATGTGTGTCCTTACAACGTTGCAAGACCTTATCCAGATTGTAAAGGCACTCATCAAAGGATGCACCATAAACAGAGAAATCATCCATAAAAACCTCTAGACAACGTTCTACCATATCAGAAAAAATGGCGAGCATACAACACTGAAAGGTCACCGGTGCATTACATAACCCAAAAGGCATACGGCGGTACGCAAACGTTCCATAAGGACAAGTGAAGGTGGACTTCTCTTGGTCCTTAGGATCAATCGAAATCTGATTGTACCTCGAATAGCCATCCAGAAAACAAAAATGCGATCGGCCGGCTAAACGCTCTAAAATTTGATCAATAAATGGAAGAGGAAAGTGATCCTTAAGCATAGCGGCATTCAATCGACGGTAATCTATGCAAACACGCCACCCAGTTACCAAGTGAGTGGTGATAGGTTCATTTAAAAGATTATGGGTAACAGTGATTCCCCCCTTTTTAGGGACTACCTGTGTAGGACTCACCCATGTCGAGTCAGAAATAGCATAGATGATACCTGCAGCAAGGAGCTTAATCACCTCCTTTTTGACAACCTCCATCATGCTGGGATTTAATCGACGTTGTGGCTGAATCACCGGCTTGGCTCCCTCCTCGAGCCGAATTTTGTGCTGGCACAAAGTAGGGGAGATCCCCTTGATGTCTGCAACCGACCACCCGAATGCTCCTCGGTGGTTCTTCAACACAATAAGTAGCTGGTCCTCCTCCTCGACACTCAGATAATCTGATATAATCACAGGCAACTTTTCTTCCTCAGCTAGAAATGTGTACTTCAGGTGCGATGGAAATAGCTTCAACTCCAATTCTGGCGGGCTGATTAAGGATGATTGAAGCGGTGGTGGGAGTTCACCTAAGTCTTCATAGTACCTCACATAGAGGCACAGCAACATCTGAAGCATCTTGGTACACTCCTGCAGTGACTTGCTTCTCATCCAATCATGTGTAATATTGACTAAGCAGGCTTCAAGTGGTAATTCTGGATAAGCGTCAAAAACCGAATTTGCTATGGCCTCATCTTCAGTAGGGGGGGGATGTCCTCCTCCTCATCATTCGGAAAACCTACAGCCTTGCTAAGGGATACCACCTTAGTCTGCTCCATGATGTCCACAACCAATGTCACTTTTTCCACCTTGGTCATTACATGAGCCATATCTAAAAATGGCTTCCCTAGACAAAGTGAGATATTGTGATCAAAATGCTGTACCATGTGGCATTGCTCTTTAGCTTTAGACGACGTGGTGCTAGAAGGCATGACCATCTTGAACCGATCATCAGCAATACCCAAGGTCAAACGACCTCTCCCCATCTCAAGTATCATGTCAGTTGTAGCTTGGAAGGGTTGTCCGAGTAGTAGCTCATTGCCTTGTTCATCTTGCATCTCCATTACGACAAAATCTGCTGGAAATACAAAACGATCTACCTTCACCAACACATCTTCACATATACCGTATGGTTTCACCACAGAATTGTCTGCTAGTTGGATCGTCATGTTGCTCGGCCGTGACTCTTTTAATCCCAGCTTCTTGAATATAGAGAGGGGCATCAAGTTTATGCTCGCCCCGGAGTCACATAGCGCTACACCAAACTTCACTTTCCCAATGTAACATGAGATGTTGAAGCAGCCCGTATCCTGCCTCTTTGGTGGAAATGTGCCCATGATGAAGGCACTCACCTGCTCCTTAAGCACTACAACCTCCGTGTCTGGGATTTTCCTCTTCTTGGAAATGATGTCTTTCAGAAATTTACCGTAAGAAGGGATTTGCTCAATTGCTTCCAATAATGGGATGTTGACGGAGAGCTTCCTGAAATTGTCTAGAAACTTTTTAAACTGGGCATCCACTTTCCTTGCCTTTACACTGTTCGGATATGGGACCGGGACAGCCTGTGCCATTTGATGCGGTGGCACATATGGTGTCCTATTTTGCATCTCCTCCTCATCTGCAGTAGGATTTTCAGTAGCATCCGCTGCTATATCCTCAACTGGTTCTGTGACCAGTGTCGGAAGCTCCTCAGTGGCCTCACCTTCGAGTTCTTCTTAGGGTTTGCTTGGTTCATCGGCTCTGGGGTTTAACAACTTCTTGCCACTCCTCAGCAAGATGACCTTCGCATGTTGGTTTCCTCCTGGAATATTAGTGTTACCCGGAAAACCTTGGTGCGTTGACTTCTTCAGATTGGCTATCTCAGCTGCCATTTGCACCATGGACATCTCTATTGTCCTCATCTGAGCCCCGTGGCTCTGCAGTGTCTGCCCGAACTGGTTCATAAATTCCCCCTGTTGCTTTATCTACTGGCCAAAAGTAGTCATTAATTCTTGATTTTGCTTTATCACTTGGTTGAGCAAGTCCATGCTCTTGTCCTTCGCTATTGGCTGGGGTTTTGCATCTGGGTCCTGCAAAAAGTTGTTCGGATCCTTCCAAGAGAACTTCTTATCCTTCCTCCATGAGTAATCATTATTTTTGTAACCTTGCTGCTGCCGCATGAATTTGACTTGTGCCTCATCCTCGGATTCAATATCCTCCTTTGCAAGCAGTTTCTTTGCGAGAAGGTTCATCTTCTCATTCAGCTCCTTGATTGCTTTTGACTCCCCTGCTACTTGAACATGCTCAACAACGTCCCTGTCGCCCCACGATTTCTTCTTGGCCATGTTCTTAAGGATTTCCCAACACCTCGTGTCTGTGTTGTTCAAAAAGAATCCTGAGTCTGCAGAATCTAAGTTACTTCTATCATGCTCAGAGAGAGCAAAATAGAAGATTTTGACCGATTTTTCCTTATCAAGCCCGTGATGCGGGCACCGCCTAAGCATGATCTGAAACCTTTCCCAGGTCTCAGAGTAGGTCTCTCCTACTTTCTGAGTGAAGTTGTGGATCTTCCTGATCATGTCATTGGTCTTTTTGGGTGGGAAGAACCTTTCAAAGAAAACCTCCACCATGTGGTTCCAGGATTCCACATATTCATCATCTAGATTGTGCAACCATTCATGTGCAGTTCCTGCCAAAAAACTTGGGAACAACTTTAGGTAAAGCACATCCTGCGGGAACCTGTCAATTTTGACCATGTCGCAGTTTTCCACGAATTGACTTATATGCATGACTGGATCTTCATTCTTGAGCCCATGGAATGCATTTGACTTGACCAAATTGATAAATGCAGGATGAATCTTGTAAGTCAGAATATTGATCGCCTGCTTCTTGATTGGCCCTTTTGAAGCAGATGAAGAAGAAGCCTTGATCTTCTCCCATATTGTCTGTGGCTCTGCCATCTCTTCTTGTTCGGATTCAGAATCTGTTTCTTCCAAGTGGTCTGGATTGTAGTACTCTTCATCATCAGGTCCCGACAGTGGAACCTCTGGTGCCTGTTGTGTGTAGTCGGTGCTACGTGTTTGCACCATACACAGTACCTGCAAAGTGAAAATTTAAGTTCAGTACCGTGCTTGACGATTACAAAAATTAGAAAATAAACTATGATTTTTTTAAATGATTTCAAACTAATAAAAATAAAAAGTGGCCTAGAGTGGCCACTTGCAGCACTCGTAGTGCCGACAATTGCCGTGTCCCCGACAACGACGCCAAAAACTTGACACACTTTTTACGTGCGTAGAAATGCAAGTGTACGCGTCACTGTAATATAGGCCTTTGTGAGGCCCGAGTCGAACTCAGGGACACGTGAATTATTAGAGACTACTACTAACTACTCGCAATCAGCTAGACCGATTAAATAGTTTGAAGTTGTTGTAAAATTAAAAGAAAAGAAAAGAAAACAAAACAAAACAATCGATTAAATGTTTAGTTTAACCAATTCAAGATGAGATCTTTAGGATTGCGGTTTCACCGCGGGTTTTCATTGTAATAAATTCTATATAGTTACTCAGATTTATCTCTCTATCCGGGTAGTGGCCTAAAATCAGAATTGCCCACTGTCATGGTATAATTCACTACCTATGTCTAGGTCGATTCCACCGTCATAGTAACATATACCCTAAACTAGGTGCATTAAAATCGATCTTTCGATATCCACCATTAACCTTACACCACCTTGTTCAAGGGATTTGTCAATTAATGTGAAATTTGTCTCTTTTCAACCATTAATCCTTCTTTCAAAGTAATTAAGGGCATTAGATTATTATTATGGTGATCAAGCATAACAATATAATTGAGAAAACAAATTCATACCACAGATTTAAGAGATTAATAATGAATTACTATGATAAAATTGCCATACAATGCTTCCCCGGGCTACTCCCGGTCCTAAAGATAAAGGGGATTAGCCCCGCATGTTCATCTCAGAGTGAAACGTGGTAGAGAAAAAGGGAAACATGGGAAAAATGTGATTGAGTGGTGAAACCCCTGAACGGAGAAGATCCAAGCGCTCCTTGGCATAGAATACACATTCTCCCGCCTTTCGGTGGTGGAAAACATCTTCTTCGGCGTCCAGAACGGCTGGGGCGTGCTTCTGGGCTCCGTTCTTCTCTCCACACCTCCTCGGGACATTTGCAGTGGCTAATGACGTGATAGATTGCTCTTAGCCGCCGTCATTAGGTATAATCACCGACTTAGGTTGCCAAAATATCACAACCATTGGATTTGGATCGATCTGAAGCAAACTTGTATCTGACGGTGTCGATACTATCGACGTGGGTCGATAGTATCGACTCTGCACTGTATCGGCTGGTCTCCTTTTCTTTTCTTTGTCGTGACTGATGCTAACTCGATACCATTGACGAGGGTCGATGGTATCGACTCTCTTATGCGTCGCTTTTATCTTTTTCCATCACTGAAGCTCCTCGTGTCGATAGTATCGATTTTTGGGTCGATAGTATCGACTGTCTTCTCGCCAGCAACCTGATGGTGTCTCGATACCATCGACTTCTATGTCGATAGTATCGACTCTACGATACTCCTTGCGGCTGGCAACCTATGGTCGTGTCGATGGTATCGACCACTGTCGATAGTATCGACAGCAGCAGATACTTGTTTTTCCTGAAATTACAACACGAAACCACATAAGCCAAAACAAAACATATTCTTGTAATAATATATGCTCAAAAATACGGAAATAAGGAAGATTTGACATAGAGAAGGATCATAGACCAAAGTAGGTGGATTATGCAATATTAACCACAAAAATGACCAATGAATGCATAAAACACAAGTAAAATGTATCTATAGATGCGACTCAAAATCATCGCATCATCCACTTTGACTCCTTCAACAGATATCACATGACCCAAGAAAGTAACTTCTTCCAACCAGAACTCACACTTACTGAACTTGGCATACAATTGATGTTGGTGAAGAAGAGTCATCACTAGTCGAAGATGTTGCTCATGCTCTTGCCTGTCCCGACTATAGATCAAGATGTCATCTATAAAGACTACAACAAACTGATCTAGAAATGGACGGAACACTCTGTTCATCAAATCCATGAAAGCAGCAGGTGCATTGGTTAGCCCGAATGACATAACCACAAACTCGAAGTGACCATACCTCCTCCTAAAAGCTGACTTTGGTATGTCATCCACCTTAATCCTCAACTGATGATATCCAGACCATAGATCGATCTTTGAAAACACAGTAGCACCACACAACTGATCGAACAGATCATCTATCCTCGGTAACAGGTACTTGTTCTTGATCGTGACCCTATTCAACTGTCGGTAATCTATACATAGCCACATCGACCCGTCCTTCTTCTTAACAAACAACACTGGAGCACCCCAAGGCGACATACTCGGTCGAATGAAACATTTCTCCAACAACTCTTGCAACTGCTTCTTAAGCTCTGCCATCTCTACTGGAGCCATCCTATACGGTGTCTGTGCAATTGGCTGCGTTCCTGGAACCAGATTGATCTCGAAATCAATCTCTCGGGGTGGAGGAACACCAAGGAACTCATCAGGAAACACATCCGCAAACTCTCGGACAACCGACACCTCCTCAAGGCTAGGTCCCTTTGCCTTGGTATCCACAACGTGAGCTAAGAATGCCTCACATCCTTATCGTAACAACTTCTCTGCTACCATAGCTGATACTAGACACATTAGAAGAATCTTTCTATCTCCTTGGAAGATCCACTTCTCTCCATCATTGTCAAACACTGCCTGCTTAGAACCACAGTCCAAAACAACCTTATACTTCTCTAAGGTATCCATCCCAAGGATCACATCGAAACCATGCATATCAAGTGGTATAAGATCCACTTGTATACTGTGCCCTGAAAAATATAAGACACAAGATGGACACTCCTCTCGAAGCATCGAGGAACCATCAAGAGGGGTTTCTAACAACAAGCTATCTTTCTTACAGCTAACAGGTAAACTACAGTTTTCAAGCAGACTATAGGTGATAAAAGAGTGTGTAGCACCCGGGTCAACCAGAACAGATATAAAGCAAGAAGAAGACATATCAGAATGAAATAACTCCATATGACCTGTCACCACTCGCGGGTTGACTATCGCCTCCGGCTGACTCATAGCATAGAATCGAGCCATTAATTGATATCCACGTCCTCTGCTTTCTTGAGCAGACGATCCCGCTTGTGATGCTTGACCGTGTCCTCGCCCTCTGCTACTACTGGGCTGCTGTCTATCTAACCCTTATTGATTCTGTCTCAGCTGCTGCGTCACTTCAACATCCCTACTTGGGCAGTTTAACTTGAAATGCCCTGTATGACCGCATATATAACATGCCTTAACTTCAAACCGTGGCCTAGATGGCGCTGTCACTTCCATAGAAGTTGTACTATGTGCCTTTGACGGTAAAGAAACATAACCACTTCCCTTACTCGGAGACCACTGCGATGGTACACTGGAACCTCTCATCATGGAAGGTACTGAAAACCTTGGCTTCTTGAAGCCACCAAACCTCTGTCCCTGGAACTGAGCAGGCCTCTTCTTAGACATGGATTTTCTTTTCTCCCTAACTGACCATTCGATCCTACAGACAGATTCCACAAACGTGGCAAACCATTCACGATTCTCCAACGCAGAAGCAGGTGTAGTCAGCTCAGCACTCAAGCCTTTCTCAAAATGTTTGATCCGTTCATCATCTGTCGTTGCCATGTGAGGATAAAACCTCAACAGGTCCATGAACTTGGCTTCATACTCAATGATATTCATCGTTCCTTGTCGTAGGCTCTCAAACTGACTGATCTTCTCATCCAGATACGTCTTCAAAAAGTATCTGCTGACGAACTCACGCCGGAAAACCTCCCAACCAATCACCTCACCAGGTCGTTTCTCCTCCTCGATGGTCCACCAATGACCAACACTACCCTTCAGAAGGTAGACAGCGTGCTTGACTTTGTCTGCTTTGGGGATGTTGAGGATCCAAAAAGCTTTCTCAAGACTTGTCAGTCATAGATCCGCATCCACTGGATCGGCCATCCCAACATAGTTCGAAGCTCTGACTTGGAGAAGCTGCTCAAAGGTCTTCCCAATACCCGATGTTTCACCATGGGGATCCTGTACTCTCGACGGAGGCACTGGCAACCTTTCTACCATGAGATTCATCGTAGACATCATCTACCCCATAAGCTATTGATAGGTAGGGTGTTCAAGAATGGCTGGGTTAGGTTGGGGGACCTCATGCACCCAATCTTCATGTGCCTGCCCTATAGCTCCATCAACTGATGCATCATCGCTGTTCTTGGCAGCATGTTCTTTATGGTTTCCAAACATCTTAGCTTTTCTTCCGCTGAGGGCAGAAGATGATTATAAGAAAATCTAGGAAACTCACAAGAACAGACACAACCTAGTCCTAAATCCCTGTAGACTCAGTGAACATAGAGCTATGATACCAAAACTTGTGGCAACACATCCCACTATCACACAGACAACGAGGTGTTATGCAAAAATGTGCGGAAATTACCATAACCACAGATTATCAAAAATACAGGTTAATTAAAACCGATTGCAGAAAGCAGATAAACCAAGAAACTATTACATTCAGATCCTTATCCTGCAAGGAAACATGTTATACAAACATATACCAGATCTTGACACGTGTCCGCAGCTTAGGAGATTAGGTGTCAAGTTATCACATGAGTTCATCACCTGTTATACATACATAACGGCCCACATCCGGCCAGCAACAGGATATACAAAACATCAACGGCTATACATCGTGAAACAACGTCAAAACGCTCCAAGGACCTGAGAGTACATGGATGACTCTAGACTCTACTACAAAACAACCAAAACAATAGCATGTCCATCTCTTGCCTTCTACTGCTCATCTTGCTGCTCAGCCACAACTGTGCGACCACCACCACATCTAGCTTGAACACCTAAAAAGGTTATAAACCAGCGGGGTGAGACACACAGTCCCAACGAGAAACATAACTCCCCGCTAAAACTTTAAAACCAAAGGAAGATTAAAGCAATAGCAGCAGATAACTGATAAAAGGTATAACAAGAGCAATTTATAAAGTAAAGCTGTTCATACCATCAAGCTTACTAGAAAGTACGGAAGGCATATACCCAAGTATTTCTTTATGGAACATGATTAACAAGATAAGATTTATAAGATCTTACCGCATAACATAAGGGACGTATAAGTAACTGCAAGTATAACAAGATTAACTACACAAACAAGGCCTCAACCAATGTTCCGTGTTTTGCCTTAAATAGTAAATACTATTCGGCTGGATTACGTATTATTATTATGCCCTGAGGAAGTGAGCCATACCACTCAGATCCAACTGACGACTGCAAAACCCAGAGCCGGTGCCATACAAGGTCAATGGAAGAGCCAGACTCCATGACCTCCCACCTCGTGGTCAGTGTACGAGAACCAAAGCAGGACCGCAGTCTCATGCTTAAGTGGCCTCAGCTACATGGTCAGCCCCATAGGCTCCCCTTCCTCTAGCCCGCCTCGGTACAGGTCTCGGCGCTAGTATATCTGATCTATGGGTCAGTTCACCATGCTCCCTGAGCCATGAACACATTCATGCTCTCTCTCTCTCTATATATATATATATATATATATATCTGAGTCTGCAACCGCAGCTGCACTCCCGTCCTCTCTATTTCAGGCTAGGAGAAACCACACATATTCAATAATATGCGCTTCTTGGTTAACCCGTAGGAGAACCTATTTCACCATCACTAGCTGCTGACGCTGATGAATCTATGGCCAGGGCAAACTACATGATATGTTCCACTGTGATTAGTTAGTACATTTTAAGTGGATTGTTGAGGCAACCAAGTTGTAACATATGCAAAACGTAAAGCTATATTATTATTACCACCATCATGCTATTCCAGGATCTCAATCCCTCATCACAAGAAACCACTGCCTCAACATGCATTCTCATCACTTGGGATATCAATCCCAGATCATCATCAGAGGATAACACCTCAACTGGGCACTTTTAGCCAAAATCAGGTCCTTAGACCAAAACACATATATCATCTCATCATCAAGAGTAACCATCAGAGCAAAGTTACTCAAACATATATACCTCATAGCCCTTTTTCCTAGCTATGCATCTGTATGAAACACCTACATGGTTAGTATGCACAATCACTGTGGATTAACAGAAAGATCATATTATCAAGCATAGGGCAACATTGATGATTATATGCTTTATCATTCATGCCTCAACCTGTGACCATAGGCATAGGTCATATCATCATGCAAAGCATCTTATATGCTGATCATTTACTCAATATTATACATATAATCAAGATGATCACAAGCGCATGGGATGTCATGTCAAGGTACATATGTGTGATCAACCATATTAATTACCTTACTACCATTAAGCATATCAAGGGTCACCATTATAAACAAAACGCAATAGCAAGAAAACAAGAGCTTAGCATATCAGTTTCCTGGAAGTGCCCACTACCCTTACCAAAAGGTGTGACGGGTAGGGTACCCTCACCAAAGGTAGTATCTGGCAGGGGACTCTCCCATATCATCCACACTACAAACACATAACGGTCAAGCAACCAGCTACATATCGGTCAAGCATAACAGCAAGGGTGTCAGACTATCTTAGGGTGTATCGTGCAACGTTGTGTCGTGCACCCCCAAGTGTAACGTGCAGCAAGGTCTATCGTGCAACCGAGCCCAAGGGGCGTGTCGTGCAAGGTGTAACGTGCAACATGGTATTGTGCAATGTCCATCATGTGTCGTGCATCACCATGATGCCATGACGTCCAACACGCAACTAACCACTGAGCCCCACATCGTCCAAAGGTGTAACAGGCACTTGAGCCAGGCGTGTGTGCAACCAACTTCTAACGGGCAACCAGGGCGTGCAACTCAGCCAAAGGGGTATATCGTGCAACGGTGCGTCACACACAGGGTTACCATCCCAGATTAAGAGTATCGGCCAACACCACTCACAAGGAGTAACGTCCAAGGATGCAACTCAAATGGTCAGCAAGGAACATGACGTTCAACTAGCCTATCCATGACCTATCGGCCAACACAAGGTAAAGGCTGTGGTGTGACGCCCGTCATGAGGTCAGCCCACAACGCCCCCTATCATTGAAGGTGTAACAACACTAAGCAACCACTTGAGCTAGGCATGTCGGTCAGGGTACTCAACCATGTGTGATGCCTACCACCAAACAAAGCTAAGCATATCAGGCAGGGTAATCAGCATAGTGTGACACCTGACACACGCAAAAGGTCAAGGACCAGGGTGTATCGCCCAACACAGCCACAACAACATAATGTCCAAGGCTCTAGGTCAAGAGGGGTATCGGGCCACGCTAACCCCAAGCCATATCGGCCAAGATGCAACCTCCACAAGGTCGTCATCAACCCCAAGCACAAGGGCACCAAAACCCTAATGGATCAAGAAGATGGCTCACCTATAAAAAACTAAGAGAGAGGGGTCTTGCACAACTCCTTGTCACCAATCGGGCAACACAAGGAACAACCCTAACAAAGGTCCATAACCACCACAAAGCTCACCTCTCGGATCCATGGTGAGAGAAGGGTGTTACTCAAGCAACTAGAACACAAGCTCACCTCTCAACTTAAACGAGAGAGGGGTATTGCCCATGATACTAGAGTTCAAGCTCACTTCTCTAGACCAAGGAGGGAGAGGGGTATTGCTCAACAAGAAACCCTAGAACATAGGTTCGGCCAACAATAACAACTAAGCAAGAAACCAAAACTAACAACATGTATAGCTGATATGATCACAAGAAACATGCAAAAACATAGAAGATGTAATATAGTTAGGGTTGGGAGTTATGTAACCCACCTTAAGCAAGCTCCAAGATCCTAGCTCCAAGCACCACCAAGGAAGAAGAGCAAGGCACTCTAGGGTTCGACCACCACTAGAGGAAGAAAGAGACTGCAAGGCAAGGACCGGCCACCAAGCTTGCAAAAGAAGAGGGTGTCGTGCACCAAGGAAGAGGGAGACTAAGGAACTAAAGGGGTCCTTAGCAAGAGAAAGGGAACACATGTATAGGAAAGGATGGAGGAGAAACCAAGGAAAGACAAGGCAAGGTGTCGCCCACCTAGGGACACTTGTCCATGCACAATGCCACCACTCTAGCATGCCCTAAACACATGTCCAAGGCCATTAGCACATGCAAGCATCAAGCACCAAGTGTCCACTAGTGGTGACACAAACGAGGTCAAAGAGGGTCAAAGGGTCCATGGGAAACACACACCCACACCATGGCCGACACACTCCCTAGGCCGACACACTCCCTAGGCTGACACACCACAGGCCGACACACCTAGGTCGACACAAGGCTCACTTGCCCGACACAAGGTCCAAAAGGACAAAGGCAAAGCACAACAAGACCCACCAAGGCTCAAACAAGCCCAAAGGAACTCAAGAAACGAGCCCAACCCTTCCTCTCAACACTAGAGGAAGCAAGGAGAGGGAGGAACACCTCACAAGGTGACAAACTTGCCCACAAACCCTAGACTTGGGTTAATTGCAAGTAGCACCTCCAGCTCTCAACAAAGCACCAACAAACCCTAATCACCACTAAAGGTGATTAGCAGGCAACTAAGCATCAGGGTTAAGCAAAGCAAACAGGATAAGCCCTAAACGGAGGTCATGGTCCTTACACTTATGAATACGTGTATCAAATTTTAAGTTTGCCGAGGTTTCTCGATGAGATTGAACAAAAGATAAACTGCTTGCTTGTTTATTTACTTCTTGCAAATTATAAAGTTTCTATGAGTATCATGTAAAGTAAATAACAATATTCTAAACCCTGGGTTAGACTGATATTAAAGGTAATGCACACGAGCCCCGGAGGGACAGTGATTACACTTGAGGTTGTAGACCAAATATGGGTTAGAATATGAAAACACATTTATGCTCTTATATGCAAGATAAAGATGTTTGATTATATGTGTACTTGTGATTATTGATTAAAACCACATGCTAGTATAGAAATATACTGACCACATATTTATTTGTTGGTGTTTTAGGTATCAGGTATACTTGTTTCATGGACATGAGGTTACAGATAAAGATATTGAAGACATTAAAGTTATTCATGAAGGTTTAGATATAATGGTATATCATCCTACATGTACATGTTAACTCTTTCTAAAATTTGTGTAACTCCTTAGAGGAGCTTTTTATGCAAACATGTAAATAGTTGTTCATTAATGAAAACTGTTTACCATTATATATTATTTCTTGAATCTGATCCTAGAATTTATGAGTAATGATTCATGACTTTAAGGTCTTTTAGACACTCAAAAGTGCGGGTCGTTACATCATGACTTGCACAAAGGGCCTGAGTCATGCCTCTCTTATCTTAATCTCTTTTACAAAACTTATAAATGAGATTATCTACATTCTCTAAACTAAGACATCTTTTATTTACAACTTTTATCTGAATGTGGCCACCATTATACAATAAGTCCACCTTTGTTGACACCGAAGTGTCCTCTATGGTGCAACACACGCTCTGTTGACACCGAAGTGTCCTCTATGATGCAACACACCCTATGTTAGTACTGAAGTGTCCACTATGGTGCAATGCACCCTTTGTTGACATCAAATTGTCTTCAATGGTACAACACACTCTCTATTGGCACAATGTGCCCTTTGAAATGGAGTAAACACTCCTCTGAATTGGCAACAAATGCCTCTAATCATCCCGAGGCTCTCTAAATGAGGACTTATCATATAATGTATTATGTGAAGGTTCTGAATTAATTATCTTAAGTCTAAGCTTACTAAATTCTGCATCTAGACTTATATGAAACTGCATACTGAGTACTGAACATGTACTAAACTCTCAATCTGAATCTGCATCTGAATGTGAATATTCTCAATTACAAAACTGAGATTGGGTCTAAATCCCTTATCATATATCTTAATCAAATATCTATCTTCCCATTCATTGAATAATCTAAATCTGAATCAAAATTTGATATTCTTATTATCTAGATAAATCTTAATTTGAAATACTTGTTTAGTCAAATGACTTAATTAAATTCTGATATCATATTTATGACATGTAAGTATAAAGGCTTCAGAAAATAATTTGAACTGAACATGATAATACTAAGTATATAAAAGTAACTTAAATAGTAAATATCTATAAACAATATCTGACATGATAACTCTACCTCTTGAAAGTCTCACGAAGTCTTATCTTAACATGAGTCTTAATGCATTTATGTGAGCTTAACTCTTAAATCTTAAAACATGAATTTTATAAAATCTTATCTTGCAAACTTAATCATAACTTAATGCATTCTAATCTTCTAATCTTATCATGTACTTAATTATTAGATCTTAATCATTCTAAGAAAATCTAACTAACTTCTTAGTTCTCAGATCTCAATACATATAAGAAATCATAATAACATATACTTCTAAATCTTAAATACAAAGTTATCCCAAATTTTCGAGTAAGTATGTTTACCTTTCTTGCATATCTTCTCTTGTAGTCTTATTCATTAATATGAATAACCAATAAGAAATCTATTAAGAACATGATCATTAAATTTTCTCATGAATTTGGTTCATGGATCACAATCATTCTATGAAATCTTGATAACATATCTCCACTTGAGATATTAGTTACATGTGAGCACACAATCATATGTGAAAACTTTCTTGCATATCTTGCTTGAAATCTCAGAATATTAGAAAAATAAATCCTAATACCTAATATAAGAAACATGTACACATACTGGGATAAATAAATATGAATACTCATGGGCATGAACCACTTACCTCTCTTGAAGAAAACCTAATTTCTCTACTTAGACATAGAAATCCCTAGTCATGTTATTGGGCTTGATGAACCCTAATTAGCATGTTCATTCAACAATCATTCATTAATCGTTATATTCATCTTAGAATCTAGAGTTTTATGGTTCTTGAATAAAATATGGATACTCTAAGTCCAATCAGATTCTAAATCCTATTCCTTCATCTAGATCTCAAAAAATCAAATAAAATTCATATATAACTTGCCCCTATCTGAGTTACATATTTATTTCTAGAAATTTTGTAAGGTAGGAACATTGTTTAAATAATAAATCAATTGATACCTTTGGAGGACATTAATCGGGGCGGAGTGGGATCTGCCTTAGGCAGGGTCCGCTTAACTCGCTCCCCTCCCCCTTTATCCCGGGTAATCATGCACAGAGGCTGCAACCTCTATTTCCTCTGTTTTATAGAGCACTACCATCTCACTACTTGGGCGACCAACGTGGGTGCTCTCTAGACATCCTTGGTCTATCAGAAGAGTTGTATCACTCTGAAGAGTCTTCAGATCTTATTTCTCATATGCCTCCACCCAGCCTCCTAGGCTCAAAGCAAGCCTATTGCATCCCCGCCTCATCACATTCCTAGAAACATGGAGCATCACCATGGCTAACTCCAGTGGCGCCTTTCCAGCCGTTGGTCCTCCTCTATCCTTCTTCGTCCCCTCACCTTGAGTGGTTCCATAGGAAAGGAGAGTGGTGAACCCTAGGTGAGTTCTAGGACATGGATGTAGGTTTCTGATCCCTTTGAGAAGACTTCGTGACTCCAAGCACCCAGTATCCATCTCTACTGTTGTGGCTCCTCAAGGGCGTCTTGGGTGTCTAGCACGAAAGCCAGTACCTTGTTTTTTGGTCATGACATTGCTTTCTTGTTTGACTCATGCAGACAAGAGGTTGAAGATGAACTCAAGGAAAATTGGGGTTTTTTTTCTTTCTGCAGGTTCTATGGTTCTTATAGGGGCTCAATAGATACAAAACTTTCTCTTGAATCCAATGGAACTCTCATCTTTCAAGATTATGGGTATTATCACATAGATTTCGCAAGGGATTGAGAGCCATGGAATGGTCAATTTCTATTACCCATGACTCACTTCATGCAATAGGTAAGGGATGAGGTGCTAGCCCTTGGATGACCATCCAACGGTTGGGCACAATCTTGTGTACAAGGAAAATTGCTAGAAGAGTGTGTGACATCTGAATATGCCATTATCTAGAGTAACTTAGGAGCAACAAGGATAAGCAACTATATCGATTAGATAATTAGGTGATAATAAACAAATTAGTCAAATTTCCTTCCCTGTTTTAGTTACAATATCTAGGATTGTCTAAATCAAATGAAAATTGCCAGGTTTGCTAAATTGATAATGAGGACTCCAAATACTAAATTAGATTTTAATTATAAAGTAAGGAATCATGTGATTTTCAACATTATATACTTAGAACAAATAATGTGTTTATAGTCATTAAAAAGGAGTTGCAGTATCCAAAATTGAGGGAAGTCCTAACATATTATTAATTACTCATACATCAAACTAGGGAACATATTATGTGCAAAAGTGGGTTCACTTTCTATCAAAATCATGAATAGCTAATATTAGATATTTAAGGCTAATCAGTGTGCATTAATCAACTAATATGAGAATTGGCAGTGAAGCATCATTTACTAATTGGTTTAAGATTCAAAATAAATAAATTTTATAGTTAGGGTTTTGAAACTCGATTTAATTCTAGCATGAAATTTTGGAATGGTACACTTACCCCTATTACCAAGCCTCAACACACCTTCCTAAGGTGAGATATTGAGATACACATGGTATCCAACCTAGAACTCCAATGGTCTAGGCCCGTTGGTTGAATGCCACTTCTTCCTATGTCAGTTGTGCTGCCTTCAATTATTGTTTGATCATCATGATGTTCTCTGTCGTATGATAAACCAAACTAGGACCCAACAATGGATATGCACCTTCCTTAAGTCAATGCATAAATATTCTATAATGCCTATCATATAAATTTTCATATGGTACATATATATGCTCCTATGACAACTTTTACTATAAGAAAAATTGACTAAGGTGAATATCCTAAATGCCCATAAAATGTAGAACACGTGCCCTCATAAGATCTTCCAAATATGGATAGTTACCTATAATTGTCCATCTATGTGAGGGTGGGAGATAGTGTGGAACCACAACTATGACCATGTAGTTGTATGCAGATGCTCCCCATACCTACCTCATGAATTGGTTCATCTATTTGACATTATCTTAGTCAATACACCATGTATATGAACGATCCCATCCAAGTGGATATGTTCTAACTTTTTTGTAGTGTAGTATTCTATTGTGTGATTTATATATCATCTTTTCACATGCTATCACACACAAATTTGGTTCATTCTGATATAATTCAGTCTCTTTTCATATTACTTTTGTCATCTTTTTGTTATTCTACTTATTTCATAACTTGCATTGCAGATTTGCCACAAAAAGAATTACATTCGGAGTTAATTATGTTGAAACAGCAGAATGCACGGCGTGCAGGACATACGCACGGTGTGCACCTTTCTAGAGAAAAATTGGTTCGCCCAGCCATGAGAACGCACAACGTGCACGGAGAAAACGCACGGCGTGCGAGTTTCCAGAAGTGCATAGAAAGGCAAATGTACGGCGTGCATACCGATGCACGACGTGCACCTGGAACGTAAATAGTCAAAGAAAAGTTCTCAAAAGTCGCACGACGTGCAAATCCTCAGTGCACGTCGTGCGCGGTTTAGCCCGATGCAAACTACACTGCAGGTGCACGACATGCACTTGGCAGTTTCAAAAATACGAAAATTTAGAATTCGATTTTAAAACAAGGAGGGAAGGTAAGAGATGGTTATGTTTGGTCATTTGAAGAGTTTTCTCTCATCCCAGAGCTAGAGGAGACTAGAGGAGGGTGATTTTGGAGAGATCCAAGGTGGTTTCTTGCATAAGGAGACCATTTCTTCTTCTCTACTTCTCCATTGTCTTCTCCAAGGTGCAACCAAGCTTCCCCAACTTCGAGCAGCTTCTTGGGAAAGGAGCTAGTCCGTCATGGAGCAACTAAAGAAGGAGAATTTCATCCTCAAGCCGGAATTCCTTCTTCTTGTGGTTACATCTTTAGTTCTCTTTGTCTTTTCCCTTCTAGATCATGTTTAGAACTGAATTTTCTGTAACAAATCTGCAAAACATGGTTATGGACGAGTATACTCTTTTTCTTGGGAATGGGAGAGTAGCTCCCATGTCATAGCATGTATGGAACAAGTAATTTCGTATTAAATACTATGTTTCTTATTTCTTTACCATGAAAGTACCAGTTTAATCTTTTCTTGCATGTATTGCTGGCCACTTTATGTGCATGTTTTCTACTTTCTTACTTGATCTAGGAAGATAAGTAGGATGGTATGGAGGTGATCTTCTTGGCAAATCTTCATCTTCTACGAGAGTACAGAGGAATGAGTTGAGGAACATGTTGTGATCAAAAGCGAAATTCATACATGAGAGTGTTGTTTTAAGTTGCGATCGTTGCATTTACACCGGGAGGTGAAATGTAACACAACCTTTCCTTGAAATAAGAACTTATGTATGTTTAAATTATTGTGTTCCTTCAATTGCTATGATGTGTGAACGAAATCCTAATGTCCAAGATTCCCTATATTTCTGAAATCAAACTTCTTTTAGTAGTTCTTACTTGCTAGTTAAAATCTAATTTTTCTGCCATTAGAATCTGAATTCTCTGCGTTTAGACAAACATTTCATCTCCTTAAAACCGATCTAGATTATTGAACTTTAGTGCTGTTGTGCTCAATTAAATTAGTTAAGCTCCTTGTGTTCGACCTCGACTATACTACCTCCGTATACTTGCGGAGATTGGTTGATTTGGGTAAACTATCCTTTACTTGGATTGAAACTCATTAGCCTAAATTGCCAACAAGTTTTTGGCGCCATTTTTCGGGGAGCTATGGTAATTTAATTGGAGTAATAAGTACTAATCAGTATTCGAGACTAGATCAAAATTTCCATATTTTTAAAATTCATATACCTTTTAGTTGTGTTCTTAAATTCTTTTTGCAATTTTTTAGGTTGTATGCGTCGCTCACAACGAGGTCTTCAAACATCTGCTTTGTTAGACCTTGAAATTGAGCGTACTCTTTCAAGCTTGAGAAGAGCAAGAAGAGTAGAAAAACCACTACTAGGAGGTACTCCGCCATCACCATCATCACCACCACCATCTTCTTCACCCTCTGTGGTAGCTACACCAAGCAATCCAGCCATGGAAGACGACCATCCTTTAAAAGATTTTACAGTGTCGGTCACCACAAACATCTGTGGGGCCATTGACTTGCCTGTTGTAGAAGCAAATAACTTCTGAATTGCTCCTTCTATGATGCAAATGATACAACAAAATCATTTTGAAGGTACAACCAATGAAGACCCAAGTCTTCATGTTGCCGAGTTCTTGGAATATCTGAATACCTTCAAGATTAACAGAGTGTCTGTTGATGGAATTAGACTCATGTTATTTCCCTTCACCTTAAGAGATAGAGCCAAGGCGTGGCTTTTGTCTCTTCCCAAGAAGTCAATTAAAAGTTGGGACGAACTCCTTAATGCTTTCCTTACAAAGTATTTTCTGCCAAGCAAGACAGCTCATTTGAGGAACCAGCTCATCAATTTCTCTCAGAGTGAAGGAGAAACTCTATATGACACATGGGAACAGTTCAAAGATCTTCAACGCCTTTTCCCGCACCATGGTTTGACAAACTGGCTTTTACTTCAAACTTTCTATAATGGACTATTTTACAATACCCGGTTGACTTTAGATACCGCAACTAGTGGTGCATTAACGACTAAGTCTTATAGAGAAGCTTATGATATTATTGAAGATATATCACTAAATCACTGCCAATGGGGAGGAGATAGAGGAGCAAAATCAACCTCTACAACAAGTTCTGCAACTGGAAAACAAGGAGGAAAACACACTATTGATGCTGTTGACCTTATTGCTACCAAGCTAGATGTGCTTACATAGAAATTTGAGAAGATGACCACCTTGCCAATTCAATCTGCTGAAGCAACATGTGAAGCTTGTGGTAATGTAGGACATACTTCTTCTTCATGTTTTGCCCCTAATGCAATGGAAGGAAACTTTGAACAGGTCAATGCCGTTGGGATGCAAGGGAATAAGCAATACAATCCCTATTCCAACCAATACAATCCATAGATCATCCTAATTTCTCCTACCGGAATACAAGCAACACTCAAAACTTCCAGCAAGGATATCAGCAACTGCAGCAACAACAACATGCCAACCATCAAGGAAATCCTTTGGGTTTCAACAACAGGGGTTATCAACAGCCACAACAACCCCAAGGTTCTTCTCTAGAAGCTATGATGGAAAAATCATATCTACACAAATGCAACAAAATGAGGAACTCCGGGGGAATGATAATCTTTTAAAAGATGCTATTGCTCAACTCTCTGCAAAGGTGGATGTAATTTCCACTCACACCAAGATGTTAGAAAACCAAATAGCACAAAAGCTCTAAACCAACAAAGGACTCCGCAATTCGGTTCTCTTCCAAGCCAACCGGAAGTGAACCCAAGACAACAAGCTCATGCAATTATCCTAAGAAGTGGAGCTGAGATTGAAAGACCTTCTCCACCTAAGGAGAAGAACATGAAGGAAACTGATGAAGAGGAGTCTAACACTCCTAATTGCAACAAGGAGAAAGGTAAAGATGAAGCACCACCTTCCTTTAAAGCCATTGCACCTTTTCCTCAAAGGTTAGCCAATAAGAAGGAAGACCAGAAATTTAGGAAGTTTATGGACATAATCAACAAATTGCATGTAAATCTTCCTTTTGCTGAAGTTATTGCTGAGATGCCTTCTTATGATAAATTCCTTAAGGATATTTTGACTAAAAGAAGAAAAGTTGATCAAGTAGAAACAGTAATTCTTTCAGAACGAGTGAGTTTTATTATTCAAAATCGTCTTCCACAAAATCTTGATGATTTGGGAGCGTTTACACTGCCTTGCAAGATTAATGATACCACTTTTGATAAAGGTTTAGTAGATCTCGGTGCCAATATTAGTCTCATTCCATTTACCTTATGGGAAGAACTAGATCTTGGGGATTTGAAGCCCACAAGGATGGCTATTGAATTAGATGATCATTCTATTAAATACCCAAAAGGTATGGTGGAAGATGTACTTGTACAAATCGGGAAATTCTATATACCCTGTGATTTTGTTGTTCTAGACATGGCAGAAGTTCCTTCCAACCCCGTTCTTTTTGGAAGGCCATTCTTGAGGACTGACTGATGTCTCATTGATGTTTGGGAAGGAAAGCTCACTCTATGTGTTGGGGAAGAAGCTATGGAGTTCTCTATTTATGAAGCCATGAAAGCAGACACACGTGTTGAAGAAACATGTTTGCTAGATGTTATTGATCTTATTGAGAATGATAATGAAGATGATGCTAATTTGATGATTAATCTTTATGATGATGATGTAACTGAATTCAACAAATCTAAAATTTTTGGAACGCTATCTATTTCTAAAGCAACAGCTATCAATGAAGATGCTCCATTTGTTGAAGATAAAGTTGATGAAAGTATAGTGGGCAAAAAGGTAGAACTAAAATCCCTTCCACCTGGGCAAAGGTATGCATTTCTTGACCCAAATTTTACATCCCCTGTTATAATAAATAATGAATTAACCAATGACCAAGAAAGTAAATTGCTTGCCAAATTGTGTTTGTATAAAGACGTCATTGATTATTCCATAGAAGATTTAAAAGGAATTCATCCTTCAATTTGTATGCATAGAATAAATATGGAAGATGATGCCAAACCAACAGTTGAACCACCTAGACGCCTAAATCAAAATATGCTTGAAGTGGTAAAGAAAGAAATTTTCAAGTTAATTGATGCTGGAATCATTTATCCCATAAGTGACAGCCCTTGGGTTAGTGCCATTCACGTGGTACCTAAAAAGGGGGGGGGGTGTAACTGTCATTAATGGAGACAATGACGAGTTAATACACACACGCATGGTTACCGGCTAGCGTATGTGTATTGACTACCGGCGTTTGAATAAGGCAACCCACAAAGACTATTTTCTGTTGCCTTTCATTGATTTGATGCTTGGACGTCTTGCCAAGCACTCTTATTTTTGTTACTTGGACGGGTATTCCAGATTTTTTTAGATTCCTATCTATCCTCCCGACCAAGAGAAAACCACTTTCACTTGTACTTATGGAACATATGCTTATCACCGTATGCCATTTGGTCTTTGCAATGCTCCCGCTACTTTTTAGCGGTGTATGATGGCCATATTTTCTGATTTTATTGAAAATATAATGGAGATTTTATGGATGATTTTAGCGTGTACGGTGATTCTTTTGATCAATGTTTATTGAACCTGTCTCTAGTCTTAGCCCATTGTAAAAAGGTTAACCTAGTGCTAAACTGGGAGAAATGCCATTTCATGGTACAATCTGGTGTAGTACTAGGACATGTTGTATCTAACAAGGGCATTGAAGTGGACAGGGCAAAGATCGATGCAATTGAGAAGATGTCTACTCCATCTTCAGTTAAAGACATCCACAATTTTTTAGGACATGCAAGTTTTTATAGAAGATTCATTAAAGATTTCTCCAAAATTGCGAAGCCGCTGTGTTCCCTACTTGCAAAGGATGCGAAAGTTGTGTTTGATGATGATTTCCATGCAGCCTTTTCCAAGCTCAAAGACGACCTCATTTTAGCCCCAATTATTCAACCTCTAGACTAGGATTCTCCCTTCGAGCTAATGTGTGATGCAAGCGATTATGTAGTGGGAGTTGTTTTAGGACAGCGGAGAGACAAGAAACTGCATGCCATCTATTATGCTAGCAAAACTCTCGATGAAGCACAAATCAACTATACAACCACAGAGAAAGAAATGCTTAAAATTGTATATGCATTTGACAAGTTCCGATAGTATCTGGTAAGATCAAGGGTGATTGTATATACTGATCATGCTACCATAAAGTATTTGCTGAATAAAAAAGATGCCAAACCACACCTTATTCACTGGATATTACTTCTGCAAGAGTTTGATCTTGAAATCTGAGACAAGAAAGGTACAAAAAATAGTGTTGTCGATCACCTTTCTAGACTGACCACAGAGGCTGGAGATCTATTACCTATTGAGGATCATTTTCCTATTGAAAATCTCTACGCACTGTCATCCACTCAAGCACCATGGTTTGCAGACATCACTAATTTTCTTTCTACTGGACAACTGCCACTGGACTTGACGTATCAAGAAAAGAAGAAATTCTTTCATGATGTAAAATTCTATTACTGGGATGACCCATTGCTATTCAAGCATGGAAGTGATGGGCTAATCCGGAGATGTGTTGTTGAGGAGGAGGTCCCAAACATCATTGCTGAATGCCATGCCTTTCCTTATGGAGGACATTTTAGAGGAGAAAAGACAGCTTCCAAAATACTTCAAGCTGGGTTCTATTGGCCCACATTATTCAAAGATGTCAATCTATTCGTCAAATCTTGTGATAAGTGCCAAAGGATAGGAGGCATATCCTGCCGCGACGACATGCCACTCAACTCTATCTTAGAGGTTGAGGTGTTTGATGTATGGGGAGTGGACTATATGGGACCATTCCCATCTTCTTGCGGGTATCAATACATTCTTATTTCTTGTGAATATGTGTCTAAATGGGTTGAAGCCATTCCAACCCAAGCACCGGATGCCAAATATGTAATTAAGCTTTTTAAAATATTATTTTCCCTCAGTTTGGAGTTCCACGTGCTGTAATTTCTGATGGAGGCACACACTTTGATGAAAAACAATTCAACAATCTTCTCTCCAAGTATGGTGTGACTCATAAGATCTCTACGCCCTATCACCCTCAAACATCCAGGCAAGTAGAGGTTTCAAATAGGCAATTGAAGAATATTCCTGAAAAGACTGTCTCTAGTTCAAGGAAAGATTGGGCATTAAAGATAGATGACACACTATGGGAATATCGCACAACCTACAAAACCATCATTGGGACTACTCCATTCAAGCTGATCCATGGCACATAGTGTCACCTTCTGCTCGAATTGGAGCACCGTGCTTTGTGGGAAATTAAGTTCTTGAATTTCAATATGAAGAGGGCATGAGAAAAATGTCTATTGCAGCTGTAGGAGCTTGAAGAACTCTGTCTCGATGCTTATGAGAATGCAAAGTTGTACAAAGAAAGGACAAAGACTTGGCATGATAAAAGAATTCACAGGAAAGACTTCCAAGAAGGAGATAGAGTATTGTTATTCAACTATAGATTAAAGCTATTCCTAAGAAAGCTGAAATCAAAGTGGTCCGACCCGTTCCTAGTAATAAATATTTTTCCATCTGGAGCTGTGGAACTCCAAGGAAAAGATGGAACCTTCAAAGTAAACGGACAACGTTGCAAACGCTACTCTTGCGGGGATGAAGTGGAGAAAGGAGCCTCTTGATCCCTCCAAGATGCTTGAAGAATTAGAAGAGTCTTACTCTGGACTCTAAATGGAGGACCTTGTGGGAGTTGACCCCACGTTAGGATAGATTTCTTTTTAGTTTTTCGAGTAAAAAACACTCTTTAATTTCATTAATAAGACTGTCATGGATGAATGTAATAATCTAGACTTGATTTCCACCCTATCCGTCTTTGTTTACTGCTGACTGACTGTAATTTTCTGCAGAAATCGCAAAGTGCATGGCGTGTCTTTTGAAGACATGACATGCACCTCAGTAAAAATTGTAGCAGAAGATGTTCTGGAAACAACACGACATGCGCTATCAATATGCACGCCATGCACCTAGAAATTTGAGATTCCGGAAACCTTCTAGAAACTTGCACGGCGTGCAATATCCATACGCACGACGTGCACCTGGGAAATGGAAATTTCGGCAACTCTCTAGAAACGTGCACAGTGTGCATTTCATATCTGCACACCGTGTACCTGGTATTCGAAAGCTGCAACAAATTTTCTGGAAACTCACACAACGTGTATCCTCAACGCACGCCGTGCACCTAGTCGTAAAGGAGAATTCAAGAACGAAAATTTAGAGTAGTACACGCCATGTGCTTCAAGTACACACCGTGCACTTTCTCGTAAAGTTTAGACAAAAAGGGTCTGGAGTGCATGACCTAATTTCTCTCCACCCCAACAACTATGCACTCCAACCCTAGCAGCTGTGTGAGCCGCCGTCCACCAGAGCCTGAGCAAACGCACGTCGTTCCTCCGCTCAACCGGCCGTGCACCCCTTTCTTCCACCTTCCGACGACGCCGTGTGCCCTTACGGTCGTGTAGCCCGTGCGTCCACCTTCTTCTCCATCTCGGCGGCAACCGCCGTACACCCTGCAGCTGAGCAACTCTTGCCTCTGCCGTCCACTGGAGCTCAAGAGAAGCAACAACCAAGCGCCGCACACCTCGCCCAAAAATTTACCTCGCCGCCTCCTTCTTCTTCCTCACACCAACACCCGCAGCAACTAGGGAAGCAGCAGTGCACCTTACTGCTAGCTTCACGGCTAGCCTTCCAGTAGTTTCTCCATGCCGCCGATGCTCTTCTACACTCGCCAGCAGAGCAGCAACAATGACACCCCCTATCACCCCCAAAATCACAGCCGTCAATGCAGATTTCAGAACCGCTGTAGATTTACAGGTGCACGCCGTACAACAGCTTTGCACGCCGTGCGTCAACCTGTCTGAAGAAGAAGAACAATGCACTTTGCATGCCATGCACCATCTTTTCACGTCGTGCACTTGTTGCTGATCGAATGGCACCAATTAAGTACAAGGCAGGTCGACACCATGGAGTAGCTTCTTCATCTTCTGCACCTCCCGCCACTGATGCACCACCTTCTGCGGAAGCACCTGCATCTTTTGTACCATCTACACAGTTCAGGCTCAGACCCGAGGAGGACGCCGACTACCAGTTCCTCATCACCAGGCGGGTTCTGCCCTCCCGCTACATGTGCGAGGAAACCTTTAACAAATTGGGCTTCAAGAATGAGGTAGTAGGCCATTTAACGTTCTTGGGTTTGCACTACCTTTGCACCAAAGTTGCTAAAATTTATCCCCGCCTAGTCTATGAGTTTCTCACTACTTTCAAGGCCGAGAATGACCCACAAAACCACAATGCACCTTATTCGAAAATTGGTTTTTGACTTTTGAACAAATCATTTTCTATGGATCTTAAGTGGTTTTGTGTTTTGCTTAAATGCAATAATGGAGGATACACTGATTATCCTCCCGCCTTTCATAGCGACTCTTTCTGGTCTGAAATCACTTGTGAAATGGTGCATAGAGAAAGGAACACCCGAGCTTCAGCAATCCATAATCTAGTTTTCCGAGTTATGCATCGTCTTCTTAGCACATGGCCTTTCGCTAAAAATGAAACTCAAGGTGTAGTAGGAAAGACTGATCTATTTTTCTCATGGTGCTTGGTGAACAATGAGAAAATCAGTACTAGCTACTACATTATTAATAAGCTTCTTGACACAAAAAAGCAGAAGAAAAGGGAGGCTGGTGACATTATGTGCGGGGGGGCTGATAAGCATTCTTGCAATGCAGTTGGGATTAGATGTTGGTGATTTAGAACCTACACTGGGAAAGAATCTTGTTGATACCAACTATCTCATATCTTGTGGTCTGATCTCAAGACATGGAAACAGTACATCTAAATTCAAGGTTTTTATCACCAAGAAGCAGTTCATAACCATTCCCAATGCAACTCGAAATGACATCAAGAATAAGGCCACCTGGAAGGTGGAATTACAACCAGAGGTAGATGAGGAGACACCCACTCGAGGTGCCAACAACTCTACACCTGCGCCTATACCAGCATCCCCTACTCCTCTTCCACCATCCACCGATACTCAGACAGAGTACAGTTGGATGATGCCGAACGTGCATCACCTTTACGGATACGTGCAGTAGATATTTGACCACATCGACACCCGCCTTGACCAGATGGGTGCACAATATGACACCCAGTTTGACCACTTGAGTGCGCAGTACACTACTATGTATGGCATGGTCAACAAGATGGATGTGTGTCACATCTCTCAAGGCCACTACTCTGCACCACAGACTTTTCGAACTCCTCCCCGGCAGTAGACTGAAGTTCCAGAAGTTCCACAACATGATTTTTCCCAGCACCAACCACAACCTGCAGATCACCAGCCATAGTAGTTCTAGCAGCAACAACTCGACTCATCCACCCAACCGATGGTCATTCCTAATATCGTCAGCCAGTTCTTCCCTGAGTAGGGGAGCGGTGGATCCTTTTTCTAATTCCATTCACGACAGGTATCTGGTTGTGAATTCTATAAGTTTGATTGACGCAGTGAGGATACTGCTGAGTTCAAGCTTAGGGGGGGCACAACTGGCCAGTAGTGATAGTTTTCATTTAGCATTTTCTTTTTCGAGTCAGTTGTGTCAGTTGTTGTTCCAATTTTCCATTTTATTCCATGTTCTTTTCCATGAATGCAAAATCTATATGGTTTGAGACTATCTTATTAAGAATGAACCCCCTCTAGCATGCTGAAATTTTCTGTCCTCTATATGTTTTGGCTATATTTAAGAGAGAAAAATTAAGAGCATGTTTGAATGAAATGGAAGTTGAAAATTCCCATCTACTTTGATGTGATTTGTGTTTGTGGTTTGATATCTCAGTTTTTACATCTTGGACTACTCAATACATGTAATGGTTTCAAATTTTTGTGGAATAATTAACTTGCAACACTTTTTAGAATATGGGATACTCTTGCCAAATTTTTAGTCCATTTGCAAATCGACTTTTCAGTGAAATTTTTTCAAAAGAATGATCAAAATCTTGCTAACTTTAACGTTCTTGTTGACTCTTTGGTGTTGCACCATCAATAGTTTATCTTTACCCAATAAAAGATGGCATTTGTCCCACATATTATGCTAGCCTAGTGTGAGTCCGATCTAGCAACAATGGTCAGGTGATATGAAAATCAAAAGAGGGTAAAAACATCACCCCAACCGGCATTCCTCATGAGCATAAGCCTAAATTAGCAGTCGAATGTCGGAAACCCAAAATTTTCATTATCACATCCTTATGAAAAAGAGTGCAAATAAGTTTTATTAATGTTAACATCAGTTTGATCATCTTATATCCATACTAGATGAAAACTTGTAATGTACATGCACTGACTGTTTGGCTTGATTATCCAAATTCTATTTAGTGTTGTCTAGTTGAGCTTTTCATTTAATTTGAAACCAACCATGCTGAACTTAATTTATCTATCTTGGATGTTGAAAAATTTGAGATGATAACAATGAATACAAGCACAAAGTACATAGTTGACTGAGCTGATTGCATATCTTCTTTTCATTTCATCCATGCATGAACTATTTTTTCTCATTGAAAATAGCCTTGTTCCTTTTTTGCTTGAGGACAAGCAATAGCTCAAGCTTAGGGGGATTTGTTGTGTGATTTATATATCATCTTTTCACATGCTATCACACACAAATTTGGTTCATTCTAATATAATCCAGTCTCTTTTCATATTACTTTTGCCATCTTTTTGTTATTCTACTTATTTCATAACTTGCATTGCAGATTTGCCACAAAAAGAACTGAATTTGGAGTTAATTTTGCTGAAACAACAGAATGCACGGTGTGCAGGACAGACGCACGACGTGCACCTTTCCAGAGAAAAATTAGTTCACCTAGCCAGGAGAACGCACGGCGTGCACGGAGAAAACACATGGCGTGCGAGTTTCCAGAAGTGCACAGAAAGGCAAACACATGACGTGCATACCGATGCACGGCGTGCACCTAGAACGTAAATAGCCAAAGAAAAGTTCTGGAAAGTCGCACGGTGTGCAGATCCTCAGCGCACATCATGCGCAGTTCAGCCTGATGCAAACTACACTGCAGGTGCACGACGTGCACCCCAGATGCACGACGTGCACCCCAGATGCACGACGTGCACCTGACAGTTTCAGAAATATGAAAATTCATAATTCGATTTTAAAACATAGAGGGAAGGCAAGGGACGATTATGTTCGGTCATTTGAAGAGTTTTCTCTCATCCTAGAGCTAGAGGAGACCATAGGAGGGCAATTTTGGAGAGATCCAAGGTGGTTTCTTGCATAAGGAGACCATTTCTTCTTCTCTACTTCTCCATTGTCTTCTCCAAGGTGCAGCCAAGCTTCCCCAACTTCGAGCAACTTCTTGGGAAAGGAGCTAGTCTGTCTTGGAGCAGCTAAAGGAGAATTTCATCCTCAAGCCGGAATTCCTCCTTCTTGTGGTTACATCTTTAGTTCTCTTTGTCTTTTCCCTTCTAGATCATGTTTAGAACTGAATTTTCTGTAAAAAATCTACAAAACATGGTTATGGATGAGTAGACTCTTTTTCTTGGGCATGGGAGAGTAGCTCCCATGTCATAGCATGTATGGAACAAGTAATTTCATACTAAATACTATGTTTCTTATTTCTTTACCATGAAAGTACATGTTTACTCTTTTCTTGCATGTATTACTGGCCACTTTATGTGCATGTTTTCTGCTTTCTTACTTGATCTGGGAAGATAAGTAGGATGGTATGGAGGTGCTATTCTTAGCAACTCTTCCTCTTCTATGAGAGTAGAGAGGAATGAGTTGAAGAACAAGTTGTGATCAAAAGTGAAATTCATACACGAGGGTGTTGTTTTAAGTTGCGACCGTTGCATTTACACCGGGAGGTGAAATGTAACACAACCTTTCCTTGAAATAAGAACTTATGTATGTTTAAATTATTGTGTTCCTTCAATTGCTATGATGTGTGAATGAAATCCTAATGTCCAAGATTCCCTATATTTCTAAAATCAAACTTCTTTTAGTAGTTCTTGTGACACCTCATCACGTTAAACGAGATTACTCAAAACTCAAAACACGATCAACTACTAATTAATCACATTGTCAAAAATGCAGAATAATTAAAACCGATTCCAAAGGTGTAAACAAACTTTAGAACATTGATAAAATGTCCATCATTCCATTCTCATATATTGTATCAAGCATTTGCATAAGGGTCCAAAGACCTCAGTCACATCCTGCATACAAAAGATATTTCACATGTACATGCCATATATTTACAAACATTGGCATACGACCAAAATCTCATGTCGATACAAGTATATCTTCTAGAAAACACATCCTATACCAGGACCTGAGAGTACAGGGACGACCCTAGGACTGTACTACTAACATCTATAACTAACATCTACAACTAACCAACCTTCTGAATCTATTGATCACCAGGTTGGTTCTCTTCCACAGCACGACCTCGACCACGCTGCCCGCGACCACCTAAAAAAAATGTGGTTACCCACGGGTGAGACCCAGTCCCAGCGAGAGATATAACTCTCTCCAACATATATTGATTATAACTTATTAATTAACAGTAATTACATAGAGCAGTTAGGGTATTGAATAAGCAATATGAACATATTGAACAATTTAAGCATACTAAGCAGTTAAGCAAATAAGTTGAAGCATCAAGTAGAATTACACAGTTTTCATAAGTCTACATCATGTAAGAAATATGTAGTGTAAAGACAATACAAGGGTTAGTCAACCAATGTGATACGTATTTAAACCCTAGCAATTATACTACACGGCTGGTATTATATCTTTTATTATTATGCCCTGGGGAGTTTGAGTCGTACCACTCAAAGTCCAACTGACCACTGCGAAGTGCTATTCAGTTCCGTATAAGATCTAGGAGTGCCGGTATCCTAAGATCTCTTCCCCTCGGTCAGTACGAGTAAACCGCAGTGACATACCAGTCAAACTGCCAACAGTGACATATAGTCAACTGATAACAACTAGTTCGTACTTGGTACAAGTTACGACACTAGAACACAGGGTATACAAAACCCTCTAATCCGAGGTACAACCGCAGTTGTCCTCAATCACATCAAATGTCTGAGGCATGACCATAGCCATCCTCCATAACCTGCAATTGTGGATGACAAGAATATATCCTCAACTTGCCACCCCCACATACTCAACAGTATGCGCTCCGAGTTTCCCTTGGGAATACTCGTTTCACCATCCAGTAAATTCTGACACTGAAGATGGCTCTACGGCACAGGGCTCTACATGATTAGGGTTACACTTGATTAATTACTGCCAATTGAATGCGTTAAGGCTTTATCATACAAGTGGACATTCAAACCCTAATTATTTTCTAACAAGAATATATGTATAATGAATTCAAAGGATATAAAACATTTGATGTAAAAATCTTAATCATATTACCACATCCTATCATTCATTGCAAATTAATGGACCACACTTATCATGATACTATTTCCAAGATACCAATATCTTATCACAAGTTCCAGGGTTTTAACCCTTATTGGAACATAAAGAGGATTTCACCTCAATCATGGCTTCAAGCTTGCCCAAAGGTCATTAAGACCATCACATTATGTATAGTAAGGTTATCATCATCATTCCATGCCTTAAACAAGGCTCAAAAGATCATTAGCACATATGTATCCATAGATATTAACATGGCAATGCACTATGATATTGAAATTGTACTACAATGTGGTTTCAACACAAGAAGAATGTAATTCATTATCACATTAATCATTCAAGAGGTCGGATTATAACCAATCAACATCAAATAATTACATCAAGGTTAGGTATAACAAGCTAGATCACACGGGAGTTACACATCCACTTATTATAGTGATTTATCAAATATAACTATACAATGGCAAAGGTAATGCTGCCAATTAATGGTAATGAACCATTGAATTATATTCACTAGGAACCACATATAATAACATGTGATTTATTCAAATCCATTGGATGTTAAAGCATCCAATATTATTCATTGGATCAGGTTCATTGTTCAAGGTTATCAATTGAAGTATAGGTCTAACCATTAGATCAATTGAACCTAGGAACCATTGGTTCAAGGTATAGTCAAATCTACAATTTCATTCCTAATTCATCATATATGGTGATGACCTGATCCACCATTAATTGTGATCATTAAGTCACCATTGGTTGTTAGATCAGTAATACATTCAATTAACATCATCAAATAATAGGCCAATATCATCATCGATTGATAACATCATTAAAATACTTAGTGGATGATAATTAAATGTATAATTGAGTCAAAACCTGTCCTAAGGTGGTAACCATAGGTTGTAACTATAAATTTTACACCCTTGATCACGAACCTAAGTTGCTAAGATAGCAACACTATTGGTTATTGAATGGTATAACAATCAATTATGTGATAGGGAAGGAAATAGTTTAAAAAACCCTAATTTGCACCATCATTTGTTTTGTACATAATGCCATAGGTTGTTGCTATCAACCTGTCCCAAATCATGTTACACCTTATAAAGGCTTTACACAAGTTTACAGGTTCATATATAACTGGAATAAAATAGGAAACACCACAAAATTCGTAATTCTAAACAAGCATAATTCCACTATGCTTAGATAATCACATTCAAGCATAATCATGAACTAACAAGCTTCTAATAAGCAATATAAGTGAAGAATGTTATATAACTCGCCTCTATAGAGTAGTTCAGATATCCAACAGCAAAAATCTCGAGCAAATAGGGCAAGGAAACCTTGGATTCAGATCTGAACTTGGCCAACTATGCAATTTTCTCCACAAACAAGCAAAACCCTAGAAAAGAGACAAGAAGGAAGGAGTTTTGAGTTCTAGGGGAACTTTCACCATGGAAAACCATGGTTCCGACCTGGAGAGATGTAGGAGGAAGAGGAACAAAGAATTGGATGGAGGAAATAAGGAAAAACTTACACTTTTAGGTTAGTATCACTTGGGGGAAGCATCATACACCCAAAAAGAGAATCAATTTCAACCCTAGAATTTGTTTCCAAGAGGATCCCCACCTTCTTCTTCCTTGGGCAGCAAAAATCGCAGCTGAACAGAGGGAGGACGAGGCTGGGAGAAGGAGAGAGAGAATGGAGAGCAAATGGCTCGTTTGTGGGCTTTTGGATAAGTATATAACACTTTAATATTAAGAAAAAGAAAAAAAAATTGAAATTCTAATATATATCCAAGTATCCATGGCTTTATATTATTAAAATACATAAGCACACACACACACACACAGCTCTCCCACCGTCCCTCTAGACCTTCTTGGCTTGCCTTTGACGAAATTCTCAGCCAATCACATAATTCCTTAGTTGATAGCTACTAAAGGTAGCTCATCCATGAAGGGGGAAAACCCTAAAATGCCCTTGATAAAAACACCTTCAAAGCATGACTCAAATAGGGTCCCCATGGCTCAAAAATCTCAAGAATGATAATATAACAACTAATGAATATAATGTATGTGACAAATTGCAAAGAAAACCCCTCAATTGGGTAAATTGCAGAAAAGTCTGAAATATATGGAAAATTGCATAACTTTCTCAAACAGTGTCCAAATTGGACCAAATTTGAAACTTAAGCTTGCGTTATGATTTCAAAACATATCAAAAGGTTATATTAGAGTTATAAGCTTTAAAGTATGGTAATTAAGCTCCTTCAACTCATTAAGAAAGTTCAGGGGCCTTACAGTTCTTGCTTGCTAGTTAAAATCTAATTTTTCTGCCGTTAGAATCTGAATTCTCTGCGTTTAGACAAACTTTTTCATCTCCTTAAAACCGATCTAGATTGTTGAACTTTAGTGCTGTTGCGCTCAATTAAATTAGTTAAGCTCCTTGTGTTCGACCTCGACTATACTACCTCCGTATACTTGCGGAGATTGGTTGAGTTGGGTAAACTATCCTTTGCTTGGATTGAAACTCATTAGCCTAAATTGCTAACATATTCTTTAGTAAGAGGTGAGTGGGTTTTAACCATTGGTCAATGATCACTCAAATGGAATCATGTCCCTTGGCTATCCTCCTAGGAAGTCAAGCCACAAAATCCAAGGTGACATGGTCCCACTTACACTCAGGAATTGGAATAGGCTACAACAACCCTAGAGGTTTGTAGTGCTTTGTCTTGACTTGTCGACAAACTAGATACCTTGCAATGAACTCCGTCATATCGCACTTCAATCTTGGTCACCAATACAAACTTTTACAATTGTGATACATCTTGATACTTCTAGGATGCATCAGATTCATGGAGGAATGTGCCTCATCAGGCATCATATCCATCAACCCTCTAGCATCTAAAACCACCATCGTGTTGTGAAAGTACATTGTCACATCCTCTGAATCATGGAAACCATCCTACTTCATGCTACCGTGCTCTACTATGATATTTTATATCATGGTATCATCCTATTGAGCATCTCTAGTCTGTTATATCAATGTCATCTTCAATTGTAATTGTGCCAATAAATCGACTAACATGTACACCTCCATCTGCATGTGCATCTAACATAGAGACACCAACACATGCCTCTTGTTGTATGCCATGGAGCAAAATTGTGCTCTATATGTAGAAATAGAGATGATTCTCTGCTCAACGCATCACCCACCACATTTGGCTTTCTAAGATAATAGTATGTAGTATGATCATAGTCTTTGATCATATCCATCCATCTCTTTTGCTTCACATTCATCTCTTGCTTCGGAAAGATACACTAAAGATTCTTCTAGTCAGTAAATATCTCACACTTCTCCCCATACATATAGTGGCACCAAACCTTCAAGGTTAAGACCATTGCTGCCATTTCCAAGTCATGATTTGGGTAGTATTTCTCATGCTTATTAAGCTGCCAAGAAGAAAGCGAGATCATGTTCTTGTCTTGTATCAACACATATTCTAACCCATTGTTCAAGGCATCACTAAACATGATGTATCCTTCCTAAAGCTCAGGAAAAACTAACACTAGTGCAAACATTAGATTCTCTTTCAAAAACTAAAAATAATGTTGACACTTCTCATCCTAGAAAAACAACATATATCTCTAATTAGCATGGTTATCAACAAGCAACCCACTAATGTTCTTGTATGAACCTTATGTAGTACCCAACTAACATAAGAAAGTTTGAACCTCATTCGACATCTTGGGATTCTTCCTACCTAACAATGACTCCACCTTCATGGGATCTATATGAATTAGTCAAAACTCAGACTTTTTGAACTTAGTAAAGAACATATATGATGTCTCAATAGTCTCAACGCTTAGGGAATATGTCGTTCATGTTGTTCTCTATCTATAGAGAGGATCAAGATAGATCTATGAACACCACTATTGGATCAAAGGGATCTAGAGGGGGGGCAGTGAATAATGATAAAAAACACTTGCACAAAAATCGTTAGACTTCAAGTTACTTCAACTAGGCACAATTGCAAATAGTGAATTTGATGGCAATCTAAACATGCATAGCAAGGATGAGAGAGATTGAAACAAGCACTTAAACAAGTTGTTCAGAGTGGTTCCACTCTCCAAACTAGGAGAGAGTCAATCTACTACCAGGAGAGGTCAAGCTTTAGGATTTTGCAACCTATGTATACTTATACTCCATTATAAGACATAGAATTGACATTCCTTTTCTGGGACAAGGATACCCAGCTCCCCTTTGGGGTCAAGGGATCCAATAACCTTACAACCAAGGACTTACCTATCTGGATGAGCTAGAGTCTTTTACCTCTACAAGGTCTTACCCACTCTTGCAAGTAGCTGGACACCTTTGCCAAGGAGATCCCCTTCTTACAACAAGTCTTTTTCACTAAAGCATTTACCCACTCTACTCCCAGATCTTTAGTCTTGTCTTCCTCCTTCACTCAGAGAATCTTGTTACACCTTCTTCTACAGCTTGAAGAGGCTTGCACCTTCTCCTTCACCTGGATAAGCTTTTACCAACTTGATCTAGAAGAAAGGGGTCGAGGAAAGGGAGCTTTGAGATCTTACTAGTAAACAATGAAGTAGCTCTCTCACAAAGGTTCTATCTCATTCATATGGACATTTTGATTTACTAATAAGAGAGATAAAGGAGCTCAAGTGGACTGGATGCACTCAACTACAACTATGAGCTTGAATAGCATGAAGGAGCAACCTTGGAATGAACTATAAGAGGTCCTAGTTATAGTTGGGGGTGTCCACTAGAGGGTAGGAGCACTAAGGAATAATTTCTATATGTTTTTAGGGTTGCAACAAATATAATTTCAAGTTTTGTAATAATCTAACAGCTAGAATCACTTTTTCTACACATTCGATACAGTACATTCAGACGAGTTTTAATAAAGTTAACTCAACCGATTGCACTATGTGCCAAAGCTAATTTGAACCATCAGTCGAATTTATCCTGAATGAAAATCGACTGAATGATTAAATCAATTTTGTTCAGTGTAGGTATTAGTCGAGTTCTGTGAATGTGCAACTCGACCGAACCTAAATTTTCTCAAAATCCAGCAAGAGGACCGGTCGAGTTTTGTGAGTGTAAAACTCGAGAAAAAAAGTTTCTATAATGAATTTTGAAAAACGTCATTAAAGTGATTAAACATACAAATTTAGGGCTCCTAATTTTTTCTCATCTTAGTTACAAGTCATTACATCAATACAAATGATTACGAAAATCATCCTAAGGGTTTTAGGGTGTTTTCCAAAAGAGTGCATTTGCATTGCTTTTGATGTGAACTCGATCAAGCTAGGGCTTGATTGAATTGATCCTTTTCATGCACCTAATGCTTAGAATTAGTCTCAAATAGACATATTACATACATATGAATGGAATGGTTAAGTCATTATCAAAATATGGACAATGTATAACTCTCAAATCAACATTCTCCCCCTTTTTGACAACAACAAACCATCCCTCAACATATTGAAGAGGATATGAAATTTAAACCTTTACCTTTGAGAAAGGATGTGAAAGTTATAACTTTACCTTATCAATTTATAGGGGATTCATGAATGAACAAAGTTAATTGCTCCCCCTCAATTCATGCTTACATATGCTTGCATGGTTAGTCTTTCCACAAATAACCATAACACTCACACACACATATAAATACATATATATATACATATATATATATATACAGACATATATATATATATATATATATATATATATATATTCACATGATATGCATATAATTGACAAGAAAAGGATCATATAAGCAATAAAAAAATATGATTGAGGTCATTTCTCCCCCTTTTTCATATCAAAAAGGTAGGTGGGGTAGAAGAGCCATAAAGCACATGTCTTCTCCATAGGCACAAACTACACATGCAACCACATATAGCACACACCAAATAGAGAAAAAATAGAAAGAAACAAGCAATACACTATCATAGTCAAAATATGGGATAACATACCACAAACTCATAAGATATAGTAAACCAAAGAGTTATGATACATGAGATTAAGATTACAACACGAACCATGTACTCTCAAAATAAGAACTACAAACCAATAGAAAATGATGAGATGATAAAATGGTATGCCTCAAATACAAAGTGCCCAAATGTCTAATATATGATAGTCTATATATATATATATATATATATATATATATATATATATATATATATATATATATATATATATATATGAACACTCTAATAGACTATAGAACTAAACCTCTATGACATCTCAACTACGTCGTCATTTTCCTGGTCCTCAGTTGGTAGTCCTCATCATCATCAGATGGTGCAACAAAGGTAGCAATAATAGCCTCACCATCATCAGTAGAAGAACCAACAAAGTCATCATCAAAACCATCAGTAGAGCTATCATCATCCTTGACATGCTCAACATCAACAACCTCATCTCCAGCATACTGGTCTGGCATCTCCGCATCAGAAGGAGGTCCAAAAGTACGACCGGGCCACCTGGCATTTTGCGCATCGCATGACATGCCACATGCATGTAAAGCATTTGCTTGCTTAAAAGAGGGAGTGGGAAGTCCCATCAAAACTAGCAAGAAGAGTGGTAGTGGGGCCAATAGGTAGAGCTAGAAGAGGAAGAGCTCTAGGGCTAACAACAAGTCCACCATCAACAACAATAGGGGATGCAACGGAAGTAGGAGGAGGTGGGGGGTCAGGGTAGAACTGGCTGTATGCATAAGAAGCATAGTCATAGCATGAGAAAGCCTGGTAGGGTGGGTAGGGATGGCTACATGACAGGTTCATGTGAGACATTATTTGGAAGAGGTCATGGTGAAGGTGATCCTGTACATATATGACTAATTTTGTGACTTTAACAACATGCTTTGCCCTAAATTTCTAATCTTGCTCCTACATGACATCAAGCCGCACCCTAATTTTTAATTTAGTGTACTTTTTCCCCCTCTATGACGCTAATATCAAACCAAACACCTATTGTTCTTTTCTTGATCCATATGGCTTTATATGCTACTATGGGATACTTTTTGATGACACATTTTATACTTTGTTCAAATGATGATTTTGACCCCTATTGTGCATAAAACTTTACTAAATCCTTAAAATTAGTAATATTAATATGCTTGGGACATAATTGCCTAGGGTGTTTTCACATTGTGCTGTGATGATGGTTTTTTTAACCCTAAACCCACTAATATTTTCCTAATGTCACCTATATGGCTTGAATAATGTTTTTGTACCTTAAACATTATATCGATATATAATCTTAGGTTTTTCCAAATTCAAAATGGGTTTTTTCTTCTTCAAATCCTCATGACCTCCTTTGATGTGGATGTTCACCTAGGTCATTGTTGAACCCTAATGACATAAGTTTCGTATGTTGGGAATTATATGCATGTTGAATGTGTTGGACAATGATGCATACAACCTAGGGGACATATACCTAACTTTGAGTATGCTTCTTATGTCCTTATCTTGCTGATCTAATCTCATATATTTTCTAAGTCTCATGACTTTTTGAACCTTAGTCTTGTTTGCCCTATGATGAGTCTTTTGACTCTAAAATGTATATAAGCGACATAAACTTTGTAATAATAATAGAAATTCAATGGAATCTCACAATAACTTGAAACTTGGAATACAAATCCATGGAAAAATATAAATCGATAAAATATTAAAAAATATGTAAATAATCAACTTTGTACCTAACTTGTCCAAAAATGTAAAATGGAGATATCTAGAGTTAGTGATGAGAATCTCATACATGCATGCAATCTATTTTTAACCAGGTGGTTGCCTGTGATCTAAATGGTCAAGTATAGGTTAAGAATCTATGAGTCAGGCAATGGATTTCATAATTATGTGATTATGGTTTTCTTACTTGATCCTTCATATGTATGTATGCTTGTTTACTTGCACATGTTGCCATGTAGTAATTTATAATTGCACTCAATTCTTTGTCTCATTGATTTTGTCACTTCATTATACAAAATCTCGAAATAGGCTTTTCTCAATGGATTTGGTCATTTGAGGCCTCTCATGTAGAAACATGGAAGCTAATGGATTTGAGCCATAGACACCCTCATGGCCCCTTCTGATGGGAAGTTGATCAAAGTCCTTATCATATGTAATATAGTTGGTATAATGGAGTAACATGACTAAAACACATGTTTCATTTTTCTAGGTATTAACTCTTATTTCTTTTGTTACTTTATTTATGAAAATCCTTACAAATTATGAAAACCTTAGATATATGTATCTTTATGTATTTTACTTAGCACTTTGTGTGTTTTAGGTTCAAAGATAGCTTGGGAGAAGAACAAGTGTTCAGGTGGTACCTATTGTAAGATCCTAGTTTAGTGTACATGATCAAACTTGTATAGTTTTCTCTTAAATGTGTAATTGAAGTTATGTAATCATTTATAATGTAATAATAATACTTCATTGAATGTTGAAAATATCTTGGTGTATGTATCGAGTTATATGTTCATGAATGCTAATATTTTACGATTTCACATTTGCACTTTGATATTACCATGCTAGGTGATGTGTGTAAAGCACACGTATGAAAATGCAAGTGCACGTATTGTGTAATATATGTCTATGAGGTCCAAGTGTCAAACTCAAGGAAATGTTATACAAAGACTACTACTAAGAGTGACTTGATAAACTAGACCTAGTTAAGAAGTGATTGGTTGATTAATTAACTAATTGCAAGAATTAAGAACTAGATTAATTGGTTTGTGATCATAGTTGGAATGGATTCCTTAGGAGTACAATTTTACAATGATTCACATTGGAATTAACATCATTCATTAATATTTATTTCTCCCAACCCTAGAGCAAGGGACATGTATCAAGAATTACCCTCTCTTATAGTATAATTCACTACATATTCTAATATAAATCCCACTCTCACAGTGATTTAGTTATTAGCTAGATGCTTTAGCAAATCCTCTGGGCTATACCCTTCACAATTGTAAGCCCTTTCTCACATCACAGTATATTTTGTGTAATTCTATGACTTATATAGCCCTTCATCCCTCTCTCGGAGTAATTAACAATATGAGAAATTATCTATGTTGATCATACATAGTCAATTCATGAAGAAATCATATAATTATCTCAAAAAATTAGGAAAACCGTGTATATTAAATCATAGTGTCAATTACAATGCAACATCGGGCTACTCCAGGGTCTTAAGGAACTAGAGGATTAGCCCCACATGATTTCTATCATAACAAACATAGATGAAAGAAGAGAAAACAAGGGAAACATTGTAGAACTAGTGAAAACCCCTAGATAAGGTGATCCGGTTGACTCCCTCTGACAAACATTGCTATCTGCTATGTTTTGGATGTAAATCTGGTATCCAAAGGTGCTCGAGTCACCCAGGACATGTATGTCTCCTTCTCTTTCTCCTCTCTGGTCTCTATGCTCTCATGCAATGTAATAGAATAGTGATAATAGATCTGTATGAACTCCTCTTAGTTTATAAGAGAGTCTTCGACCATCATTAAGTCATAACTATTGGATTGATTGAGATATTTAATATTTCTTAGACTCACAAAGTCAGTACCACCAACACTGAGTCGGTGGCACTGATTCCTCTCCTAGATTCATGACTCCTTCTATGTGATATTTCTACCAAGAACATATCGATAGCACCGAGTTGATCTCTGACCTCTTTGACGAATTCTTCATGTAACGGTCGATACCATCCACTTGGTGTCAGTGGTGTGGGTTTGTCCCAAAAGTCAATAGTACCAACCACGGGGTTGGTAGCATTGAACATCATCGATTTAGGTCTTTTCTTTTTCTCGAAAAGTTGGTACCACCAACTTGGCTGGTTGTCAATATCACCGAGCTAACTCAGAACCACTCTCCTAAAATACAAAAATCTCAAACATAAGTCCAATTAAATATGATAAACCAATATAATATAGTGAGAATAGATAATACTTGATGCAATTATATGTCATATGCTAATAATGATAAACAATGCATAAGTAATATCAAAATGAGCAATTATGCATGAAATACATGGCAAAATAGCATGTGAAATGCGAATAATATTCAGTGCATCAAAATACCCTAAGCTTAAATGTTCCTTTCCCTCTAGCAACACTACATTTGGATATGTTTGAGACAAGTTAGAAAGAGGACAAATAATATGAACCAATTCTCAACTACCATCGCCTGACGATCCCAAACCGACCGTTATCAACCACTTAACAAATAACTACTTTAGAGTCACCAAAAATGTTCATTATAGATGCCCACCCTTAGATCAATGAAACATTATTAATATAGCAGTTAATATCATAGTCAATAGGGATTTTTCTTGGTGCATCATGTGATTCCCTATTTACATTGCTCTTTTCTACCTACCAAACTAGTTGGAAGCAGTTCCCCTTCTAAGAGTGAATGAGGGGATCAATCATATATATGGCCTACTATAAAGAGCAATGGTGGAATGAAGTATGTGGCTATGAAAATAATCACAAGTAAAATCTAAATCATTTATGAAAAAATAAAACATGATGAACCTGTAGAATGAAGGAAGTGAGAAATGCATGCATCCTAATGCCTATTATGTTGGTGAAATGATGCATGCACTGAAAGTATCATCTGCTTGATGAGAATTAAAAAAATAAATCATATAGCAAATTTTATCTCTTTTGGAAGAAAGATTCATAATTGAGTTCAATGTATCCTTTTCTCCCTCTTTATTTAATAAGAAAAATGTTTTTTTTTTAATTTTTTTCTACCCTCTTAATCTAGCATAGATTGATAATTTTTGCTCGGGCTTTTCTTCCATATACCATTTTTTTCTTCTTCTTTTCATTGAGAGGGTTATGGATCTATATCCTTTCACTTTGTATTTAGAGGAAACAACATAGGTACACGATGAAAGAATGATGCAACAAGAATATGCAAACTATATGAAATTTATTATGCAACTAATTGATATGTATTTTTTTCATTTTTATAACTATTGCAATAAAACAAAACTAGCTATCATGTCACCTATTATGTTATGCAATTCATTCAAGAGGAAACAATTTGGGTTACTTGATCATCTTAAGATGGTAGATGAAATGTAATGAAAAGCGGGTGGAATCACATGATTAAGAGACAACACCTTCCTTAAGCTATGATATGTCACTCTCCTATCAACTTGTGTACAAGGTAATCTTAGAGTTTATTTCTAAAAAATCCATTTAAGGTCTTGTTACTTGTTTGGTTGGGTTGGGCTCAAACCCCATCGTCTCAATTCTTGGATAAATTAAGACTTTTCATTCATATTAAATGTCCTCAAGCTGACTAACCCATACACTTCCTCTAGGTTTTATTACATTAGACTTTGCAACTATGCTTTCAAAGATATGAAAAAATTTAGATTATTTGAAATTTCCAGATTTCATTGCAAAGGCACACTCTATGATGATACATGAACCATGATAATTATGCTCCATGATTAGATAGATGTGGATCCTAGAAATTCAAAGTAATGCAAAAGCTAAAACAACTATATAAAAAAATAAACATAAATCTATTCCAACACCCCAAAGATTGAAATTATCGATGTCCTCATAGTCAAAATCCAACCAAAGAGGTGGAATAGAAGTACCCAAATCAGAATGATGGTGGTGGCATGTTTGGATCAGGTGGGTAGAATGTGCCAGTCAAACTGGGTGGCTGAGTGGGCATCTCTGGCCGCTAGGGGTAATTGGCGTACTAGTCCTGGCTCCAATAGTGATCATAAAGTAGCTACATGTAGTGCTCTCCTAGTTGTCTAGGAGAAGGCACTCATTGTCATAAATGGCATGATGGTGCTGAAGAAGCTGCCCTTGAACGTCATGGATCTCCGCCAAGGTGGTTGATTGTTGTTGTTTCCCCTATTGAATCGGTTGCAACATCCCATACATACCTTCCATGGAAAAAGAGTTGTCTAGTTGTGCAGGTGATGGAGTGGTGGAGTTGGATGCTGCATATCTCCTTGAAGTCTGGTAGATATCCTTCCATCGAGTGAATGGCATTGTGTCCTCTTCTTATTTGGATTCTCAAAACTTCTCTATCTCGGGTTATCTTCCTCCACATGCACCTATTCTGTACCCTCTGCAGGCCACCTCAAGAATTGCACCCCTTATAGACGGAAGATGGGGTAAGGAAGAGCCCTTTCCCTTAGTTGATTGTCCACCATAAAACAAGAAAACACCTTGCCCTCACGCTTACTCATGAGTGAGACATCCTAAAATGGTTGAAGCCTAACTTGGAGGAGGTCCTCAAGGCATTGGCGGTGGAGAGGTGCAGGTTGAGGTGCAACACCGACGATGTAATGAGCCCACCAAAGTGAATAGGGGGCTTTTTCTGTGCCTGTCACTTTACTACCAACATATGTTGTAGAAAAAAGGAGCTGAGATCTACCTTCTCCTATCCCTATGACAAGAATGCCCATAAGACAAAGAGGTCATCTTGTTGCACCTTCCCTGCCCTTGTGTAGATCTGGAGAAGATTGTGTTTGTCAGATACCGATGCAAAATCTGGGTGAACGGGTGTTCAATATCCATGACTGACAATTGATGCCATTAATTGTGAAACCTTGCAACAGGTCCATTAGAAGCCTCCATGCCCAACTAAAGTTGAAGTCATTGGGGGTAAAACTCACATTCCCCAGTGGCCACCCATAGACTACCTTAAACTCCACTAGTGTGAGGTGGTACACAATGTTTTAGAGGTGGAACCACACCCAAATTTCCTCCCAACCTTCCCCGTGCTCGGGGATGCAACAAACTTCCAAGGACACAAGAAACTCATAGATGATCTCCTGGTAAGTGGGACAATCACCAAAGAAAGGATGAGCACCCACCATGCCTTGTCCAGGATAGACTTGAAGAAGACTCTCACTGAATCCTACTTTGTTGAGGAAGGCTTGACCACCATGCTACGTGGGTATGATAACTCTCTTTATCATGCTAGAAAACAACTTCTTTTGATCCTTGTTGATAAAAACCATATGTGCCAGCTTTGGCACCATCATGTTGGTTCCTCCTGCTGATGAATCCGACCTCTATGAAGTGATGGATCCAATAAGAGAATGGAGATTAAGAAAGGAGATCAGGGCAGACTTTGGGTGTCTTTTTAAATAACAACCCACACCTCCCCTTTTATAGCATGTGATTCAACTTGACGCATTGTGTCAGTAACATCGATATGGTCACTGGTGGCACCGAGGTATCCCCCGATCTGTGTATGTCAGTATGATCTGTTGGTATCAACGACTCATGGCTGTCAATGTATCGAAGCATGGATAGCTCCTTATCGGTAGTACCGATGGCATGTCGGTGGTAGTGACATCTGGTATGAGTTTTTGGATCCACACCACTGACTGTGGGATAGGGATGATCTACGTCATTAATTTGATGTTCATAGATTTTTTGATTTCTCGTATCAGTGCCACCAATGGGTTGTCATTGATACTGAGTTGTATATCAGTTACTCCTATGAAAAGTGTCAGTGTCACTGAATTTTAGGGTTGGTGAGTCGTTCAAATTGTCGGTGCTCTCAAATTCCCCCCCTTGATATCTCGAACCAGGACCTTCTCAAATTGTCGATGCTACTGACAGTTATATTGGTGGTACCTGACTCTATATAGGGTTTTTGGCTCTCATTTTTGCAACAAATCAGTGTCGCTGAATGATGTGTCTGTGATACCAAGAAATTGGTTCACTATCCCTATTATTTTTGCTACAAAACTCGGTGCCAATGACTTTTGTGTTGGTGGTACCAAAATAATTGAATTACACATCACCCTCAGTTCCACCGATAGGCTTGTCAGCGGTACTGAATTTTCTATTGCCTACACACCAAACAAAGGATGACCACGATACCTTTTTTATATAAAGGACTTCTAATAATTTGAATGAAAAATTTAAACAATGAAACTCCTAAAGAACATGTAAGAGAGAGAAATAAAAATAAAAATAAATTGGGTTGCCTCCCAAATAGCACCCTCGTTTTATGTCCTTGGCTCAACGATCATGCCATGCAAAATCTCAATGAAGCTCAAGGAGCTTCAACTCCTCTTCCTCATTAACTAAGTCTCCTCCATAGTAATATTCAAATTTTGTTCAATTACTAGGAATGACTCAACCCATCACTAATTTCTATCGCTCTATGAGAGAAAACATTAACCACCACATAAGGACCACTCCATCTAGATCTTAATTTTCCAGGATGCAATTCCATCCTAGAATTGAATAAAAAACCCTTTGTCCACTATGAAGTATATGATGGTCATGCACTTTCTTAGTCATGTCCTTGTAAATCCTAGAGCTTTCATATGCATCTGTCCTAAGCTCATCTAATTCATTTAGTTCCAACAGGTAATTTTCCCCTGCACCATCAAGATTAAAAACCATCTTTCTCAAAGCCCACTTGGATTTGTGTTTCAACTCCATAGGTAAATGTCAAGCTCTTACATAGACAAACCTAAAAGGGGTTGTTCCTATAGGTGTCTTATAGACTATTATGTATTCCCAAAGAGCATCATTCAACTACATGTTCCAATTGGCCCTAGTTATTGAGACTGTCTTTTCTAAAATTTTCTTGATCTCTCTATTAGACACCTCAATTTGACCTTGGGTATGGGGATGGTATGGGTTTCCTACCCTGTGCCTCACTCCATACTTACTCAAAAAATCTATAAATTTCCTATTTGTGAAGTGAGATTTCCCATCACTAATCATAACTCTTGGCACCCCAAGCCTGCATAAAATGTGGTTTTTACAAATTTGTAAACCACCTGTGCATCATTAGTGCGATTTGAAATGGATTCCGCCCACTTAGATACATAGTCCATTGTAAGATGAATATAGATGTTAGAATTATAAGATACCAAGGGTCCCATAAAATCAATCCCCCATAAGTCAAAAACCTCTATTTTGTGAAAGGTATTCAAGGAAATTTTGTCTCCTAGATATATTCCCTGCTCACTGGCACACATCACAATTTCACACATAATTATAAACATCTTTAAATAACGACAACCAATAAAAACCACTTTATAAGAATTTATCTGATGTCCTTGAGCTAGCATGGTGTCCCTCGGTAGGTAAGGAGTAACATTGTGCCAATATGCTCTCAAACTCACATTCTAGCACACACTTCCTCAGAATGCCATCCCTACATTACTAAAGTAAAACTGGGTCATCCCACACATAAAATCTCAAGGAGTGGAAAACTTTCTTTTTTATCCTAATACCCCCAATCCTCTAGTATCTTGCCACACGCCAAGTAGTTCACTATGCTTGCAAACCATGGTTCTTTGTTTTGCAAAACAAACAATTGTTCATCTGGGAACTCTTCAACAATGGGTATCTCTAAATCTATCTCATCCACTCTTTCCAACCTAGACAAATGATCAACTACCACATTTTGTGTCCCGATCTCTTCCTTGATTTCTATATCAAATTCTTGCAGTAGAAAAATCCACCTTATCAATCTAGGTTTGGCATCTTTGTTTTACAAAAGATACTTAATAGTCATGTGGTAAGTAAAAAATATCACCTTGGCCCCTATTAAGCATTGATGAAAATTTTCAGAAGCGAAAACCATAGGCAAAATTTATTTTTTAGTTGTAGTGTAATTGAGTTGAGCATCATTTTGGGTTTCGACACATGATATATGACAACATGGGTTTTTTCTTTGTGTTGCCCCAAAACAACCCCTACCCCATAGTCGGATGCATTGCACATCAATTCAATGGTTGGATCCAGTCTGGAACCTGTACCATAGATGTGGAGACCAATTTCTCCTTCAACACCTAAAAATCCTTTACACATCACTCATCAAAATGAAACTCGACATCTTTCTCTAGCCGTTTGAAAAAGTAGTTTGGCAATCTTTGAGAAATCTTTTATAAATTGCTGATAAAAGGTTGTGTCCTAAAAAAACTCCTAACCCCTTTCACCAATGACAGTGTAGAGATCTTAGAGATCACCTCTATCTTAATCGTATCAACTTCCATTCCTTTATTGGACACCTTGTGTCCTAAAACTATCCCCTCACTCACCATCATGTGGTATTTACCGCAATTCAAAATGAGGTCAGTGTTCTCACACCTTTGTAAAACCTTATCAAGATTGGAAAGGCATTCCTTAAATGATTCTCCGTACACTAAAAATCATCCATGAAAACCTCAAGACAACACTCTACCATGTCTGGAAAATAGCAAGCATACATCTCTAAAACGTAGCCGGTTCATTAAAAGGGTCAAAAGACATCTGACAGTACACAAAAGTTCCATAGGGGCAAGTGAAGGTGGACTTCTCTTGATCCCATGGTTCAACATAAATTTGATTGTTCCTAGAATATCCATCTAGAAAACAAAAATGAGAGTGGCTGACAAGCCTTTCAATGATCTGGTCAATAAAAAGAAGTGGAAAATAATCTTTTAGCATGTCAACATTCAATTGATGATAATTGATACACACACGACCAATCACTAGACTAGTTGAAATTAACTCACTTGCTGAATTTGTGGTGATTGTTATCCCCCCTTTCATAGGAACTACTTGGGTTGGGCTAACACAGTTAGAATCAGAAACAACATAAATTATATATGATGTAGGAGCTTCACTATATCTTTCTTTACTACCTCAGTCATGATGGGATTGAGACAAGGCTGAGGTTGTACTACCGATTTAGCTCATTCTTCAATTCTAATCTTATTCTGGAAAAATCTAGGAGATATCCCCTTAATGTCTACAATAGACCACCCAAATTCTACCTGGTGTTTCTTTAACACAATAAGAAATTGCTTCTCCTCATGCATGCTAAATGAAGATAAAATGATGATGGGAAGATTCTTGTATGACACTAAGAAAATATAATTCAAATAGGGAGGAAGCAACTTCATCTCAAGCTCGGGGAGCACTGTAGCGATGGGATCATTGATGATGGAGGTGGTCCCAAATCTTCTTAGTGCATAGAGTTCAAGCATGGAAATGCTTTCAGAAAATGGTCACACTCCTCAAGCGAAGGAAGGAGAGTGTAATCATCCACCAAGTTCATGATACACACATCTAATGGTAGTTGTGGATATGCTTGTGTGAGATCGAAAGATGCTGCCTCTTCAATCGTCAAAGGGTATGCTTCTATTTCTAAATCATTGGGATACTTCACTGCATTTCCTAAGGAAACCTACTTAGTATTCTCCAGGATGTCTACTACTTGTGTGCCTTTTTGCACTTTCATCATGACATGAGCCATATCCAGAAATGGCTTCCCCACAAATAAGGACACCTCATTGTTCAATTGCTGCAACATGTGGCACTATGCCTTCTCACCAACCTTTGATTGATAGTCCAACATCTTTATTTCAAAGCAGTCATCTTGAATGCACAATGTCACTCTTCCTCTACCCATTTCCAGGATCACATATGCTATAGCTTGGAATGGAATCCCTAAAAGTAGCTCATTTCCATGGTCATCCTGCATTTCCATGACTATAAAATCTACTGAGAAGATGAATTTACCAACCTTTACCAACACATCCTCGCAGATACCTATAGGTCTCACCACTAAATTGTCCGACAATTGTTTGGTCATGTTGTTCTTTTTGGATTCCTTCAACCCCAATCTCTTGAATGTTGTCAAGGGCATGAGATTTATGCTTGCCTCAGAGTCCCATACAGCTTCACCAAATTTAACTTTAATGATGGAACATGGTATATTAAAGCAGCCTGGATCTTGCCTCTTCTGTGATAGTCTCATCTTTATAAGTGCACTGACCTTTTCCTTCAACACCACTACATCAGAATCTGCTATCCTCCTTTTTGTGTTGATTATGTCCTTCAAAAATTTGCCATATGATGAAATTTGTTCTATTTCATCTACAAGAGGTATGTTGACATGAAGTTTTGTAAATGTGTCTAAAAACTTCTTAAACTGTTGGTCAACCTTCTTTACCTTCAAACTAAAAGGGAATGGTACTAGAGTCACCATCTTTCTTTAGTGAAGTGGAACATAAGACTTATTCCTAACTTTAGTTGGCTCTTCATCTTCCTCTATTGGTTCCTTCTCCTGTGGTGTGGTGTCCTTCTCAATGGTTGCCTTATCAATTGTCTTCTGTTCTTTTAACGACACCTTGCCAATGCGGATTAATACTACCTTCACTTGCTGGTTAGTAGATGGAATGTCAGTATTTGTTGGGAATCCTTATTGTCCTGACTTCTTCAAAGATGCTATTTCTGATGCTATCTGAGATATCTAGTTTTCTATGTTGCAGATTTTGTGCCCCTTGATTTTGCAAGTCCATTTGTACTTGACTTATAACTATCTTGTTCTGACTGACCAATTTTCCTAGCATGTCTTCTATGTGGTCTATCTATCTAGGACCCCTGTCCCATTGATACTACTGTTGTGCACTATCCTATTGTGGCTTGGCCTGGTGTATTTGAGACGGATCTTGTTGAAAATTGTTGGGGTCCTTCCATGAGAATTTAAAATCCTTCCTCCATGCATATTCCTTTCCACCCCTGTAGTTTTGCTTCCACACATACATACATTCTTCTTCCTCACCTCTAGTTGAGGTTTCTGATTTCTGATCTAATTTCATGGCAAGGTTGCCCATATTGTCTTTTAGGGTTGTAATCTCTGTGAATTCTCTAGCACTTTTAACAGTTGTTGGAGTTTCTCCTTCTTCCCCCAATGAATGATTTTTAGCCATGTTCTTTAAAATTTCATGACACTTGGATGCCTTGTTGTTGAACAAAAATCATGATCCTACACTATCAAGTGTGGTCCTTTCCCCCTTATGCAACCCGTAGTAGAATGTCTTTGCTTGTATATAAGGGTAAATCCCATGATGTGGGACCTTCCTAAACATATTCTAGAATCTCTCCTAGGCCTATGAATAAGACTCATATGCATGCTTCTTAAAGTTGTAGATTCACCCAACTAGGTCCTGTGTTTTCCGTGGAGGGATAATACCTGTATAAGAATGCATCTATCATCCCCCTAGGTGGATATGGATTCTAAGAAAAGGCCTAAGAACCAAGCCTTTTCCTTATATTCCGGAGAGTATGAAAATAACTTTAGATATATCACTATCATAGGTACCCTGGAAATATTTAACATGTCATAGCTCTCCACAAAATTGTTTATGTGAGACATAGGGTCTCCATGTTGTGGCCATGAAATGCATGTGATTTTTTTAATGCCACCAGCTTTGGAACAATTTTTTAGCTTCCCACATTTACTACCTACTTTATAATTGGCCCTAACTGTGTTGTAGCCGATGAAGCTTTGATCTTTTCCCAGATAGTTTACTCCTCAGCTTTCCTGTTGGCATCTTCCATATCTACCTCTTCTGGTTGTGTCTCCTATGGTGGTGGAGTCCGGAGAAGTCTTTCCACAGAGCTATCATACTCCCTTGTCCTTCGCAAGAGTTCCTCTTTGACCATCCTTCATGGAGTTGATTCTCCATAATTGGTGGTACTAGTCTGTACCATGTACTAGTACCTGCCAATAAGAAGGAATTGTGAGAACTGGGTACTAGAAACTTTCATGAAAACTTGAAGAAAAGTAATAAATGGTGAATAATAAAAAATATGGTCTAGAGTGTCCGGTCACAACACTCATAGTTCTGGAATTGACACTTCCCCGACAACGAAACCAAAAACTTGATGCGTTAAAGCACATGTATGAAAACACAAGTGCATGTATCACATAATATAGGCCTATGAGGACTGAGTGTTGAACCCAGGGAAACATTATCCATAGACTACTACTAACAATGACTTGACCAGATATACCCAATGAAGAAGTGATTGGTTGGTTAATTAACTAATTGTAAGAATTAAGAACTAGATTAATTATTTTTTGATCATAGTTGGAATGGATTCCTTAGGAGTACAGTTTTACCATGTTTCACATTGCAATTAGCATCATTTATTCATATTTATTTATCCTAACCCTAGACCAAGGGACCTATAGAAAGAATTACCCGCTCTCGTAGTGTAATTCACTACCAATTCTAATATAAATCCCATTCCCATAGTGATTTAACTATTAGCTAGGCTCTTTAACAAATCCTATGGGCTATACCCTTCACAGTCGTAAGCTCTCTCTTAAGGTGCAATATAGACTATGTAATTCTATGAGTTATCTAACCCTTAATTCCTCCCTCAAAGCAAGTAATAGTATGAGAAATTATCTATGTTGATCAGGCATAGTCCATTCAAGAGGCAATCATAGAATTATGTCCAGAAATTGGGAAAAACATGTATATTAAATCAAAGTGTCAATTATAATGCAAAACCGAGCTACTCTCAGGTCCTAAGGAACTAGGGGATTAGTCCCGCATGATTTCTATCATTGCAAACATAGATGGAAGAAGAGAAAATAAGGTAAACATTATACAACTAGTGAAAACCCCTAGACAAGATGAACCATCTGACTCCCTCAGATGAACATTGCAACCTGCTGCATTTCAACTGCAAATCAGCTCTCAAAGGTTCTTGAGTTTCCTGGGATGTGAATGTATCCTTCCCTTTCTCCTCTCCCATCTCTGTAATAGGTTTGGTCAAACTCCTCTTAGGTTATAAGAGAGTCTCTAGTCATGACCATTTGATTGATTGAGATCTTTAATCTCGCATGGATGCATAAAGTTGGTACCACCAACACCAAGTCTGTAGCACTGAGCCCTCTCCTGGATTCATGACTCCTTCTATGTGCTGGTGCTACTGACAAAGATGTCGATAGCACCGAGTTGATCTCTAACCTATCTAATGAAATCTTCATGTAACATTCGGTACCATTGACTTGGTTTTTGTGGAACCAAGATGCTTTGGTGCAGGTCTGTCCCAAAGGTCGGTAGTAGTGACCATAGGGTCACTAGAATTGAAAGTCCTCAATTAAGGTCTATTCTTTTCCTCCAAAAGTCGATACCGCTGACTTGGTTGTCAGTAAGACCGAGCTGACTCCAAACTACTCAAATTGCCTAAAATACAAAAATATCAAATATAAATCCAATTAAATATGATAAATCAATATAATATAGTGTGAATAGATAATATTTGATGCAATAATATGTCACAGGCTAATGATGACAAACAATGCATAAGTAATATCAAAATGAGCAATTATGCATGAAGTACATGACAAAATAGCCTATGAAATGAGGATAATATTCAATGCATCACTAGGGATAGACACTTGGGTCCTTTCCCATTGATTTACTAGTCATTTGAAGTTTAGATTCATGTAACCAATGGTTCCATGACAATATTCTTGTAGCAATCCATGAAATTCAAGAAGATGTATGGAGTCGTATATTGTTGAATATATGTGAATTAGCGAGATCACATATGACTCATTGTTCCTTTGATGCAATGATTTCACCTATGTTTATGAGTTTATTCAAGGATATATCTCATGTTCTTTACATAGTAATCCTATCAGTTTGATTGAAATATGTGAATACATATGATACATGCAACATATGGAGTTGTCATGACTTGGGCACCCAAGAAGGATTTGTTGTTTATGTTGGTTATAGGAGGATGATCCCATAACTTATACCAAGATGTAGCTGGATCTTAGTGGGAACAGACGATCCTAAAATCCTCTACAATGGGATATGAATCTTTACACTAAGTTTCCACTAATTTGAATGACACATTCCAAATTACCCATGAATTAAAGTAATTTGTAATCAAGTTGTTTATCCTTAATTATATAGTACTATAATTACTACTCATAAGATTTATATATCATTGAGACTTCAGTCTCACTCCTGTGGTTTATCACCTTTTTAGGTTCTCAACACCATACCCAAGGGTTTTCCTAATAAGGAGTCATCTTCACCTAGACAACAATGATCTTAAGGTGGGTATCTTTTATTTGGTAGCGTCTAGAGTCATCCATGTAAACTTAGTGTAAGGAGTGAGACTTCAGAGGGGATCCACCCTTTAATCAATTTAATAAAAGGAATAATCACCATTTCAAACACCAACATACTTTTTCCACATGGGAATATGATATAGTATATTCAACTTAGCATTCTCAAAACACAAAATATAGCAATAAAATGAAATATTTTTTGACTATAAAATATAATAACATTACAAGGTTGAGGTCCATATGGATGCGTACTAAGGTAAATGCTACATCATTAATTATAGATGTAGAGGGTAATATGTTCATTTCAATTCTATATCCCTGGGAACTTGAACTACAATGTGTGGATCCTAACAACTTAGTCATCCTTCCAATGTCCTCTTTTACCTGAGGGGTTGGAGAAAACCCCACAAAAGAAGAGATAATGGAAAAAGCTAGCTAAAGCTGGTATGTGAATATTATAGGGAATTAAGAAATAATAAATAAAGGGACAACATTTTTTTTACCAAGGCTTCCAATTAAAGAAAATATGAAAATTATCCATGTGGATATATAAATAAAAAATTCAAAAAGGTAGTTTCATTTAAAGAAGATAATCAATAAGAGATATTCTTTCATTTTGAAACAATTTAAAATCATGAAAAATGAAACAATTTGCATGTTGATTATAGCAAAGGCTAACATAATCTAAAAAGTAGGATTGGAGCCCATAAAATTTTAAAACAAGGACAAGAGGAATAAACCCCTAGTTCCAAATAAATATATAATTGTAGGACTAAAACCTTAGTGTATGAAAGGAGAACTAAAACCTCAATGCCTAAATATTTAACATTATAAGAGGACTAAAAACCCCAGTACATGGCATGATGACTAATACCTCTGTGCCTAAAAATATGGTGTAACTAGTTCTAGACATGACTAGTCAAAATCACACTTGCATAATAGAGTAGGCATGATCTTAAGTTCAATCCAAATAATATTCATGAATAAAAAATAAGTGATAAGAACATATAGGCATAACAAGTGGAGACAAAGGTCCCATAAATAAAGATTTAATATTTTTAGTACTTGATGAAATATAAACACCTAACAAAATGACCTTTAAATAAGATCAATTCACTGAATAAGATTCGTTAGGAAGATTAGGGATTCAAGTCTCAAATAGATTAAGAGAGATAGAGAGCAATTTAGTTGATTTCCCAAATACTTATGAAATAATACAACCTTCATGATTTAAGTCTAAATTTAGCCAAAGTCAAATCTAGATCTTCAACGGAGCCTCAAATCACCTAATACACACACATAAAATTTGGTTAAACTCTAATTTATTACATAGATCCTAAAAAATTTCATTTTGTTCTTATTGATTTAGATACTATAACCCATTCCATCTTTTATAGAAAACTCTAACAATTCTAAAACATCTTTTATTCTATTTTTCCAACTAACCAATAATACATTATAAATTTATAAGTTTGATACATTTATTGGATTTTAAATCCCAAATCACGAGGCAAAGGAAAATAATGACCCAAAATCATGTGTCATGACATCGACTTGTGGCAAGGATATTCTTTAAAATTGAACCCAAAACTTATGCAATTATAACAAACTAGGATGTAGAAGAGACTACACTGCCCATGGTTGTCTTTACAAGATAAAAGGAGAAATGTGCTTTCTCATCAAATTAAAGCATGATTGCTTAGGATAATTGCACAAAGAAAAGGTGATTGTCTCATGAAATTATGAATCAATAATCACATGGTGCTAAGAATTCACACAAGAGAACAATGTCATTCATATACTTGCCTCAAATCAGGCTACAAGTTGTTGGTTTGGGACCTGCACAATAATGCATTGGATTGGGGATAGGGGACGACCCTGCATCCACCATATCCTAATAAATAGCTCAGGGAAGAGCCTACATGAAGAAAAAAAAATCGAGAAACCCAACTTTAGTGTGACATTCCACTAAGTAAAGAAAATTGCAAAAATAACTATAGTTTAAAACAAAAATATCCATTCACTTTCATGTTTCTTCTTCTTTTCTTCTCTATTTTATTTGAGGAAACAAACATTAACATATTAATATGAAAATTTACACCTAAGTTCAATACAATGTCCTTAAATTATTTAATATTTTAGTGTGTAAATGTATTATTATTATATATTTATTTTGATTAATGTATTTATTTAATAAGTTGGAAATTGATTCATTTTAGGTTTATCCTCCCCAGAAACACTATCCTTAATACCCATACTCAATTATGTTAATATTTTACTCAAGTTTCCTTCTGAGTCCTTTAATGTTGTTTTAATTGAAATTAAACTATTCTCCACTAATATACTTTATTTATTCCCATTATAATTAATATATACTACATCATTGTTATTAATATGGAAACACTAAACTTATTTTAAGCACCTTTACACCCATTACTTAAATTAGATATAGAGGGTAGCAACACATTAAGATATTCATGCATCATTAATTAAATGGAATTTGTAACTCCCTAACATGCCATATGATTTTAAATGGATATCTAAATTACAATTCATATTTTATTATATTACTTGTAAGGTTATGTATATTAGTTATTTACCTTATAAGATATAGGATTTACTACTAAAAATTCTACTTATTTATTATCCATAAAAATATCCATTTAAGAGATACCTAGTGGTTATTTTTTTATAAAGTTAATGTAAAGGGTAAAATATTTATGTTTACCAACAAGTAAAAAATGACATCAGATGTCATCTAAACCCATTATGTTTCCATTCTAGGGTATATACTATACCTTTTATGGTGGTTATCTTAAGAGATATTCCCATCGATACCTAATTCATATAACTAAAATTTTGGGGATTAGGAAGTTAGGTTCTAATATGTTACAATACTCCACCCCTCAAGAGGAATTTCATTCTTAAAATCTAATCATACATAAGCTACCAACCAAGTACCCTCCACCCCATACAAGAGTTACACTAAGAAGTCAAACTAAACTCTAAAGGTGTTACTATTATATATTCCACCCACTGGGTGGTAGGAGCACCAGGAAAGTGCGTCAATAGGCCAACAGGAAGGGGTGTTGGGGTGACAGACTGAGAAAGTACAAAAAATTATCCCCGCTCTGATTTGGCGTCAAGTTTTCTTTTTCTGGGCCATTGGAAAATCATTTAGTTTTGTTTACCAAATGTTTTTGTGATGTAAATAGGTCACACCTTCAACTACATGATCTCTAATAACTAGGTCTAAATCATAATGTCTCATAACAACCCTAATGTTCACATTAGAATCTAGAAAGCCACTAGGTAAACTCAACACAAACTAATGGAGTATAAGAGGATAGGTCCACTAAACCTTTATTAAAAGCCACACCTTCCTAGTGATGATTTCATTGTTAGATCTAGGATCTGAGATTTATGACTCAATTTTTGGCAATAAAAATGCACAATTTGAAGCAAAAACGTGGATCTAAAATCAATGCAAGAACCCAGTCACAAATATTCCATTTTAGCTTCTCCTTATTTTATTCTTTTATCATTCTCATCATGTTACTCCACTCGAAATCCATATGTAGTAACAACACAAGGATACATGGATTTCTAATCCTATATATATGTGTATTGGCACATAGGGTCAAAACATCCTAGGTTAACTACTCAAAATCCTTATGCATACTTCATTTGATTCTATATCTTTCTTCCATGCTCAAATGGTTAACCTAGGAAAATTGTTGGGAAGACATTTCATCTGGAGTTTTCACATAGGTTAACGGTCCTATAAAGAACTTATGGGATATAAAATTGAAATAATATGAGAACCAATTGTCTTGGGTCTGATGCTAAATTATAAGGAGTAAGACCTGAGAGGGGACCCATTCCTTACTTAATCAAATAAAAAGAATAATTCCAATGCCATACACCAACATAAAATTTTCACATGGAAACGTGATCCACTGTACTCAATTTAGTATGTCCAAATCACAAAAGATAGCATTGGAAAAGTATATTTCCATCTATAAAATTTTGTATTGTTACTAGGTAGACCCATATGGGTGAATACACAAGGCTGAAGCTATATCACTAACTATGGATGTAGAGGGGTAATATGACCACTTTGATTCTATCTCCCATGGAACCTAATCTAGACATGTGCAAGTAATGGTCAACTTTGTCATCCTTTCCATGTCCTCTTTTACCTAAGGACTTAAAGAAAAGTCCACAAAAGAAGAAACAAAAAAAGTCAGCTAAAGCTGGTATGTACATATAATAGCTAATTGGGAAATTGTATAGAAAAGGACAACATAGATGTATCAAGTCTCCCAATAAAAAAGAGATATGAAATCATCCAAATGTATGTCAAAAGAATAAATATGCCAAAAGGATAAATCATTTAAAGAATAAAATCAATAAGAGAGATTCTTGCCTTCTTAAAAAATTCCACAATCATGAACAAATACAAAAAATTGCTTGTTGAACATAACAAAGACCAACACAACCTAAAAATCAGATCTACTACCCGTATATTCCAAATCAAGGGCAAGAGGACTAAAACTTTAGTGTCGAATAAATATATAATTGCAAGAGGACAAAAACCTCAATGCATGGAAGGAAGCTAAAATCCCAGTGCCTAAATATCTAATATTGTAGGAGGACTAAAACCTCAACTTATGGTAGGTAGACTAAAAACTTGGTGCCTAATAATATGGTGTAACTACTACTAAATTTGATCAATCAAAATCACACACACATATTGGAATAGGCAAGATCATTAGTTCATTTCAAATAATATTCATGTATTGAAATGAAGGGATGAGAACATTCATGACATAATAAGTGGGGTCAAAGGACACATAAATAGAGAGCCAATATTTTTAGTACTTGATGAAAGAAAAACAAATAAAAAATGATCTTTCAATAATATCAGTTCAAGGAGTATGCTTCATTAAGAAGATTAGGGTTTCAAATGTCAAATATATCAAGAGAGAGGAAATTCGGTCATTACCCAATTATAAATGAAAGAATGGAACATACATGAGTCAAATATATATATATATATATATATATATTTATCCAAACTCAAATTTAGATCTTCTATAGAGACTCAAACCACCTAATACACACATATAAAATTAGGGTCAAAAATCTCATTATTTACATAAACTCTAAAAATTGCCCTTTTGTATTTTTGATTTAGTTCACATAACCCATACCATATTATAGAGAAAAATTTCATGATTCCATAACATATTTTATATTATTTGTTTGAATAACCAATAATTTATTATGAATTTATAAGTTTAATACATTAGCTGATTTTTAAATCCAAAATTACGAGGCAAAGGATAATAATGGTCCCATATCATGTCGAACAATATTGATGTGTGACAATGATTTTCAATAAAATTTCACCCAAAATTTGCACGACGATAACAAAATTGGGAAGCAAAAAAGACTGAAATGTCCCTAATTGTCTATAAAAAGATAAAAGGAGAAATGGGCTTTCTTATCAAATGGAGCAAGGTTTTCTTAGAATGATTGCACACATAATTAAATGATAGTCTCATGACATCTTGAATAATGTCACATGGTGTTAAGAATTTGTAGAAGGGAACAATGTGGTTGAGATCATTGTTCGAACCAGACTCAGTGACAAAGGAAGAGATCATAAGGTATCCAAGAGACTAGGATCATCCTATTTCAATTAGAAGGGTGTAAAGTGACAAGTTTCATAGTTAAAAATATGTGAAACTTGGCACCCAAGCTAATTGGGATCCAAGGAACACGTTTTACCATTACATTTGAGTTTTGGACTTCCCTTTTGTGAGTAATGTCACCATTATGGATTAGGAAATTTATCTACATATATATTGATAATGTTCAATTAGAGTCTCATTAATTTGACATTATTACAAAAAGAGTTATACATTATTATTATGCATGGAATTCTATGTTTACACATTTAACATATTTAATCCATTAATTTCATATTTATTCATATATGAGAACATTGTTAATATTTATGGACATGGAATTACCAATTGTTACTCAAAAGCATATTATACATTTTTATTTAGCCATTATGTGGGTATTAGTTATCCAAGTAAATACATGTAACATATTAGCACACATTTTAAGTTATAATGTAAATGTGTGAGGTTGTTTAATTTTATCTTTGTTTGGTCAAATCTAGGAAACCGATCTCACAATTCTAGTTATGGAATATGGTAAGATTCTAAGTTTTGGTTCACTACAACACTCCACTCCTTAAAAGGTTTCTTCCTTGTAATCAAAACATGTGAAATATTGGGTTTTTGCTTAATTTTGAGGACGAAATTTCTATTAAGGTGTGTAGGATGTGATGGAGTGAACTTTTGGGTCTTTGAGTACCTTATGACATAAGTGATTCATGTACTAGAGTTATATATGAAGAGGTCCATTTGTTTTTGATAAAGTTTGGAGTTCAAATGAATGATATTACATTTCATGTACCTAAGTATATGTGCCACTTGGAAGTGAGTAATTACGTGATCTTTTTGGTGGTGTTTTGGCACCAAACTTTGGTTTTATGTAACTGATGTGATGAGGAAACTATGTCCCAAATCAAGTGATATTTGATGCTTCTAATAGGAAATATTTAGGTTTGAATATGGTGAAGTTATTGATATGGTTGGTGATTGATGAATATGATTTTATCATCTTTGGGCCAAGTTATTAGTCAAAGTAGTGTCACAGATATGTATCCCATAGTCTGTCCTTTCGTTTGAGGAGTGCCACATAATATCTATGTAGTAAGCTAATGTATCTATCTTGTAAACCATATGACGACATCAAAGTAGTCTCCAACATCTACTAGGATGAGAGATCGTGGAGTAACAGAAGTGAGGCAAGCCTCAACCTCGCCCCACGTTGTGATCGTGGTTGGACAATAGAAACTAACCAAACAGTTAATCTCTCTGTGATGAAAGCCTTCTGAAGACCTGTCACTCGGGGCAAATGAAAGACTAGAGAAAAGGAATGCTGCCCCACAGACCGTGGTCAGTCCATCATCAGTAGTAGGAGGAAGTGAGGTAAGGAGAAATAAGAGAACTATATAAGAGTAGGTTGCAAAGGGGAGGACCACTGAGCACAATCAGGGCCCAATTCCAACAAGTTCGTTGAGGATGTAAATCTGGAGCCAGGCTTGGAGAGAAATGAAGTTGAGGAGGTCCCCATGGCTGTGCCAAAGCTTACAGTAGATTCATAAGTTCTAGAGGAGGTTTCAAGCATGGTGGATTTCTCACCGAAGGCCTTCTACACAATAGACGTAGTGCAGCTTTGAACGAACAGAGCGACGCCAATCTCCTGTTGGATACCCAGCCGCAACGAAGGATAGAATACAACCCTACAAGAGACTTGGTGACTTATCACTGCCGGAGAACGTCCCCACAACGGAGACTTGGGTGTAAGATTCCCCACACTTGTCGGCACAACACACGAGCTATGAGAGTCCCACAACAGATGTCGAGAGGTGCCGTGATGAGAAGCAACACCTAGGCTGTAATGACCCATTTGCAAATTAGTCATCTAATTAGGGTTTACTTGGATGATTGTATGCTTAATTAAGTTGATCATTGTTTAAACCTTGATTAATGATGGTAGTTAAGTTTTTATGTTTTAAATATAATGAGAAGGTTTAATCATACTTTTGTTGGCTAAATGGACATCAGTAAATCCCTTTGTTTTGATAATGACAAACATTTCATTCTTGCGATCTAACGTGCTACTTGAGTGTTGCAGGAATAAGGTGGATGACAAATATCATGGAAGATCTATATGCTAAATTGCTTTAATTTCATGAATGTAATCAATTGTAAAACTTGTACAAGTATATAATGTACAAGTACTTAGACATCATGTAAATCAAGCGTTAGATCTTCCCTAGCCAATCACTACACTTAGATAGATCATCCCCTTCAATAGTGTCACATATGCACACTCACATACATACTTAGTACTTTAATTGAAACATTGAAACAGGGTCAATCTCGGTCGACAAAATCCTCGACCGAGACACTCTCGGTCGACAAGCTTCTCGACCGAGAAAGACCCAAGTAGCCGTTAGACACAGCTGACAAGGTAGTTGGCAGTTGGAGATGAACGTTGCAAACACTTGATCCAGAGAGCCTGTCGGTCGACAAAACTTCGACCGAGTAGGTATCTCGGTCGACAATTTCTTGACCGAGATGGACTCTGACAGCAACTGCAGAATTTATTAACTAGCCATTGCTAATGCAACTAACTTATACCTAATGGCTAGTTAAGCACTTAGAAACCTCTAGAAAGTGTCTAGAACGTCCTTAAGCACTTGTAGGTCATTCCTATAAATAGGACATGCCTTAGGACACCTAAACTTACTTTATTCTACACTTGAGCAATCTTTGAGCATACACTTGCATTAGCAACCTATTTTAAGCAATTGAGCAATACCTGCAATTGGCTACTCTTCACCTTGCTCTAAATTCGTGTCCTATAGGCTAGTATCTCCTATCCACAACAATCACACTTCCATATACATTGGTTAGGATATCTACATGCTTGATATAGGAAAATCATGCATTGTACTTCAAAGGATAAGTTGTAATTTCCATTTTCCTTTCTTGTTCACTTTCATTGCTTGTACTCTCCTTGTTACTCCTAGGTTGGAGGCTGCGGATTGGAGAGGGTCGTGATCTTCTTGGTGAAGAAGGAGACTTTGAACTACTTCAAGAAGGCTGGTGCAATGGGAGGTTACTTCAAAGAGGAAGGCTACTTCAAGGGGGAGCTTGGAGTTACTTCAAGAAGGCTACCTCGAGTTGGTGCATCTACTTCAAAGTGAAGGTTGTTCAAAGGGGTGTAAGAAAGTATTGTATTTTGTGTAATTCCTTGTGAAGGTAATAAAATTAGTACTTTCAAAATCCCGGTTGGGTAAGCAACCGGGTAGTGGACTGACTGCCTTAGTATTTGCTAAGGTAGGAACCACTCTAAATCCCTTATCTCCTTCTTACTTTTTCATTTGTGGTTGTTTGAGTTAAATAATTGTTAAATTAACTTTAAAACCCTATTCACCCCCCTAGTGGTTTTTTAATTGGTATCAGAGTAGGCTTCAAGGAGTTCTAATCGAGTCTTAAAGTATGAAGGGTGGTGGTGCCTACAACTGCAAGCAAAGGAGCAGCTTGGACCAACCTTCAACAAATTGTAATTGGTGCTTAGGAACAAGCCACACAACAATTGGTTGCCCATGGAGAGAAAAGAAGGAAGAGGTCCACAAAAATTGCCTTATTGCTACAACAAGTGAAGAAGAAGAAGAGGTAAGCCTTTTCGATTTACCCAAAGAAGATTTAATTGCTAGTCTTCAAGAAACACATGAAAAATATGTTGAGTGCAAAAAGAAATTAAAGAAATCAAATAAAGAAAATAATGAGTTACATGCTAAACTTATTGATCTTACATCTGAAAATGAAAATATTAAAGAAGTCATTGAAGATCATAATATTAAGCTAAAATCAATAGAAGCAGATTGCAATCTTCTTTCTGTAGAAAAGATAAACTTGCAAACTCAAGTAAATGATCTTCAAAAACAACCCGTCTTGTGTACACATCTAGATTATAATACTATCGTGAAAGAAAGAGATTCGTTATCATATAATCTAGAACAAGAAAAGCTAGATATCAAGAAGAGAATGGATGCGATTGCTAAGTTACAACAAGAAGTTAGTAGTCTAAGTAATAATGGCACTCTTGATAAAATCTTAAATAATGCTTACCATCAAATTGGAAGGAGAGGACTAGGTTACAAGCCTAAAGGAAAATCTTATCAAAAACCTAGTTGGGGAAGAACACAAGTGCCAAAGAGTCAATCTATGTATGTACCTAAAGGCACAAATACATATGTACCCAAGAACAACCTAGAACAAAATCATAGAAAGAGATATGAGGTTGATTCTATATGTTGTCATTACTGTTTGCGCCTTGGACACTATTCTTTTTCATGTCCTTACAAGAAAAAGGATGTCGAGTTAGTATGGGTTCCAAAACCCCCAAACTAAATGAAAAAAATTAAGTTAAGATATGACCAAGGACTCTTGTTGCATATTTCTATGTCTATCTCAACTTAACATAATGGGATAACAAATTAATTCAAAATATACAATTCTTTTAAATCTGCAAAGACAAAATTTTTGCCTTAATTAAAGTTCTCAAAGCATACATACTTAAAATACAATTAGTTGAGATTTGATCTAAATATTACTTTGATATTCATATGCTATATCTCAACCAAGCTAAATTTTCAAATTGCATAACTGAATTGAAAATAAACTTTGTTTTTACTAGGAAACAATTACTGAAAATAGTTCTGAAACAGTACAGAACTTTTCTCAGTTGAGACACTGTCGACCAAGAAGAACTGTCGGTCGAGAAATGGTCGACCGAGTAGGTTTCTGTTGTCAAGTCTGAAATAAATCTGATGAACTTGTTTTCAATTAACCTAGCTTGCTATAAATATGTTATTAATGATTGATTTAACATACAAATCAAGAATAAAACCCTGGAAGACAGTTTTTAAAGTGAGACATATTGATCTTCTGCATTATATAATATTATGAATCCTTAAACATATTGCAAAAGTGCTATAAGAAGACTGATATTGAAAAAGTTTCTTAAGCATGACCAGTTATAAAAGTTTGTCTTAAAAATTGAAAACTTATATGAGATTATTTTGGTTTTACTATCTAAATGGTTGGACTTAAAACTGAAATCATGATTGTTTTAATCAAGGAAATTACTATTTTATCATAATCCACAAGGTTTATCCCAAGTATTCCCTGGTATATCTATATAGGAGCCATGTGTATTGAAATTTAGCTTAAATGATCATAATCATAGTATTTATATACCTCTATCACTGTATTATGGATATACTTCTGCTATTCCATAAAAATTATTGTGCCATGATCATTGTGTTTCATTGATTTGTCTAAAATAATCTTTGATCCATATATAAAAATCATGAATGGATATTGTTCTTGATCATTGTGATTCAGCTTATATGAAGATGTCATTTTGCATAACAGTAAAAACTCTATGGAATAAATGCATTTTGACATAATAGATAATGATTGTTGGGTGAATGGCTTGAAATAAATGAATGATGATGCTATGACAAGCCAAATAGTGTCTCTTAGAACAAAAATATTAGTGTTTTATCTATTTGTTTGTTCTAAGAAATCACAAGCAAAATCTTGACTTTAAGATATTAATCTTGCTTTCAAGGATATATGTCACTAAAGAACCCTATGATTAATCTAAAAATGAGGGTACAAGAAGAAATGGAATTAATATTTATGTACCTATAGCAAAGCCTAGGAGAACATCATTCAAAATAAAGATAGTCTAGGAAAATCAAGGATAAAGACTTCATTGAGATGCCTATATTAAGTTTTTAATTGATAAAACTTCTTCATAATAGGTATAACTCAAAGTGCTTCAAATTGATATTTATTTAATCAAGTTACCTACAGATATTATACTTCACATATGAGTCTTCAAATTGGAAATCTGCAGAAATTGCCTCTTGGTTGAAATCAAGTTTGACCAAGGGGCGCTATGGTCGAAGTCAAGGTCGACCTAAAATAAGCTTGACAAAATGCTTATTTGTACATCATTTTACTGCACTTAATCTTAATATCTTGATTCAAAATGTGTTTAACATATTGAAAACATAATTTTAGTGCATAACTCTCATAAAAGGTCAACTTATTATGATCTAATATTGATTGTGACCTTAGAATCCTTAAATTATATTGACTATAAGATTAAGGGGGAGCTCACACAAACTATCTTTATTATAAGATTAAGAAGCTTACAAAACTCTGTAAACATCATTTGAAGCTTGTTATGACCTTAGTATTTTTAATCTTGGTTATGAAAATAAAGGAATCTACAAATTTCATGAATGTGATATAATGGAATTCTCTAAACAAATAAGGGCTTAACATCCCGTGCATTTGGTTAGAGACACTTTTCATGTACTCTAAGCTTAAAGGATTCTCATATCATTTTCAGGGCCTAACATCCCTTGTAAAATGGGTGAGAAATCAATACACATATGCCATAAACTTAAAAGAAACTCATATCATTTCAAGGCTAAACATCCTTTGCAAATGATTGAGAAACAAATTGTGGCTAAAATTGACAAAACTGGTTTACAATTATATTAATCCCTTAGTTTTTCAAACAGGAATATCTTATTAAGGGGGAGCATCAAAATATGAAATTAAGGGGGAGAAATAAAAGTCATACTTAATATTTGTCTTGGCTATCTTTTTGAAATGACAAGGGGGAGAAATAATATAAACTCAAAAAACATAAAATAAAATGAGTTTCATAATATCTCGACCAGCACCCACATGCAAAACAAGAATGGCTACAAAAGGTAAACTTCAGGTATGAAATTCATATGATTTATATTTCCTCATTTTATATTTAGGAAATGTTTGTCATCTTCAAAAAGGAGGAGATTGTTGGCTAAATGGACATCAGTAAATCCCTTTGTTTTGATAATGACAAACATTTCATTCTTGCGATCTAACGTGCTACTTGAGTGTTGCAGGAATAAGGTGGATGAAAAATATCATGGAAGATCTATATGCTAAATTGCTTTAATTTCATGAATGTAATCAATTGTAAAACTTGTACAAGTATATAATGTACAAGTACTTAGACATCATGTAAATCAAGCGTTAGATCTTCCCTAGCCAATCACTACACTTAGATAGGTCATCCCCTTCAATAGTGTCACATATGCACACTCACATACATACTTAGTACTTTAATTGAAACATTGAAACATGGTCAATCTTGGTCGACAAAATCCTCGACCGAGACACTCTCAGTCGACAAGCTTCTCGACCGAGAAAGACCCAGGTAGCCGTTAGACACAGCTGACAAGGTAGTTGGCAGTTGGAGATGAACGTTGCAAACACTTGATCTAGAGAGCCTGTCGGTCGACAAAACTTTGACCGAGTAGGTATCTCGGTCGACAATTTCTTTACTGAGATGGACTCTGACAGCAACTGCAGAATTAATTAACTAGCAGTTGCTAATGCAACTAACTTATACCTAATGGCTAGTTAAGCACTTAGAAACCTCTACAAAGTGTCTAGAATTTCCTTAAGCACTTGTAGGTCATTCCTATAAACAGGACATGCCTTAGGACACCTAAACTTACTTTATTATACACTTGAGCAATCTTTGAGCATACACTTGCATTAGCAACCTGTTTTGAGCAATTGAGCAATACATGCGATTGGCTACTCTTCACCTTGCTCTAAATTCGTGTCCTATAGGCTAGTATCTCCTATCCACAGCAATCACACTTCCATATACATTGGTCAGGAGATCTACACGCTTGATATAGGAAAATCAAGCATTGTGCTTCAAAGGATAAGTTGTAATTTCCATTTTCCTTTCTTGTTCACTTTCATTGCTTGTACGCTCCTTGCTACTCCTAGGTTGGAGGCTGCGGATTCGAGAGGGTCGTGATCTTCTTGGTGAAGAAGGAGACTTTGAACTACTTCAAGAAGGCTGGTGCAACAGGAGGTTACTTCAAAGAGGAAGGCTACTTCAAGGGAGAGCTTGGAGTTACTTCAAGAAGGCTACCTCGAGTTGGTGCATCTACTTCAAAGTGAAGGATGTTCAAAGGGGTGTAAGAAAGTATTGTATTTTGTGTAATTCCTTGTGAAGGTAATAAAATTAATACTTTCAAAATCCTGGTTGGGTAAGCAACCAGGTAGTGGACTGACTGCCTTAGTATTTGCTAAGGTAGGAACCAATCTAAATCCCTTGTCTCCTTCTTACTTTTTCATTTTTGGTTGTTTGAGTTAAATAATTATTAAATTAACTTTAAAACCCTATTCACCCCCCTCTAGTGGTTTTTCAACTTTGATCCACATAATTAGGGTTAAGATTTGGAAACCCTAATCGGCCCAAATTAGGGTTTTGATGATATATGAATACAGAATTTGATAAGTATAATGTCTCACTAAATGATTTTTAATTTTTTATGTGTAACTCTGATTTAATTAAAATATGTATATGATATATATATATATATATAAAATATGAACAATATTGAAAAATATCAGAATTTTTGAAGAATGTTATGACCTATTATCGATCGAGTTTCAAACTCAACTGACCATATTTTCATATTGATATAACATTGTAGTAATTGAATTTTATCTTTTTATTGGTATATACAATTGATACCAAATTTTAAATTTAGTTGGGAAACTTAATTATAAACATTATATTAAATTTTCATAATTTTTGGATGATGTTTGATCTCTACAAAGAGGGTTGTTGGTCGAGTTCTGTGAAGGACAAACTCGATCGACCATGCTGCAGACTGCAATATAGCAGTGTAGTATTTGATTTTTAGTTATTTATTGGTAACTCAAAATATTCTAATTTTTTATTGTTTCTTATAAAATGAATTTAAGAAATTTGGTTAAAGTTAATAATTTTTGGATGAGTTTTGAGTTCTGAAAAGTGTGGTGTCGGTCGAGTTTATAACTCAGCCAACCAACCGGTCTGAGCAAAATAAAAATATAATGAAGGGCTTGTTTGCAATTGTTCTAAGAACCTCAATTCATCTATATGACAAACCTAACACACAAGTAGATCTCATAACTAATCATTCCTGTCAAAGAAACGAAATTCTTGAGATAGAGGAGAGCTAGGGTTTTGAGAAGAGAAAGTGGTGGAGATGTTGACCTAGGGTTTCTCTATCCAAGACATAATGAAATCAAGTAAGTTTAGCTTCTTTGCATAGCATTTCATGGTGAATCATCTCTCACATGTCAAAATTTAGTCCCTACTCTGATTTGATTCAAAATCACATCAAATCTCCCCCTTTTCAAAATCATCTCTCACATGGTGAATCATCTCTTCTAATCCCCATTTCTAGGGTTTCCGAGTTGAGAGGGGAAATAATTGGATTCATTTGTGAGAGTTTGATTGGGTTTCCAAAAATTCAGAGGTTGACCTCCATTTTTAAGGTGCTTGACACCTGAAATGAGTGTTTTTCTCCCTCCTAAGCTTTGTATTCATGTTAAAAGCCTAATTCTATCTGGTTAATATAATCAGAAGCCTTATTTGTACATGTATGCGATTGGATTAGATTTGGGAAAGATATTGGGGGATCCAATTCTACTGATTTTGATTATTTCTCATTGATTGGAATTTGATTAGTTCCTGATATATCGATTGAGGATCCATGGGTTTTCTTATGGGTAGATGACTATGCTATTTCATGTGAATTTTCCCTAAAATCATCCCAATGGCTGATATGCTTGGAATTGAAGTGACATGTATAAAATCATATTTGAATTGTATTAGATTGTATTATACAAGTATATTGTTGAATGTTAATGGAATTGAATGACCACATATCCTAATTAGGATTTGTGTTAGGGAAGTGAATGAAATGAGTCAATTAATCAAAGTATAGTTATGATTGATGAATGAAATGTGTGATAATGGAAACTAGGGTTTCCATGTTTGTGAATAACCATAATGAACCCTTGAGTCATGATTGGATTACTGAATGATATGATTCATATGATATATTGAGATAAGGAATGACTTCTTGAAAACCCTAAAAGTTTATTATTAAGAATAATATGAGTGATAAAGCTAGAATTTGTATATGATGTTGTAAATGTGATCAAATGCTGAAGTTGAAAGTATTAATACTTCAATTGAATATGATGAGTCTTAGTGATCAAATGCTGAAGTTGAAAGTATTAATACTTCAATTGAATATGATGAGTCTTACTAATATCATCTAAGTCTAATGCATTTGTTTTAGTATAATAAAGAATGATCATTGTTGATTATGGGAATGACATTAGAAGTCAATGACATGGTACACTTATCTAAATATAAGAAATGATACAAAGAAAAAAAAGTATTGATGGTGATGACAAGTTAAAGATGAAACTAATGAAGTTATTATGATGAAGTCTTTAATCCTTTATTTTAATTACATGTGGCTTAAGCCAAATTGAATGAAACATACTAAAACTAGACTTTGATGGATATCAATGAAAAGAGAAGTATTGTATATCAAGTGAGTTAAAAATGATTGGTTCCAGTAATTTAATGAACATGACATGAGAGAACTTGAGATTAATGGATGTGAATTGAAGGAAAAAGATAAGAATTAGTAGATGAATTTAAGAAACAAACTCTAACCTTAAAATGTTGATCTAGATGGTGCTAATGAATAACAATCTCAAATGAGGGATTAAGAAATTTACATAATTGTAGTTTAATTAATTAAAAGATGAGTTCAAGCATTTGAATTGATTTACAAGAATGCGTTCTTGTATTGTGATTGTTTGATAGAATACTTGTACTATGAGAATGAACTATTTTGATGGAATTCAAATGATAATCAACATGTCTTGATTAGTAACCCCTTATGAAGAATGTGAAATAAAAGAAGAAGAGAACTGAAGAATGTGAAATAAAAGAAGAAGAGAACCAAGTCTGTTATGCATGTATATGCATGGAATTTATTTGGATCTATTGAGATTGGATGGAACAAGCATATGTTGTATGATAAATCTATTCTGAATATGATGAATGATACATGATGTCTATATGCTTTTACTATTGCTATTTCTAATGCCTCTGCTAATATTTGTTCAGAACTGTGATATACAATGAACTGATAAGGAATATCTTGAAATTGAATTTATATGCACTCCTTACATTGAGAAACCTTGGTAAGGGTAAATATTGCATAATGAGATAATGTATAGGGATGAAAGCCCACTGATGATGATAAAACCCTGATGGGGTAAATGCTGGACAATAAGATTATGTCTTGGGATGAAAGCCCACTATTGATGATTGCTATGAGATGAAGTAGAAGATAGAAATAATCATATCTGTTGCAATATACAAATTTATTGTGCTTCTTGCTTTGATCATTGTCCTTATTGATAAACTTAATATGGTTCATGTTATTCTAGTTACGTGAGAATACACTGATATGATATATGATGTTTTGAACTCTTCTAAGATTAGTAAAAGAGATTAATAATAAGTGAAATGATGGAATATCTAGTTAGGTGCCCTGAACACCGTGAGTTTCCCCCGAGGACCACATTGGGGAAACAAAACGGATCTCCTTGTAGTAATTGATGAATTATGAGAAGGATTTTCAAAGTGTGGATTGAGACCTTAAAGGTTAGACCACCAAGATTTAGGAGTGAGTCATCTGGAGTGGCTCTAGCCCTAAATCCTTACTATGAAAGTCTATGTCCAGATGGAATAGACTCTGATGAAATGAAATATGTGAAATGTGAAAATATGTAAATGCCATGATATGTGATAAACTATTTTGTTGGTTCCTATCTCGTGTACCCGAGATGAGGACGTGAGCCTCTTTAGGCAACCCTGAGGTGGCCAGGGTCTGTTGTTGATATCTTAGGGTGGCCAGCTAAACCCTAAGATAGTGACAGTGAGTCGTTGACATGAGAATCAGGTGTGGTGACTTCTACTTGGTGAGGTACAAGCCAAGTAGTTTCAGGGAAAATGAATAAAAGATGGTAAGCCATCTAGAACATGATTTGAATGATTATTACATTCCTTGTAGTGCTAGTTGATGATTTGTCATTGTTGATTAAGCTTCATATTGTGGAAAGTAATCATGTTGCTATGGAAATTTTCTATTTCATATTATGATATGTCATGTTGACAAGTTATGAATGATGGGATTTATATCCATTCTGAATATGAGTTGGATTGCCTACTATTTGATAGTATTGTTTGGTAGATATGTATTATGTGTACTTCAGCTTCAGGACCGCATGATGTGTTCCTAGTCCAACTGGTGGAGTGTCACAAATATAATGGTATTGTTATGTATTGATTCAAAATGCTTAGAACTTGACTTATTACTCATGCAGTAGGATTCTTAATCTGAACTAAGAAGTATTTGCTGATTTGTTCATAGACATGCTTTAACAGATGTTTCAAAGTTATAATTGGTTTAAGTGATTACCTTATCTGTTGGATTAGATTACCATTGTAAGATAGATTTGAATTACGATAGAACTATCTACTAGACTTTTCAATATCTGCATGTTTCTATTAAGTTTATTATACTTAATCTAATACTTATGCATGCACCTAGCTTGAGTGGGAGGTATCCACTCACTGGGGCTCTATATGAGTCTCATGAGGTTGTTTCAAATGTTTTTAGGTATAATGCTATCCAAAGGAGAGGTCATGACAAAGAAGATATAAATAACATAATCTAGATAGATCAGAATGTCCCTGTACTCTCTCTTTCCCAGGATGGGTTGTAGACTAAGTTTGTTCATCAATGTACATGTATCCAATGTAAATTGAACCGCATATGAGAACAAAATTTGGTTCTAGTTTTAATGGAGTAGAATAAGATTTATGATATCTAAAATGTGATGTCCTTGATGTGTCATTGATTTATGAATTTGTGAAGAAAGAAAAAGGAAAAAATTATCAGTGTTTTTCATATATTGTTTATTCACTTTTGTCGAGAATTCATTGTTTTATTTCATAATCTAGGTTTAGGTTTTGGGATTGTCTCTAATGATTGGTATTTATGCTGATCAAAAGAGTGGGTACCGACATAGGCAAGGAACGAGGGTGGTGAAATCGGGAAGAACTAGAAGAAACACTGCAAGGAGGAGGAGATTGATGCCCTTTGCTCACTGAAGTAGAGGCCCGCAGTGGCAGTGTTCCACGGAGTAATGGAGCTTCCCAAAGGATAGTGCAAAGGGGGTCAGTCTGGCACAGAACCCAAGACACGAGAGAAAGAAAGGGGAGGGTTGAACTGGGTTCAGAACCCACGAACCGACCCGATCCCAGAACCCCAGCGGCCCAGAAACAAGCCGGCTGGCTCAACATAAGAATAGGAGACGCCAGCCGTGCCCTAGGAGCCATGTGGCAGTACCAAATAGGCTGAAAAAGGTAAACACCTTAATATATCCCAGATCTTGTATAATTCATAGAAATTAGTCTGGTCATCAGAAAAATACAAAAAAGATACGAAATTCTCAGAAAAATGAGTAGAGCAAAATAGAATTATAATATCAGTCTTTTGATGCTTAAATATCAGTGATATCATGTAATATGTATAATTATTATTTCATACGTAATAAATATCAAATGATGGCTTAAAATTATCAGAATGTGCCAGTAACTCCTAAATGGTATGTGTAATCCAATTGAGGTCAAATATTATGATGTTGATGTATGAAATCATGTAATTTGCTCCATATGGATATGGATAATAACCCTAATTAATGTGCAATAATTGCAAAGATACTCAAGAAACCCTAAAACTTGTAGAGTAAGCTTATATCAGTAACATGAAGTTAATATGAAACTTTGATATCAGTTAGATGCATAGAATTTATGTTATATGAAGTTGACCCTTAATACATAGTTTGAAACCCTAATTTAGGTTAATGATGTACCTAGGGTTACTATGTGCACAAAAAGGATGTGGAACCTAATGTTCAGATAATGAACCATAATCTGGAAAAATTATATCAGTAAGATAAATCTAAGACAAGAATGCAACTAATGATGCACATATCCTAATGAACTAAGCTAAACCCTAATGGACATAACTAGGGTTAATGATGATGTGAACCTGATGATAGTATGTGATCTTATCTTTATCAGGGTTTGACCTGTGATACATAGTTTACATCAGGAATGTGATATGTGAATAGGATATATGTAATCAAGGTATGTCATTACCTCTTACTTGGCTTATTATACAATATGCTTGTGGTATATGTGTAGTAAAATACTTGGCTTATGATATTGGATGAAATGATTGTTCTTGTATGATATGTTGCATGATTTTCCATACTTATTGCTATGAACACATGAAATATAATTTATCTGTTCCATTATATCCAAGCACTTTAACTCTTTGGTAGTAAAGTGCTAGAAAGTAAGTACTTCAACTCTTTGGTAGTAAAGTACTTGGAAGTGATCCAACTCTTTGGTAGTAGATCACATTGTGAAATGATCCAACTCTTTGGTAGTAGATCATAAAGGCCTTAATGCATTCAACTCTCAGGTAGTAAATGCATGGATGATATAATGGAAAATGTTCCTAAAAGATGTGTTCTCTTTTGTTAATGAACATCTTTGTGAAAGTATGTGCTTTCTCTTATATTTCTTTATAGCTGCCAAGTATTAGTTGTATCTTATTTCCAAGATATGATGAGAGGTATATAAAAGACACGTAAGCATACTCAGTACAATATTCTTGAATATTGTGTTGACATGTACCGCATGTAATATTTTGTTTAGGTGATGTGGACATATGATCTTTTAGAACCAAGATAGTTGAGAGTTGTATAGCGAGCTGATGTATAGGTGGACCTATTGTCTTAAGATCCTGTAGTTTAGTGGTAGTACATATACATGTAAAAGTTTTCTATTCAATATGTAATATCAAATGTTGTAACAATTCATTATGTAATTATATGTTGAATGGTGAACATGTGTTGTATGGTTTTATTATTGTTCGTGCACATGTGCTACTGTTATTTCCTTTTGACTTCCTCTGATTTTCTTCTTCTTAGCCTAGTGTGTGGTGTTTAAATTGGATTTCTTTCTGAGGTTAGGTTTCAATTTGGATGTCACACATTAGATTAAGTTTTAGAAAATCCAGAGACATCACAAAACATCTATATATTACCATCCAATTACTCCACACCCTTTAAATGGTTTAACCTAATAAGACAACTATTATAGATATTATGGTTACTTATACATCTTTTAATTGTGTACACTTTTTATGTTGTTCATGCATCCAACTAACACATCATATACTCCTAGGGTTAAATTTTTTATTCTAACCTACTGACCCTAAGGTTCACATCTCAAAACTAAAGATTCACCTAGTACAACTTTCCACATATTAGAAGGGTAAGGAGGGTAGGTCCACTAAACCTTTTTTTATACATGCCAAATCTTCCTAGGGTAAACATACTAAGAGAGACAAGACTATTGGGTTTCATTCCTTACATATGTCACGACTTAAAGTCATATATGATAAAAAATGCACAATCACCTAGTAATATTTGAATATGACAAGCCTTTCTATATGCAAGTACATGTGGATCCTATTATAATTTTTAATTGAGATTATCCTTGCATTCTTTGTTGGATTTATTTAAGATCACTTCTATTTTGGTTCTTGGTTTTATATTGTGTGGCATCCAACCTTAGGGCGTGCTTGCATGCTGGTCTTGGGGTGTGGGTGCAACAAAACTAACCATAAAAATCCTAACCTCTAGGTGTCCTACCACACTTTATAACTGAGTGAGTAATTATATGTATGCCTTAAGAAGGAACTTCCCTATGTGACACTATTTTAAGTTATGTCTCCCTCATTGTTTTTGAAGAATATGTCATATGAATAGTCTATGTAGTGTGGCATCCATGTATTTGATATATAAGTCTTTTGTAAATTCATAATGGATAGCATATGCATCCTCATAAAATTAACAAAAGATACTAATTCTTAGCCTCACTAATCTATACCTATTATTGTCCTTGTTAACAAATAAAAATCAAAAGTAAATGAATACAAAATTAAAAGTGTAATATCAAGTATAGTTATTGAAAACATTGAAATGATACTAAAAGCTATCATTGTAGGTGAGTAGTAGGATAGTAAGTTGTAATAGGTTAAACAGAAGATGCCACTAAGTATAATGATTGACTCCAACTGTAGACATCATGTCTTTGTACTAGCATCAATGGTACACTAGGTGCTTCCATTTAGGATTTCACCTTTTCATGTAATGTTGGTGTCAGTACCCTAAAGCATGACACTTTCCATTGATCCTATCAACTTATGGTACTTTTGTTTAAGTTTGTACTTAAACATGTTGAAATTGTTGTCGTACTATGTGTTTGAGGTTCCATCCATATCATTCTATCAAAACAGATATAGTCAGGTCAACTGAATATCTCATCCCTAGTGACACTCCTTAGGAAGTCTCACAAAGACATGCTTAATATATGTAGTGAAGGTTGCATTTTTTATTTCAAAAGATTAATTCATACCAGACAAAACTAAAAATAAAATTACGAATAATAATGAATATGAGTACAATGGGTCATATGAGAGTAACATATATTTCCAAACTTGGGATGTAAAAAATGAATTGGTCCCTTTATAACTCTCTTTTTTGTTGGATTTTTTCATGTTTCAAAGCAAAGATGTGAATGCTTAATTTTTTGATATAATAATTGCATTTAGTTACCTACTTATATATTTAAACCACAAATGGAGACCAAGTATCCACTTATCCTATTCCATTACCATTCCATTAATTTTCTCAATAGGCGAACCTTTATTTTCTATCTCTCAATGGCCTTCTACAACTCATGTTATAAATAACATAGAGTTGCAACCCCCATGATATTTTGCTAAAACATAGAAAACCCAAGAAATAGGGGGAGATAACAGATGTAAACCTAATTTCCAATGCTAACTAGGATTTAGTAGGTACCTATAAATCATAGGAGATAAGATTTAGTGTATAATGCCCTAAGATATGCTTAGATTCCAGATACCCATGTACCAAATTTGTCCCCAAGATTGTGATAACAATTATAGTAGGAATATTCAAAATATGCATATATTTTGAATATTTCCTTTATCATTTGTAACAAACTTTCCTATATGATATGTCCATATTCATTTTGTCCTTTGTTACGTCACAAATGTATTTTGTTCTCATATATAAAAATGCCACTATAGTAAAACATGATCATTTGGGGAAGATAAGATTCTTGGTACAATTGGTGTCCATCATTCACTACATCTAGGTAATAGTTGTATTCACCCGCATATGTGATCACCCTAATATCAATTTATCCGCCACATGCCATTTTGGTAGCACAATTTGAAAATTCCAAGGGCATTGTTCATCACGTATACAAACAAGGGTGATTTATTTTCTATGGGATTGGTTGGTGAGTTATCAGATTCTTTTGTTATGTTATTCCCACACCTTCTCAACTGAAACAAAATTTAATGAATAGATAATCATCAATAGTATTTATTTATGAAATTAGAATCCTCATACCAATAACATAGATACAGTTCTAAATTTGGTCATAATGTTATATATTCTCCACTACTATTTTGGTCAACCTAGTCATTGGTAACCATGATATGTGTGATACTAGAAGTATAAACACTATTATTGTTATGCAATATTATATATTTTGATCATTTTTAAACCCTCATCATATGATTCATTAACTCAGTCAACACTATGCCCATATTCGTCTACCTCCTCTTCACTAGTTTTAATATCATTACACAAATGTGTGTTGCTCAAAGGATAGGTTTCCTCTATTGTGGAGTTATATTTGATGTTATAGATTTATATTAATTGATTCAAGATAGTCATATATACACCACCAAAATTTGAACATTTAAAAAAGCAAATTTATTTAATAAAGGTCTATGTACTTAACTCAAACTGTCATCACCTAAAGGCAATTTCTTAATACATCCATCATGGTAATTATTGAAACTAAGGCTCAACATAGTCCCGAAGGCATTATCATATATAGTATTGTCATGACTGAAAATTTCTCCTAAGAAAATATTAAATAAGGTTCTAGAGTACACTACTTGGTCAACTTATATTAGGTTGTGAATGTAATAATTCAATTCAGATAGACATATCAAGCTATTGAATTGATTGAGTAGAGTAAGACTCATCTGATAAAAACTAATTATCAAAATGTATCTTGATAATTTTTTGATGTTAACAAGATTCATTTTACCTACTACGAGTATAAGTACATATCTCACTTACATATCAATTATTTATAATTATTTTGTCAATCCTAACCATTTTTAAAATGATTTAAACTATCAAAAGTGAGATTCTACACTAACATGCATATTCTTTAGTCTATAGAAAAAAGTCACCATTTTTCTTCTTATAATTATAATAAATTTCCATTTCAAAACATAACCAATTTAATTTAAACTAACATGTAGAATTTAGGTTGTGATGCATCATATTTAGCTTAGGCAATACATGTTTTTCTTTAAATTAAAATATTACATTTGATTAAGTTTAAATTAAACAATAGAAATACATTGCATGGAAATGTAGAACTATTAAATAAGTATATAATTATATTCTTAAAGAATGATAAAAAGGTTATAAAATATACTAGTTTACTAATATATTATCAAAATTGATAAAACTTTGGGGATGTTGAGTAAGATTACTATTTATTTATATACAAATAGTGGTTACTATTATATATATTAAAACCAACTTCATGATGTATTACATAATCTAGACATACTTCACAACACTGGAGAGAAACTAGCACCAAAAATGAAGAAAAAGAATAGACATGTCAAGGGCTCCAACAAGAATATAAAACTTCAATAGATGTACTGCAAAATATTAATTAGACACCTAAGAATATGATGAGTTCAAGACGAAAACTAAAAAAGTAGATATTTGAAAGCACTATGTAAATACAACAACATAAGACAAATAATTATAGTATGATTATGAAACACAACTCGAATAAATTGATTTTGAGGGCCCAAAATTTACTCCAAGGGAAACACGTCCCCATTGGGGACAATTCTCCCAATGTGACACAAATTATGATGATGTGATTTCACCTTAGATAAGTAACTAGGGGTTACTATGATAATTTTATGATTGACATAAACTTAACTAAAAAATTAAGTATAACTATGATGTGTTGAACTTGATGACATATGATAAACATTATTTTCTTAGAACTAGTTAGGGCTTGGTAAGTGATAACTATACAGTTTTGGAGGAATGGGAAGAGAAGCATGACAATGTTGTGCCTCTTTTCATCAAGAACCCATCCTAGATAAATATTTCCAAGATGTTAGTTCTGCATTTTAAAGAGTTTCCTATTTGGAGTCGTGATTATGCCCATTTCAAGAATCATGGACATACATGCATTGGACTAAAGATGAGAGAAACCTACATATCATGACCAAAATATGGAAGTAAATATGTTTTTTAAGAAAATCTTATTACATGGATTTAAATGATATGCTAAAAATAATTTTTATTATAAATATGAGTTTCAAAAGTATTTTTAATGTTAAATCATATGTTCATGATAACAAGATTAGTAGGGGTTCATACAAAATTCTAATTTTCATGATTTTAGTTTTGAGGATATAGGAGGGTCTTTTGACGCTATTAAAAAGGGAAATATGACTGAACTTAACTAGTCTATTAATATTTTTTGAATCATGTTTTTAACATATTAAAAGTTTAGAAAACATTATTAAAGGATCCATGTAGCCAATTCCAACAAGGTTGGGATTGAGGCTTAGATGGTGATGATGATGAAGACAGAAAGTTTGGAAAACAAATTCAAAGGTGACATGGGACTCCACATAATCAAATTGGTAAAAGTTTGTCTAAAACACGTAAAAATTGGCTAAAAGTGAGTCTACATATAACAAACATAGCTAAAGAATTTCTTGGGAAATTCCATTGATGAAATAAGGTTTGAAAAGACCTTGTTGTCAAGGAAATTTCTTGGAATTCATCCTGTCTTAATGGTCTAGTGACCAAAATATTCATGTCCCACTGGAGTTTTTGATGGAAAAAATTACCCAACACTTGTTGATGGAAAAAATAAATATCATGTTTGCACTTGCTTACAATTATATCAAGAAACTTGTATGATAAACATTAGTAAAATCATATTTGATCTCATAATTCTTCATCACACTCAGAGCTAAAAAATTATAGAGAGAGAGAGAGGGAGAATTGGTGTTTTGGAGGAGAATTGAAGAGGAAAAGTTGAATTAAGGTTATTGCTCTCTACATGAGGAGAAATAAAGTAAGTTATTATTATTTAGATAAGATTACTTGCTGAATTTTATCTCTTAGGATTTATGGTGAACATTCCTTTTATTTGCTCAAACAAATTTCAAACCATCTCCTAATTTTTTTTTCTTCACTTCTAAGGTTCTTGAGTGAAAAGGAAGAAAAAGAGAATGAATCCCTAAGAGTTGATGGGATTTATTCTAGTTTAGACCTAGAGGTACCTTTTTCAGGTGTTCATAATATGAGGGAATTTATTAGTTAACTACCTTTTCAAGTTTTAAAACATACAAAAGCCTTAATCATATCAAAATAAATGTTAGTGAGTTGGTTGCTTATATTTTTTAGGATTGATGGGTTATCAACCAGAAATTTGCTAGGATATTTATAAACTATCTATTTAAGTTCATCCATTTATTATAATAATTTATTGTAGTTTTATATTAGATTCACCTTATTTAAGTCTAATGTTGCCTAAACTAGATTAAATGAGTATGATGGTTAGAAAAGAAATTGGCATGAATAATACGTAATCTAATTCTACTTCTTACTGAATATGTCATGAATCAAATTATCTTGTAGTTATGAGGTTGATTTTTGGTTTCTCAAAGGGAATATGTTCTATTTGGAATTATTGTTGGCAAAATTATCTCAATAAAGAAAATTGGATGGTGTTTACTTGTAGGTGATGCATTGGATTTTGGTATGAGAATTATGGTTTATGAATATTTGGAATGACTTGGTTATCTTCCATCACACTATGATAAGGTTAACGAGTAAATAAGTGATCCTAAAAAATATATGGATGTGATGAACCTAGTGAATCACATAAAAACGAAGTACTATCCTAATTTTAATAAGATCAGGTAAATGAAAATGCACAGTTCTAATTTGGTAGATATTGTAGTTTTGAATTAAAAAGCTGTACTAAGATGTTAAAACCTAAAAAATTCTCTTATGGTTTATTCAAAGTATATATGGAATGGAAAATGAATTCAAGTTCTCTTTCATAAATTACAATGTGACAATTTATGAAGAAGTGATGATTGAATATAATTAGAAGTAATGTTAATCTACTCTACTTTTGGAAATATATGTTTGATTAAAAATTAGAGAACATGGACACAACTAAAAAGCCATTAGAATTGAAATGAAATGGAATATAAATATTTCTAGATGAGAGAGGAAGTGTTACATTGGGAAGTATAATAGTACATGAAATAAAATGAGAAATATATGAAGAAGTGAATGAGTAATATATTAAGTATGATGAATATAATATGAAAATAAATGAAAAAATGTAACAACCTAGCCCTAACCCAATATGATGTGTAAAAAATAATTATAAACATTAATATCGAATGAATGACAAATGAATGTACATAATTGAATAGAAATTATTTCTATTAAAAATAACGAAGTTCAAGTTGTGTATTGATTAACAATAACATGATCGTGTAATGAGATGGTGTGCTTAGAATAGTGATGTATTGAGAATGATCTATTATGAAAATATTAAAATGAGACTAGTCATGTGTTGTATACTAGATCCAATTGAGGCATGGAATACTAAAATATAAGAAATACTATTATTTTTATTAGATCTAATATTGTTCTAAATGTCCATTCTAAGTGTGACATGGTGTAAAAAGATGAGATATAGTGAAGTATGTTCTTGGATAACATGTAATGATGAACATTTAAGAAACCATGATTAGGGTAAGCTTGAGTATGAGATTCCAAATAGGGTAAATAGAATTATGGTTATGATTAATGAGATATGGTATGATAATGGTATATGTTATGTTATTTAAATAATGGTGTATAGATTTATGTTATCAATTGATTATATCTCGTGAGAAAACATAATGCATGTTATTCTAGTTGCATGAGGGGACACAAACTATCTATATTGATTTGTAATATTATAAAAGATGAGTTTGATAGTTAAATAACAAGTGAAATGATGACATCATCTAGTCAGGTTCCCTAAATGACGTTAGTTTCCCCTAAGGTCCATACTTGAGAAATCAAATAGCTTTGCCTAAAATAATTAGAGAATTGTGAGAAATTTTAGAGTTTATCCCTAAACCTTAAAGGAACACCACCATGATTTAGAGATGAGGTGAGTGATATTGACCCTAATCCTATGCTAGTGACATATATATCCATAAGTTATAGACAACAAGAAAATGTTTATTATGAATTGTGATATGATCTGATAAGTGACATGGTATTGTCTTTGTACCCATCTTTTGTACCAAAGACGAGGACCATTTGGTAGAGAGATAGCATGAGTGTCCTACCATAGCCTCTTTTTTCTACACTTGGGTGGAATATCTTCTGTTGTAGCTATCTTGGAGATTAAGGTAATCCCATTATTCCATTGACATAATCATAAAGGGTGTGAGGTGTGACCTAAGTATGTTTTGGGAAAATAAATGAAAGAGAACACAATGAGTATATACTGAGATGATTGTGTATTATGTTTATTTACTGCATGTTGATAACCCTATTTTGATTTAATATAATTCTAATATGTGTAACATGGTTACCATATTGTTATCAAATGGATTTTTGTCATATTGTCTAGTTAGTATGATACCATATCACAGTTTCTCAAGTAAACTCTAGTGTATGTTGTGTGGTATATTTCCTAATTACTTTAAAAATATTGAGTATAGTTCTAACATAAGCAAGTTAGTTACCGTTTTATAATTGAATATATTTTTAATATGTGCAAGTTGCTTACCAATTTACTATTAGATGAATTTTTTTTCATAGTCATATAGTTAGTATGATGCCATATTATAATTGTTTGATCTCAATTTAACTCTAAAGTATCTATTGTGGTATATTTCCTAATTACTTATAAAATATTGATCTATGTTTTCTTAACATGCTTTTGTGGTCCTCGACTTTAGGGGTCTTAGTTGTGGAATGTCACAAGCATGGTGATGAAATCATTGAAGTTAATGTGATTATAATCAAACTTTGTTGCATTTCATTCCAATATTCACTAAGATTGTAGTTCTATAACATTTATTAGTGTCTGATATGTTATAGATACAACCCATCAATATAATTAATTGGGATTTGATATGAATTAATGTTTTTTATATTAATTAGTTTATTAACATTAAATAGAAATACTTCATGTTAGAATTATATGTTAGACTTGTAATATAATACCTACGAGTCTCCCATAAGTTGAATATTTTTTTTGATTGCCGGGGGAAACCCACCCCCTAGGTGGAGGCCCAGATAGAAGGGATGGTAAACCCGGGAGACCCGTGCGCCTGCACACCAGTATCTCAATAAGTCGCATCAGTGGCCGGATGACGCTGCGGGAAATTCATTAAGTTGAATATTCATAGTCTACTATTGGTACATATTTATTATATGGAGTGTGAATTTACACTCATCTGGTTCTATATGAGTTTCACATCTGTTTCTTACAATATTTTAGGTGTAATGACATCTAACATAGAGGTTTCAATGAATAATATGTATGTAGTATAATTTAGATTAGATTTTCCATGTAGTCTCTCTTTTCTAGGTGGGGTTGCTGAGCAAGTTTGTTTTTTTATACACGTAACATGATGTAAACAAATTGGCATATATATTATAAGATTTGTCTTTTTAGTAGAAATGAATGAGAATGGTTAATGACTGAGATTGTGTATAGTGTCACATATGAGGTTTGATCCTGAGCATATATAGTAAGGAAAAACTTATTTATGGTTCTTCTTTACTATTTCAACCGTGTTTATTGTGAATTGTTATTCTATGATTCAGGTTTAGATATCTTCTCTAATGATTAGCAATAATGCTAAATAAAATGAGAGGTCTTTCTATTTTGCTATCAAAAGCTCGGTTACAAGACTCTATAGTGACAATATGATGTAGGCTTGACAATAACTAACATATTGAACATAAAGATAACAATATGTATATCGATGGAACTCACTATACATGTACTCTAGTCAAGTATTTGAGTATTGGAATAAGATAGTATGGAACTACCAACTATACTTCTTATTGATGCTTTGATCAAGTAACTAGATGAAGACTATCTGAGAGTATAATGGCATTATGGATGGAAATAAAAAAACATATATTTTAAGACACACACACAAACACACATGCACGCGCGCGCACACACACATAGATATATATATATACATATATATATATATATATATATATATACATATATATATATATATATCATACAAAATGATGGAATAAGATGAAGATAATGAAAATATTCAACATTCAGTTAATCTAAGTGTGAGTTAGAAGTGCTTAACAAAATATAAGAAATGTGAATGATCCATAAAGAAGATAGTTTTGTTTATGAAGACTGAATTAGATATTGACAATTAAATTGGATAGATATTATAATGAGGAGTCATGCATAGCTCCCCTACATGAGATACAAAAACCAATATTATAATAAATATAAGCAAAGATGAAATCTAAAAGTAATGCATAGATATGATTTTTTAGTAACACCTTTGACGTTGAAATGATTATGATGTTGGTGAGAAATGGGGTTCCCACTTTATATTTAGAAGTCTAAAAATACTTGAGATGGGAAAAAAGTAAATATTAATAAATATTAAATAAAATCAATGTATATAAGATGATGCAAGAAACTGACATTATATGTGATGATCTCCTTCCATCCTTTTCTTGTATTTCCACAAAAAAGATAAAACAAGGCAAGAGTTTGTAGTTACCCGCTTCTAACTTAGATAGGTAACTTAGGTTTATTGACTTGATTGTATGTTTAACCTTTGTTTAATATTGATTAATAAATACTAGTCTAATTACGACATGTTGAACTTGTTGAGATATTCTAAACATGTTTGGTTCGAACTAGCTAGGGTTTAGCAAGTGAGATCCTAGTGAGGGCTACAATTAGGGTTTTGAATGTTTTTAGAAATCTCTAGTTAGATGGATTTAAATGATGTCAAAAGCCTAATTATAAGTGAATTTGATTACATAAATGTGAGTTAAACAACAAACTTTAATATCTTGAATCTTACCTTCAGGATAACAAAATAGTATGGCGTTTATACAAAACCCAAGTATTTAAGATTTAGGTCTCAATGAGCATTTGAGGACCTTTTGATAAAATTGAAATAGGAAACAAACACAATGGTGTAACTAATTTAATATGATAGTTTACAATTAGGTTTCTAACATATGGAAATACTATAAAATAAAACCTAATGTGTAAGAGGTTCTAGGGTTTTTAAATTTGTTCAATTTATCCCAAACCATGCCAAAATTGATCAAAATTATTGGAATAATATTCTTCCCACCTCAATTGTCTGGTTGATCAAAATACATGGTAAGTTTTTTCTATGGAAAAGTTCAACCGACAGTTTTTGTTGAAAATTTGAAAAATAAAATATTTTTACTTATTTACAAATGTTCCAATTACCATATATGATATATGATGAGAAATAAATCCTAGATTATTCATCACACCTAGATCAGTAAAACTCTGGAGAGAGAGAGTTATGGTTTTAGAGGATAAATGAAGAGGAAAACTTGAATTAGGGCTATTGCTATCTACACAAGGAGAAACATAGTCAATTATATAATTTATATGTTTTTCCTAGGTTATTCTTCTCTATTAGGTATTATTTTTTATATTCCCTCCATTTAGTTCAATTTTCTCTTTCTTTCTTTTAATTTTTTCATTTCTAGGGTTCTTGAGTGGAAACGAGCAAGAAATTTTTTGAATTATTGGGAGTTGGCAGGATCTCTAGAAGTGAATACATCAATCTACATTTTTGAGGTTATCATCTGTATCTAGTAGTTATGTCCCTTTTTCAATTTAAAAAATTAAAAGGATTAATCATATCATATTAGAGATAAAGGAGTTGATTGTTTGCATTTTCAAAGTTTATGGATGATCAATCAATTTGTTGGAAATTTTATCATATCTATTTTGGTTCATTCCTTTATTTATATATTTATACTATTAGATATTGGATCATAATTAGAAATGAAGGATTACCTTATTTTATTGCTAGTGCTAGCTAAGATGGGTTAAATGAGTAAGATGGTTTGGAGAATACATTTTTATGAACATTAAGTAACCTAATCATATTTCTTGCCAAATGTTTCATGAGTTGAATAATAAATTGTTTATGAGAATAATGTAGGGATTATGAGAGAAATGTGTTCTATTTAGGGTTAGTGTTTATGGAATCAACTCAATAAAGCAAATTGGACAATGTTTACTTGTAGATGATGGATCAAATGTTAATAGCATGATTTATGAATTCCATATATCAAAATTGACAATAGTTATCTGCTAACACATTCAAATGAGGTTGATGAGTAAATAAGTGATCATGATGTAATAAAGATGTGATGGACCTAGTTAATCACATAAAACCCTCAAATATACTTTTAGATTGACAATGAGAAGTATGTTCCTAATAGTGAATAAGATCATGTAAATGAATATGAATACTTATAATTAGGCATTATAATTTCTTTGAGGTAAAAAGTCTTATGAATATATTAAAACCTAACTGTTGAATTTTGTGTATTTGAGAGATTATAAGGACAATCTCACAAATTTGATTTGATTTCATAAATTAGAATATAATAGGGTAATAATAAATTATTATTGATATGTAAGTATAATTAATGTTAACGTGCTCTACCTCTTGAAATATATGATTTAGTTAAAGCAAGAATGTATAACTAATTACCAAAATGCCACCAGAAATGAAATGCAATAGATTATGAATACTTTAAGTGAATAAAGTGAATTGAACCAGAAATGATGATTAATGGCTTAATTATATTCAAAAAATCATAAAATTGCATTTCATATGACTTATATAATTATAATGCACTTAATTTGATTTAAAGGAAATATAACTTAAATTAAGAATGTAAAGGGATCTTATTGGGAAGTAATGCATTGTACTAAATGAAATGAGAAAGAGATGAATAAGCATATGAACAATAATTAGAGTACGCTGAATTAAGTGAAGAGTTAAGAACCTAAACCTAACCCTAGTATGGTGATTAAGTAGCAATAACGAATGATTTAATCAACCTAAGTTGTGGCTAGGGTTAGCTAGGGTTTAGAGTGGTGATCAAAGAGGCGACCCTCCCAGATTCATGGAAGGGAGTTCATCCTCCCCTCTCTAAAACCATGGCGACAACGACAGAAGACACAACAACACAGATCAATAGGTGAGCTTGGACTCAAGTCCTTGGAGGTTTTGATTACATTGAAGCAACATGACTACTCCCCCTCTGAGAAGATCGATGGTGAGTGATTTGTCACCATTGATGACAATACCTATGAGGCTATGGAGAAATCATGGGAACATAATGTCATCCTACACGTTATGGGAAAGAGGCCATACTATCATCATCTACTTTCTTGGATCAAATGTGTATGGAAGCCCAAAGGTGGATTTGATCTATTCTCCAAACCAGATCAATTATTTCTACTTCGATCCAATGTGTGACTGAAGATAAGAAAAACATCATCCATGGAGGCCCTTTATAGTTTGACGGAAGGCTAGTGGTTGTTGAAGACTAAAAAATTAGCGACCATCTTCATAAGGATCTATTCAGCATGATTCTGGTCTGGATTAATATTCCTAGTATGGGGAGAAATTGGTATCCATGTGTTGTAGGTATTGTTGCAAGTAGCATGGGAAAGCTTTTGAGGACTGACTACATATTAATAGGACAAGAATATCTAGATCAAGCTCGTGCCTTGGTGAAGATTGAGGCAGAAGAAGAACCACTAGAGGAAGTATGGGTCTACATGCCAAAGCATGAACCCTCAACATTCGCCGTCTAATATGAGAATATTCCCAGAAGATGCCCTAATTGCAAGGTTTTTGGGCATAACAAAGATGACTGTCCATTGAAGGTTAGAGTTGAATCAACAAATCAAAATAAAGATCATAAGAAGAAGCAATAGTGGAGAGTCATGGGAAACAAGAGGAAGAGTCGAGGTGAGGCTCGAAAACCAACCACATCCCCGAGGTTCCTGTCAAAAACATATTTGATAACCTAGACACTGAAGAACAAAAGGAGGATGAACTTGATACTACTACAGACAAAGTAGCGACTGAGGTGTGCTCAAGACATGTCAACAACATATCCAATGAAGAATAAAAGGAGGATGAACCTATCGTCACTACAGACAAAGCAACGACTGAGGATCTCAACACCTGATAATGCAAAGGAGAAGAACCATGTTGATAGGGACAAGGAGAAGGAAGAAGGCGAGGTCTGTTGTGCAACCAGATCGAAGAAGAAGTATGACAAAAATGCTAGAGTGGATGGGTCACGTAGAACTTGATCACCTAGAAGAGGTCATTAATGACCATCCTAATGACTAATGTACACGGTATAGGGAAACCATGTAAGAAGAGGGAGGTGAGAAGATATATTGAATCACAAGATTCTATTATTGTTCAAGTAGAAAGAATAAGTAGCTTGATCACTCAACCTTGGTTAGTGATTGGTGACTTCAACAACATAAGAAAGAGAGAGGAAAAAGAAGGAGGTAGGGAAGTTCCTTCTTGAGTTCTCATCTCATTTAATACTATTGTTGAAAACTCTAATCTTATTGAATTACTATCCATTGGTAATGAAGTATTCACCTGGCATAATAAGAAAGGAACAACTAAAAGGATCACTTGTAAACTTGATTGTGCCTTAGTTAATGATACATGGATAAGTGGATTTCTTGGTACCAAAATGAAACTGTGAGTTCTCAGACCACTCAAAAACCATGTTGATCTCGAGGAGATTTCTATGAAGAAAAGGCCCCTCTGATTCTTGAACTTTTGGATGGAATGGCCCAGATGCAAAGAGATAACCAATAAAGCTTGGGATCAAGTGCTGGGAAAGATGGGCACAACATAGGCAGTGGAAACAAAATTGCATCTATCCATATTCCCCAGAATAGAAAGATCATGTCAACAAGTATGTAATGAGAAGGATGGTTTAACGAGTTCATACCTGGTCCTCGAGCAAGTCTAACAACTATAACTCATTGTAGCAGTCGTGCACTCCTAGTTGCACTGGGACTCATCTACAACAACTCCTTATCTTTTCCAAACATAGAAGACTCAGACGACATCTACAATAACTCTTCCATGGACTGTAGGATGATGTTGTCCTCCTAGCGACGAGAAAAGACCACCTTGCCTCTATGGTAGTCCACACAGACCACCTAGAACTCATGTCTTTCAACTAGAACATATAGGAAGGAGTTGTCTCTCCCGTTGGTGTACTAGTCACCAACGTTCTCTCGCATAATTGTTCTCCCTTGCTATCCATCCCTTTATCAGGTAGGACTTTCTTGAGTTCTCTTGGTTACCACAACTAGAGAAGACAAACAATTGTCATAGGAAATTGATGTGTCTGAGAAGCCCCCAATACATCTCTATTTATAGGAGGGGTTAGGGTCAGGGTTCCCACTCTGTGCGGGAGTGGAAGGGACTAAAAGATCATGAATTTTTACAACATTCAAGATGTGAACCAATCGGTATACAAGAGAGCCAGTCGGTTCACATGCTGGCCGATCAGTTCACATGTGAGCCAATCGATTCGATCAGTGAACCGGTCATTTATCCATGTTTCCCAATAACATATGAATGGCCAAATTCGAATCCAATTAATGCACAACATGACATAAACACTAAACCTTGATGCAATCAAATTTCTCCATGAATTGGGTGTCGCCCTTGTGAGTCAACTGACTCACGACCCCAACTGATCTGTTGGTGACCTAAGACTATCAGTTCACTCCCCAGTTTAGGCAGAACTCAACCAATTCAATTTCTAATCAACCTGACACTCCAATTGGTCGGTACAATAATTGAACCAGTTGGTTGGGAGTCCGTTCAGCTGATTTGTTGCTTAAATTGAATACCTAAATACTTTAGTAATCAATTCAATTATAATTCATGATTAAACTCCTCTTCTAGGTGAATCTTATGTGTGTGATCCCATAGGTTCCTATTTATATTGGTATTAAATGTCCATAACTAATTTATGATATCACAAGTAAAGAGCGGAGCCTAGTCACACATCGGTTCTACCCAAATAAATAGAAAAGTTGGAGAACAACTTCAACCTACAATCTCTGTTATGTGTTATAGTGATTGTCTAATTCCTTTGTCACTGATATCTAGAATGAACTCGAGGCATGTAATCATCATCATCTCAATGTTCAATCCATGTCCCTTGATCCGAGAGACTGTTTGAGATATATGTGACCTCGATACCATATATTGATTCACATGTGCATGCACATGCTTTTTTCAGTCTTGCTTATGAAGTGGCCTAGATATCATACTCCAGCAGGAGGGATAAATCCCATCTACATCACTTACAGTCATCCCCATGTGTCATAGTGCACCCATTCATCATCTTTATGGAAACCCTTATTCATGACCACGATGGATGATGTCAAAGCACACCGAATGATATGTGATGAGTGTAGTGACTTCAGGTCTAAGAACCACAATCACCACCTTCACTATGAGAGATGACTATGACCACCAAGCATCATTTCCATGTGTCACTCTCAAGGTGGGTCTATATAATACATTGTTTTCTAACAAGTATATGTGTGCTTGGTTTGATATCACATACCATGATCGATGAGATTTTGTCATCAACCAACACACCCCAGTCTTATGTGTTACTATTGTCTATCTACCTTCCATTGTAAAAATCAACTAGGGACATAATACGAATGTATATACTCTTAACATCAATATGATCTCATTGTTCAAGTCACGTACTTGAAGACATACATCATTGAGTAATTGTCATTCTTTATACATTCATTATGTTTCCTCATTATCTTATAAATGAGTGAAACAAAATGAATTGGAAGCTTTCCTTTATCACTATTAATCAAATCCTTTATGTAATATGCCATCCCAATCATCATATGATTGACTCTCTGGGAACACATACCAATAGACTCCCACTTTTACTTAGAGTCAATCACCCACTAATCCTATTCTTAGTGATCTAAACATGTCCATCATGTTTTTGCTACACAAGTGCTAATCCAGTGGGTTAGCAACATTTTACTATAGTCAGTATATTGCATGTTTCTCATCTCTTTATTGTATGATCTCTCATATAAGATGCAATTATCGTAATATGATATTTTATATTCCTTGCCTAACCAATAGCTCCATTGTTGTCACAATATCTTTATTGTGTTATCGATGGTTAGAACATCCATAAGTTCATCTGCATGAACTACTAGATCCATATAGTATCCACTCTGGTGTTCACAACACTTAGGATACTCAACTTCTTTAATTTAATGGTCTGTAGTTTGGAACCCTCCCAACTTACAACTCTTTTCTTAAAACACAGTTTTATATTACGATCATTCTTTGTCATTCAGAAGCTTGCATCAATGTAACCCTTTACACTCAACTCTTCCTTGTTTCTAGAATCTAGCAATTGATTCTTGGTGCTTCTCAAGTACTAGTGGATATCTTAATGACATTCCAAGGACCCTCATTGGAATCTTCTTATTATCATCTTGTCATGTCCAACACATACACGATTATAGGATGATTACATAATATAACATGCATGACAGATTCAATTACTGGTGCAAATGGCATCTTTCTCATATTCTTCCATTCTTCAAAAGAATTGGAATATAGGGTACTTGAGAGACTAATCACATGGAAAGATTCTCTCTCATTGAATTCTTATATATCAAACACTTTTAGCATCATGCCAATGTTTGTATTCTTACTTAGGTTATGAAACTTTTGAGAACTATCTCCATAGATCTTGATTCCTATCACATAGGATGTTTCTCCTAATCCTTCATTACTGAAGGTGTATTCCATGATAGGTCTCAATACTCACAGTAATGAGATGCTATTCCCCATCAATACATGGAATATTAATATATGCTCCCACTAAATCTTTTATAATCACAAATTTCATCTTTTATCTTGACTCAAGTCAAACTCTTTAACTGTCCTATCAAATCAAAGGTCTTAGCTCTAAGATGCTTGACCTTTGTAGCTTATAGAATTTATTTTCATTCTTGAAGTTATAAAACCTTTAGGTTGTGTCACATACACATCCTCTCTTGTATTCCTATTAAGGAATGTAGTTTTAATCTTCATTATGCCAAAACTCACAGTCTATTCATGCTGCAATAGCAAGCATGACAATTGGTGAAAAGGGACTTCATAATGTTCAACATTTTTAACTTGTTTGAAAACCTTTACAACCAATCTATTCTCTTAGTTTATCCACATTGGTCTTCCCAGTGAAAACCCAATTACACCTTATGGGATTTACCCCTTTATGTGGTACTACCAAGGTCATACCTTGTTAGTGTACATGACTCCCTAATGGCTATTAAGCCATCTCTCAGATTATGTTCCTCAAAAATTCTAGTTTGTTTTGTTGGATCATCATCTTATGGCGAACTCATAACTTATCTAATTTATAGAATTCACAATCCTTCAATCTCAGATGTGTTCTTACTAGAACTATGCGTTCTGTGTTACATAAGGAATTTGAGATTCCACAACAACTTGTGATTCTCTTTATTCCAATTGTACCTTCCTATTGACCTCAAACTTTTTGAGTTCTACTTTTACTCCCATTGATTCTTTTGGAATTCAGTTATCCTTGTAACAAGCACCTTTTTATCAGATTGGGATTATAGGTAACATTCAACAAATTATGGTTTGTGGATAAACCCTTATTCAAGAAAGTAATTTCTTTATATAGGTTTTAATCCTTAAAACATATCAGGACATTCTCATATCATATCTCATACGATGTCTTTCGAACCAATTTATACGATACATTATTTTAGTGTAAAACATTTACTAGAGGAGGTTAGAAGTTTAGATTAAATGATAATCATGTAATGACTCATCATGATATGATTCCTTATTACTGATACATTGATCATATTGAAGTATCTTAATACTTTTATCACTATCTTTTAGGTGGATTTGACTTGTGATATGTTATCACTATCTTTCCAGAAGGACCTCAACTCTTGATGTAAAGTATTTCAACATTGATCATATTCAAGTATCATAATATTTTTTTATCAAAGTTATACTTCAGTTGTAATCTCCTTGAACACTTCATGAGATTCATGTTTGTATTTCACCAAATACAAACCTTATATTAACTAAGACCGTCAATAAATATAATGAAGTACTTGTAACTTTCTCTAGAATTTATTCTATAGGTCAATATACATCATTATGATAAGTCCTATTAGAATGTATATCCTCCCACTACATTTAGTGAAGGGTGTTTTGTCATGTCAAGCATAAGACTTGCATGTCTCTTATTGGTTCAACAACCGAAAGAGTTTAGATAATCATCAATATGAATTCTAGATATGCACTTCATATATATGTGTTGTTGATGGCAATTCTATAGATACTAATTGTTTGAGTTATCTAATTATAATCCATTTGAAATTTATGTTATAAACATTTATCTTTAGATCCTTTTTCTATAAAGATCATTAGATGTTTGGGGATTTTCCATACAAGATCATATCTTTTGAAATACAATATTTAACATTTCTTTATTTAAAATAATCCTTGTCATACAAGATGTATAAAGTAAAATGTTTCTATTATTGGCATAATGAAATAGCAGTTCAACTAACTTTAGTACTTGTCCTGAGGACTAAGATAAATTCTAAATGTAAACTGAAGTTGTAGCAACCCTTGACCCCAATAGTCCATCCTTACCCTTTCATAAAGGTTTTACTTCTTGTCAGATCATGCACATCAACGTATGTCAAATCTACATCTGGTATCACATACCAATGAAGAAGTAATTTAAATTTATCTTATAATGTATATACTTGAAGTGGATATCTATGTCTCCTTCTTCTTCTTCTTCTTTAGTTCCTCTAACTAGAGGGGGCAATTCCTCTTCCAATGTCCATCCTAGTGACAATGGTGACATTTTCCTTCCTTCTTTATTCCTGCCTTTGCCTTGAGATATGAAAACTTGGGCTTCTGGCTAAATTTAGAAATCTTCTTATCTTTGCTTATCCCTTTAGACTTTCCATTTGTCTTACTAATCATTATCACAAACTTGGGATTGTCTTTCTTCATTTGTGTCTCAGTTGTTCTCATCAAGCCTAATAACTCTGACACAGCTTGTCAATGTCATTCATGTTGCAGTTCATGACAAACTAACTGTATGATTCTAGTAGAGACTACATAATCATATCAGTGGCAAACTATCGACCTAAGGAGAATCCCAGTCTAGATATGTTCTCCACATACCCAAAGAGATTGATCACATGAGGACCTACTGGATCTCCTTCTTTCATGTTACATTTGAATAATGCCTTGGATACATCATATCTCTCCTGATCTTGGAACATGTTCTTAAAATGTGTGACCATATCAATAGAATCTATGTTCTCATGTTGTCTTTGCAACTCATAGTTCATGGAGCATAGAATCAAACACTTGACATCAACGACATCTTCAGTATGCTTCTTGTAAGCATCCTTGTCAGCCTTAGGTGCAATGGGTAGAGGTTCATCTTGCTCTGGTGGTTACAGGGCATAGAGCTTATGCTCCTATGTGAGAATGATTCTCAACATCCTAAACCAGTCGTGGAAGTTGTTCCCATTTACTTGTCCTTCTCAAGGACCAATCACATAGAAAAGTTGTTATATTATGTTGCCATTTAATTCTACAAAAGAATTTGCAATTTTGTCAAAAAATCATTTTTGATTTCATTTGATTAAAATTTGACGATGTTTATCAGGTCTTTAATTAACAACCGCTCTTACTATTTTATTCAAATTTATAGCCATCATATATCAATTCGGAAGATTGTAGTGTACAATTTTTCAGTGAGCCAAGATCCAAAATAATTCAACTATTACCAAGACAATGCTAGTATATATGGTCAACTATTAAGGTATACAATGTTTGTCAATTGCATCTTATGCAATTCTTGTACAAATGATATGCGCAACTTTTTGCTATGGTCATTTGTATGCCTCTGGTGCTTAATCTCATTAAGGTCACTTAGTTAAGCCCGACCCAAAAACTGACATGGTAATAATGCACCCTCTTGGCAGGACCACATTATTACCATCACACTTCCATGAGTTAGACATTGCACCATCCTTGGGGTGCCCCGTCTTATTTGATCAAGCTTTTCATGTGTCATACTAATGAAAAGCATCTTAGACTTAATATGTTTTATTGAGGGATTATATATATATAATATATATATATATATAATATATATATACACACATATACATATACATATACATATACATATACATATCCAATCACCATATACTACTACATATCATATACATGATATATCCCACAATGTAAACATGCAATATAAAACAAAAGATGATGATTATAGCCATACTAATGTAATTCTTTGGGTACATGAGAAATTACCACAACCTACGCTCTACATCTCATGCAGAAACCTATTGTTGATGAAGATATGTGCTTGCCAATCTGGGTTGATCAATTCAACCCTTGAATCAATCAACTCGCCTTTTGGATGGTCAATTGGTCGCCCGAAATGATCAGTTGGCCTCCTGTGCAACCAATGTCTGGACACCTCCAGATGGTCAGTTGGGTCAACGGGTCGGTCGGCTCACCCCTCCTACATTCTGCCCTCCTCGATCCTCCAGCCCTTCGGCTCGTTACATGAAACGGTCAACTCACCTTACGTTGATCATCATCTTTGTTGTTTGCAAGAAAAGAAACTATCATATTTATATTAAACTTATTACATTGTAATGAGAAATCTTGCATTACATTCAAGGGGAGAAAATGTATGATAGAATAATACTTTTACATTGGGAAGAAGAAGGTATATGCTCAGTATGCAAATCGAGATAAAATAAGAATAAACCATCTAACCACACATAGATATAAAAGGGTTATTGAACATAACCATGCTATACATCCACCATCAAAACTCACTTTTAGGGTGACATGTGTAAATTGCATATATATATATATATTAGTTTGGGGATTATATGTGGTCTTTGATCGGATGTACACATCATCAATTTAAGTATTCACATCGTAGGCAATAATTAATAATAGAAAACCAAAAATCCGATCATATCGATTATCCCAAAACATAGTAAATTGACGTGGCTCTAATACCACTGTTGGGAAATATGGGCACAAAATAGGCAACGGAAACAAAAGTATATATATCTATATTTCCCATAAAAGCAAGAGCATGTCAAAAACTATGTAATGAGAAGGATGGTTTAATGAATTTATACTTGGTCCTAGAGTAACTCTAGTGAGTATAACTCGTTACAGTAATCGTGCACTCCTAGTTGCAGTGAGACTCATCTACAACAACTCCTGGTCTCCACCACAGACACTAGACTCGGATAGGATCTGCAGCAACTCCTCCACAGACTGTAGGATGACATTGTCCTCCTAACAACTAGAAAAGTCTACCTCACCTCTATGGTAGTCCACACGGACCGCCTAGAACTCCTATCGTTCAACTAGAAGAGAAAGGAAGGAGTTGTCCCTCCCATTGGTGTACTAGTCACCAACTTGCTCTCCCACAGTTGTTCTCCCTTGCTATCCCTCCCTTTATCAGGTAGGACTTGATTGGGCTCTCTCAATTACCACAACTATAGAAGATAGACCCTTGTCAGAGTCAGTCGATGTGTCTGAGAAGCCCCCAATACCACTCTATTAATAGGAGAGGTTAGGGTCAGGGTTCCCAGTCTGTGTGGGAGTGGAAGGGACTGGAAGGTCATGACTTTTCACAACTTGTGAATGGTGATCCAGTCAGTTTGCAAGTGAGCCAGTTAGTTCACATGTGAATCGATCAGTTCGCTCAGTGAACCAGTCATTTCTCCTTGTTTCCCAATCACATGTGAATTGGAAAATTTGAATCTAATTAATGCACAACATGATTCCAACACTAATCCTTGATGGAATCAAATTTCTCCATGAACTGGGTGTCTCTCCCTTGTGATTCGATCATATCATGAACCCATCCGGTCAATTGGTGACCCAAGCCAATGAATTCCCTATATGAACCGGTCGGTTCACTCCCAGTTCAGGAAGAACTCAGCCAATTCGATTTCTAATCAACCTGACACCCCAACTGGTCGGTCCAACACTTGAACCATTTGGTTGGAGTCCAGTTAGCTGATTTGTTGCTTAAATTGAATACTTAAACACTTTAGTAATCAATTCCATTATAATCCATGATTAAACTCCTCTTCTAGGTGAATCCTATGTGTGTGACCCCATAGGTTCCTATTTATGTTGGCAGTGAATGTCCATAACTAATTTATGACATCACAAGTAAATAGAGGTGCCTAGTCACACATTAGTGATATTCAAATATACAGGAAAGTTGGAGAGCAAATTCAACCTACGATATGTGTTAGGAGTTATAATGATTGTATAATTCCTTTGTCACTGATATCTGAAATGAACTCAAGGCATTAAATCATCATCCTATCAATGTTCAATCCATGTTTCTTGATCCAAGAGTAGACTGTCTGAGATATATGTGACCTCAATATCATATATTGATTCACATGTGCATGTGCGTGCTTTATCAGTCTAGCTTATCAAGTGGCTTGGATATCATACTCCAGTAGGAGGGACAAATCCCATCTACATCACTTACAATCATCCCCATGTGTCATAGTGAACATATTCATCACCTTTATGGCAACCCTTATTTAGTATCATGATGGATGATGTCAAAGCACACCGAACGACATGTGATGAGTGTAGTGACTTCAACTCTAAGAACCACAATCACCACCTTCACTATGAGATATGATTATGACCACCAGGCATGGTTTCCATGTGTCACTCTCAAGGTGTGTCTATCGGATTCACTATTCTCTAAGAAGTATATGTGTGCTTGGTTTGATATCACATATCATGATTGATGAGATTTTGTTATCAACCAACACACACTCTAGTCTTATGTGTTACCGCTTTCTATCTACCTTCCATAGTAACAACTAACTAGGGACATAATAAGAATGTATACACTCTTAACATCCATATGATCTCATTGTTTAAGTCACATACTTGAAGACATACATCATTGTGTAATTGTCATTCTTTAAACATTCATTATGTTTCCTCATTATCTCATAAATGAGTGAAATAAAATGAATTGGAATCTTGCCTCTATCATTATTAATGAAATTATTTATGTAATGTGCTATCCCAATCATCACATGATTGTCTCTCTAGGGATACATACCAACATCAAGAATGCCATGTGAACCCCCTATTTAGATTTACATAGAAGCTAAAGTTTGACAAAACTAAGCTCTAGAAGTGGTTGATGAAATTTGTCAATCTAAAGAACATGATCAACAAAGAAAGAATGGAGATGTATGACATTTATAATACTATGAGAAGGAATTTGTTGGATGATGATATGATCAATGAAGAGAAGATCCCATTTGATAGATTGGAGATGCTTTCCAAAGCTGAAGAAAAATATTTTTGGAAACACAGTAGACTAGAATGGGTAGCTAATGGCGATAGAAACACCAAGCTATACCATATCACTGTCAAATGATGTTATACCATTAATACCATAACTCTGTTGTTTGATTTTAGAGGTAATTGCTTGAATGATGAAAGGAGTATTGCTAATGAAACTAGATTTTTTAGAAGGTTTATATAATCAACCAAAGTCAGTCTATCCAATACCTGATTGCAAGTAGATAGATCAGGTTTTTGATGAAGACAATGAAGCACTATGCATGATACTTGAACTCTAGGATATCAAGGAATTCATATGGAGCATTGGAGCTCACAAAAGCCCAAGACTTGACAAATTAAATGGTTTTTTCTATAGAGAAAATTGGGATTTAGTAAAAAATGATCTTACTGAAGCCGTCTAATGCTTCTTCCAAGGTGGTAGATTGGTACCCCAAGTCAACCATGTGTGTCTAGCTCTTATTCCCAAAATTAGAAATGGTTGCTTCTCCTACTGAATTTTGACCTATATCTTGTTGTTCAATGCTATATAAAATCATGACCAAAGTTATCACCAGAAGACTATCCTATATACTTCTAAAACTTATTTCTATGCAATAAGGTGCTTTTGTCAACAAAAGAAACATTGACAATTGCTCAATGCTTACTGCAGAGTTCACTCCCAACTTCAATCGTAAGAATAGCTCTCCATCAGCTTGTGTGAAGCTTGACATCACCAAAGCATTTGATTATGTCATCCAACCATACCTTTGGAAATCTCTTAAGGAATTGGGTTTTGTGATCGTTGGATCTCTGTGATCAGCCAATGTGTTGAGACTCTATCCCTTTCTCTACTTCTTAATGGTAGATCTGTGGGATTCTTTAAAAATTCAAATGGTCTTCAACGGGGTGATCCCTTATCATCCCTATTATTTGCCATTGCCATGGAAGGTCTCAGTAGAATAATCGAGAATGCTCACAACTTGGGGAAGATGAAGGCCTACTCTATCAGGTGAATCAAATTTCTAAGCCACCTATTGTTTGTTGATGACATTCTCATCTTTTTTGAAGGGAGGAGTAGGGGCTTAAAGAATATGAAACACCTTCTTCTAGAGTTTGGGAAAGTTTTAGTCTTAATCAACACTCTTGGCATTCAATGGGGAGAGTGGCCAACTGAATACCTTGGATTCCCTTTGGTAGGGGGTATCTGAGATGAAAAACATTTTCATGAATGCCTTGGAAAGCTCAAAGACATGATCAGTAGGTGGCTCAGTTCTAAGATCTCAATGGCTGGTAGAATAGTGTTCATCAACCATTGTGCTATGGGATTGATTAATCTCTAGTCTAGGCAAGGTGAAATGCCTTCTGCATCATTTCATCAAATGGAAATCATGATGAATGACTTCATTTGGTTCAATCCAGTTCATTTGGCCAGCTGGATCCAACTAGCTTACCCTAAAGCTGAAGGTGGACAAAACCTGAAGAATCTGGCTAAGCTAGATGATTTCTATACTCTAAAAAGAATAAAAAAATATTATACAATGATTCCACATGGAGTATTTGGATGCAGAAAAGATATGGGTCGAACCTCAGCCTCAATCCTAACCATACATGTGGGTTCTCTATTCTCTGGAGAAGAATAGTGAAACTATGGCCTAGATTCTGTAATATGGAGGATAATGAACTATGGGAGCTATGCAAACATAATCAAGATGAAGATTGCTCATTCAAGAACATATGGACCAAGATACATCAATTGAGATGGAGCCTGACGACCTTTAGAACCATGAAAAATCCTTTTCCCACTATGGATAGGATCAATAGTTGGAGCCTAATTATAGATACTACTAGATGCCTTTGCAAAAATGGATATCAAAGTGCCAATCATCTGCTTGGTGATTGTTCTTGTTGGAAATATATATGGGGTTGCACAATACAAGGTCAACATCAGGAAGTCCTATTCTTTGCGCACATGCTTGGCTCTGGATAGTAGGAAAGGATATGCTAATTACATTGTGGAGTTATGGGCAATCGTTGATTGTGTTCACTCCATTGGGAAAGAATGTAAGAATAGGAAGCATGGAGCTCAAAGGATTGATTCTTTCATGCTTTTCAAGAAAGTCAAGAAAGATTTTAAGTTTCTTTATAACTTATGTAAGAATAAGCTCATGAACCTTCGTCACATTGTTTGTAGTAATTGGGAATTTATTTAGAACCCAATTCTAGTTTATTAGTTAGAAAAGTCCTTAATTTGCTTGTTGGAAGCTTGTAATGTTAGCTAAAACTCAATTATAGCTTGTAAACTTTATCCCTCTTAGTAGGATTGGAAATATAATTACCTAGAATTTTCAAATAAACAAGTAACAATAATGAATAGTATTCTTTACCGCATGATCAATGAATGTTAATAATTGAATCTAAATTAATTTAATTGAAAAAATAAAGTTTAAATTGTGTAATGTGATCCACAAGAAATAATGTGGTTTTGTATCCCAATGGTCTATTAGATATTTTTGTATTGAGAATGCTATGTTTGATGGAATTTGAATGAGACCAGACATGTGTTGTATAATAGCCCTGATTGAGACATATAACAATAAAAGATGAGTGAAATGTTGAAAGTTTTGTTGAATATAATATTGTTATGAATGATGAGTTTTGTAGGATATGATATTGTCATGGATATTCATCATAAAGTTTGAGATTGGGTACAATAATTAGAAGTAGCGTGTATGTGCTAGGAATGTCATGTAGTGATGCATATCTAAGTGATATTGATTAGGGTAACAATGGAGTATATGATTCTAGTTAGGGAAAATACACCATTTGTAAGGAGTGGGACCCACTAGGGGACCACTCCCTAACTTGTACTTTGAGAATTCTCTAGAAATACCCCCAATCATTCATTCACAATAATTATATAGAAGGAGAGATAAAATACTCTCAAAATAATATGGTAACATAGAGCCATATAGTCATAGCAGCTGAAAAATAGAACTGAACTATTATATGATCCAATTTTTTTGAGTACGTGTCCACATGAACATAAAGGGAATTAAAAAGAAACTAAAAGTAAAACAAAAACACACTCAAAATAATATGGTTGCAGTTGGAAACCTAGACATCTTAGAAGCCTTCTCGAACTACTATTGACAGATTCCTAGAACCCTGTATCCTCATATATGAGATACTCCTCTAAGGTATCAATAGGCTCCTCTACACATGGGTGACATAGAAAACAAAGTAAAGGTTAGCAAAGGCTGAGTGCATACACATATTAAACACTTTCAAAATTATATTGGGTTAAAAGTGCAAAAAGAGTGTTCCTATAAAGAAGGTTGTTTGTAATTAGGTAAGTTCAAAAGAGTTATATCAAGAGAAATGAGGCATATTAAAATTTAGAATACAAAAATGAGAATAAACGTGCCTTGCCATAATAGTTAACCACAATTTAAATTTAAAACAATAAATGTTTACATGCATAACAATGTAGACTAAATGTACCTAAAGAAGGGTCATGACATAATAGGATCATGGTCTAAAAATAAAGGGTGGAAACGCACACCCTGGGTGGAATATGTGGGCCCTATATGTATGGTTGTACATAAGCACCACTATTTTAGGTATTCTAGTCCAACATGTAGCATGTGTAAAATAGAGAGGCAAGATTGACATTTAAGTTAATATCTCATACAAAGGCAATCATAACAAGTGGGATCCAAGAACCCATATAAAAAATAGTTCAAAAACCATAAGGATATAATGAGTCAAAATCAAGAAATACATAAATGTCCAAGAAATTGGATTTTCATTAGGAATAATAGTTCAAGAGATTGATGCTTCATTAAAAGAATGTAGGTTTCAGTCAAATAATGCCCAAAATAAAATAGAGGATGTACATACATATGATCAGATCTAGGTATCCAATAATACTCTCTAAGCTTAGGATCAGGGATTTCACAACCTAAACACAATATTTGTGCATTCCATTAATATAAATTTCATTGATTCTCTTACTTAGAAAGTTACCTTAACATAAGTTGGAAATATGGGCTGAAAACCTATGCCATTAAATCCATCATTTTTTTATTCCAAAAATGTATCTAGATGTATTAACTGGATAAACCAATAATTTCCTATGAATTTTACAAATTATAAATCAATTTGGATTAAATGAAAAATATTAGTGTAAAGACCTAATTACCCTTGCATGGAAGTAAAAAAATATTGGTGTTAAGATGCATTAAGGTAGCATTCTGCTACTAATGATTCCTTGAGCTCGGTCAAAGGAGGCCAAAATACAGTTACAAACTTTATGGGCAATATCGGGAAAAGGCGAGCACCATGGGAGAAAGGGGACACTGTCCCTAGGGATTGAATCCCCTATGACTTGTGTGCCATGGCAGGAACTATAATGACCTTACTTTTTAGCATCTCCCAATTAAGTAAAGACCCAAAAATTTGATAGACGTTACCTAAAATTCCCAAGGATCCAGATTTAACCAAACAATAAATTGTAGTAGATAATTTCTATTAAATCAAATATTGCTTACAAAATGCTCCTTGAAAGAGTTGCATGAATTTCTATCATAAAAAATATACATATGAGAACTATATGAAAAGAAGTATATATCTAATCCTCCTTACAAGTTAACTTTAATGTCTTCAGGGACATTCATTTGTCCATAATATCTTGATATCATCTTATATAGCATGTACCTAAAACATCGTGAAACAAAAGCACAGATCAACATATCAAAGTATACAGTGTACATGGGGTGCATGCAAAGTGTACAAGTACATAACAACATATATTAAACCAATTAATTGCAAATAAGAACGGTCATTTTCTTCACATAATCATCCTATATGTGATACTCATAGCGGCATTAAAATTGAACAGAATGTAAACAAACATCCAACAGTTTAGTTATTCAATCCTTGAGAAACACTCGGCAAATATCGGCAAACTAATGTGGGTAGTCATAAGCGTAATCACATACCTCTTATATAACCATGCAGATTAGCAAATCATACATTAAGCATATCACCTAATCAAGCAAGCAAAGAGGAATCCAATCATTTAGTCTGAATGTATGTAAATCCTAAAGTGTCACCATCACATTAAATAGATTAAACCCTACTGGGTCCTAATCTAGGGTTTTAGGGTTTGGATGAGAAATAAGGGTAAAAACCCTAATTTCCAACATATGTTAAATCATTATGTGAAACCCTAATTACTATATCCAACATTTACCTTTTATGATAATTACTTGGATTGGTCTGAGTTCATAGAAGTTATCATCTTTAACTTCAAAACCCTAATTCTTCCTATGCATGACTATTCACATTAGAAGCTCTAACTCTACATCATTATGATCATGGGCATGTTCGATTACCATTGTGGTGAACAATGTCAAATTACATATCAATTAAGTGTATTTAACATGATTAACAACCTATTCATAAAAAACTAGGGTCATTATGCTTTAAACACCACTTTAACACATATCATTGATTCTCCACTTTGGAAACCCTTTTAGAAACATACGAACTTTCAACCCAGATTAGGTCCAATATGCTCTTTTTATCCAAAAAGTTAAGGTTTATCCATTAATGTCATTTAAACAAGTAATGACCATTAAAAACATGAAACTAGGGTTTCTATGCATATTTTACATTAAAGATTGCATCTTTATGCACTTTTGGAACATGAAACATTATCAAGTCTCAATTATATTATAATTCCATTCCTCTCATTTTTCTGATCAAATTTCATACATAACTCATCTCAAATTGAGTTTCTAATAATTAGTTATAATATTCAAGATAATCATAAACGGTCGATCGAATGAGGCCACATCAGTATGGCATGTGTTATCCATGCCAGCGAAGCTGGGCCCAGGGACAATTGGCTCACGCCAACAGGGCAAGTTGTTCCCTCACAACCAGGATACCAAAAAATAAGCAAAGGACATAAAGGGTAGGTTACCCTTGCATTCCACTACGTAACATGGGGGTGGTAAAATATAAAAACCATAGGTCACCTTCTTCTTCTTATTGCTCAGGCCACCCAGGGCTAGTAGCGCTATGGTTGTGGTCAACTTGTCTATTGACCCTCACCAGGCTTGCTTGGCAAAGGTAGTTGAGATGCCCACTTCATCTGCCCAGGTCCGACGAACTCGAGGGTACCCTTGGCTTAGACTAAAAGTCTTAGGAGGAAGAAACCTAATAGAAGAAACTCACCATTATAACTGGTGTGACAGAAAATGTAGCAAGTGAGTAAGAACCTACTATTTCATTGATATGAAGATCAAGAAAGGCCCATCGCAGTGTGACCTTCACTCAATACCCACATCTCTGTCTATAGGAGTTTAATTCCTCACCCTCTACCTCCTGCAGGCCTGGGACTTTGCCAGAGGGGATGGCATGATTAGTGGTGTAGTGTTGAGGGAAGTTGGAGCAATTGAGAAGAGAGGAAGTTCCTATGAGTCTAGGGAAAGATTCACATTGCCTTATATAGGAACGAGGGGTCTGGGAAGGGCCGGTATCTCTCTACCCTAGATTCTCAAACTTTAGGCAGATTGGGTGTTTCCTAGAATTGGTAAGTTAGCAGACATTTTATGGCTCGGTGAACGCGTCATACTCTCACGAATTTGCAGGACCCAGTTTCACGAGGAACAATGAAGGGTGTAGAGAGAATGAGGGATCGGGGATTCTGTGTGAGAACAAGGGTAGGTGAAGATCAATGGACCGTCAATCCCTAATATGAGGGTAGCGGTCCGCGTGGCACATCATTGGGGCATTGATAACCAAGGCTAAAGTAGGCATTAAATCAATTGCCTTTTATAATCTTATGCATTAATTGCAATTGCAATTCTCTTCCTTCTTGAATTTCTCTAGCCTACTAAGATTATCCTTTTTCCATGATACTCGAAGGGAAACTCATAAAAAACTTTCCCAACCTATCATTAATTTTTGGGATTAATTGGAATAAGTTTTATGCACAAAACTTGCTCTTTTATCATATCCATAAATTAATTTCATACACCAAATGGAAAGTCCTTTTTCTTCCAAATTCTAGAATTCTCTTCTTTTCATTATTATTTTTAAGTATCCCAAAAGTCAGGCTGAGATATTCATGTTTGATGCCCTAAACATTGTGTTTCCATTCTTGACTATATAATTACTTTTTTAATTATCTAAAACATCACACATTTTATTTCATTTGGAAACTTGCATATTATCACATATTTCTATTATTCAACAATTCAAAAAGTCATTGATATTTATTTACATATAAAATCTCTTATTTTATTAACTTGTGACACAAGAACCTATCTACAAAGAAAATAGTCTTATGTGCCTTTATATGGGCCATGGTTTGCACCCATGCCACCACGTGAGTGACTTTTATTATTATATGAATAATACAAATAAGGAATTCACTTATCAATTAAATTCTTATATTCTTATAAGTCATTTTTACCAAAATTGGGGATATTACATGCACCCCTCCTTATAAGGAATTTTGTCCCCAAAATTCAAACCTACTAAGTTTAATGTGAATTATAACTCATCTTAATTTCACAACTTAGCATTAGCAACCCTACTTAGATTATCTTTGACAAATTTTATTGATATGCAAATTCCTCACATTTTGACCAAGATTGGTACTTGAATTCAATTCAAGGTATATCCACATTCTTAGTATTTACATGATACCATCTCTTGGTGATTACAATTATCATTCATGATTTCAATTTCACTTGGATATTACCTTTTCCATCTAGGTTTCCAACCTATTCCACATAAGGGTGAGGTAACACCTCAAACCCTAGATCATGTCATTAACTTCAACCTAAGGTATTCACTCTTATATGCCAATTTTAAGCATAACACATGTTTACCCCATCTCTCTTACCCATAATGAGATGAAATAAGCATTTTACTGAAGCCCAAAAACAAAGTTCATCTCATTCCAAGAGAAGAGATGGTGTATCCACACACTATCTTAAAATTTTACATTTTAGGTTGAATCATTCTCAACATGACTCTAAATCATACATACTTTCTAATTCCACCAATATTCTTATATTTTATGAATCCAGATGCCTTTTTCACTCTTGATTTTGTACACAACTCCTTTCATTATTGCATGACTTCTTGTATCTTTTATATTTACATCTTATTAATTATGAGCCTTAGCCACTTCCTTGAGGTCACTATGGGTACAATTACTTTTGGAGTGATCTCACCCTTATGCATATAGGGAGTGCCTCTCATTTTCACCCCTTGGGCCACACAAACACCATGAAGGTGGTCAATCTCCCGAGTCATGGGCCTCGAGAAAACATAATTGTTACCTCCCGACTATATGGTCTTATGCATTCAGGGCACAACCATCTCCTAATCTCATCACTATTATATACCTTTAATACTCCCTTCTTGACCTTAGGATTGACTAAGTGTTCTACCCTTCCTTAAGGATTTATATCACATTTTTTATTTTTGCAAGCTTTGGGTGACATTCAAGGTTTCTTCAATTCCTGAACTGGTTGGTCATCTCACCCTTCTAGAAAAGGTCCTAACCTTGGGTGTCTTCATGACTCACAGGAGGAGTCTTAGCCACAACCTGACCCCATAAGTTATTGGTTTTGCCTTCTCCTTACATGACTCATAAGAGGAGGTTAGGATGACCCACCCAGGGTCAGGACACCATCCCTAAAGGTTTCACTTTTCATTTTTTTATTCATTATTTTTATTATAGCGTCTCAACTCTTGTTTGATCAATCCCTAGGATACCCACTCATAGGATTTTGTCCATGCAGTGGACTTGGGCCACCTTTTCCTTCATGGGCTTGGTTCCTTACCAACTTTCCCAATTTAGGGCTTGACCTTTTGGACCTTCCCTATCTGGGGCTTAGTCGTCTATACTGTGGACTCAAGCCACCTTCCCTATCTGGGGCATGGTTCCATGTCGGCCTTCCCATCCATGGGCTTGACCTATCTTGGCCTTCCCCTCCAGGGGCTCGGTACTATGTCATCCTTCCCCTCGAGGGGCTTGATCATTCATGACCTTCCCCTCCAGGGGTTTGATCTTTTCTGACCTTCCCCTCCAGGAGCTTGATCATAGTTAACTCAATGACTTTTTTTCTATATTCAAACTTCTAGAGATATCATGGGGAGATCGAGCATGTTATATTCAGATTTTCATTTTTCATATATAACCATTGGTTATGTTTCTCATGTATATTCAAATCTTTTCAGATGCATCATTCATGCTTGGGAGACTAGTTATCAAACTCAATTATATTTTCTTTTTCCTCTTACCCTAATTGAGGTCATGTGGGTAGGGTTTCTATTTCACCCATACTATTCCCATTTCCTAGAATTAGAGTTTAGAATGTGGGTTAGGGACTATACCCTGACCTTAGGGTTTCTATGTCCCTTGACCCACTAGGGTTTTCCTAAACCAACCTTAGATCCATCTAGGGTTTACCCTTGCAAGAAAAAACCCATAAAACATTTTCTTTTTTTTACCATTATTTCCATATTACATGTACATTATTATTTCCACATTACAAATACATTATTATTTCCACATTACATGGAAATTAATTGTCAAAGGATGCCTTAATCCTACTTCTTCTCAAAAATCCCAACTTGAGATGAGGAGGGAAGTTCCTTTAAGCAAAGAGGATGAGAAGTGGATGAATCAAGGTGAGAAGAAAACCTAAAGGTATTTTATTTTGAGTAAAATCTTTCGACTTTGGCCAAACAAGATGCACAGGCCTGGAAGTCCTAGTAAACCGACTAGCAGTACGGATAAAACTTTTGTCATCCCCCGAGTCGTGCTCCCTTCTAGACACCATCTTCTATATAAACTACCGTAATGATTCCCACATATTTCTATAGATTCCTTGAAATTATAAACTAATAAATATTATTTGAAAAAAAATTGGGGGCTCTGATACCAAATGTAACGACCTTACTTTTCAACGTCCCCCAATTAAGAAAAAACCCAAGAAGTTGAGAGCCATTACCTAAAATTCTCATAGATCCTGATTTAACCAAACAATAAATAGTAGCAAATAATTTCCATTAGATCAAATATTTTTTAAAAATGCTCTTTAAAAGAGTTGCATGGATTTCCATCATCAAAATTGCACATATGAGAACTATATGAGAAGAAGTATGTATCTAATCCTCCTTACAATTTAACTTTAATGCCTTCAGGTACATTCATCTATCCATCATATCTTGATATCATCTTATCTAGCATGTCCTAAAACATCATGAAACAAAAGCACATATCAACATATCGAAATCTACTATGCACATAGGGTGCATTTTAGTGTGCAAGTACATGACAACATATATTCAATCAATTACTTGCAAAGAACTGTCATTTTCTTTACATAATCTTCCTTTATGTGATACTCATAGTGGCATTATAGTTGAACAAAATACAAATAAACATCCAACATTTTAGTTGTTCAATCCTCGAGAAACATTTGGCAAATGCCAAAAAACTAATGTGGGTAGTAATAAGGGTAACCACTTACCTCTTGTATAACCATGCATATTGTCGAATCATATATTAAGCATATCATCCAATCAATCAAGCAAAGAGGAATTCAATCATTTAATCTATAGGTATGTAAATCCTAAAGTATCACCATCACATTAAACACAATAAACCTTAATTGGGTCCTAATCTAGGGTTTTAGAGTTTGGATGAGAAATAAGGGTACAAACCCTAATTCCATCACATGTTAAGTCATTAGGTGAAACCCTAATTACTGTATCCAACATTTCCTTTTATGACGATTACTTGGATTAGTCTGAGTTCATTAAAGTTATCATCTTTAACTTCAAAACCTTAATTCTTCATATGTGTGGATATTCACATTAAAACTCTAGTTCTAAATCATTATGCCTCAATGAAGTGCATTTAACATGATTAACAACCTATTCGTCAAAAACTAGGGTTGTAATGTTGTAAACACCACCTTAACGCATATCACTGATTATCCACTTTAGAAACCCTAATTTTAGCAGCATATGAAATTGTAACCAAAATTAGGTTCAAGATGCTCTTTTTATCCAAAAAGGTTAAGCTTTATCCATTAATATCATTTAAACAAGTGATGACCATTAAAATTATGAAACTAGGGTTTATTTGTATATTTTACATTAAAGGTTGCATCTTCATGCACTTTTGTAAAAGGAAGCATTATTAAGTATCATTTGTATTTGAATTGCATTCCTCTCATTTTTTGATCAAAATTCATATATAACATGTCCCAAACCTAGTTTCCAATAATTAGTTATAATATTTCCATGATAATAATAAACTGGCCAATCAGATTAGGCCACATCGGTATGGTAGGTGTTATCCACACCAACGAGGTTGGGCCCGAGGCCAATCGGCTCATGCCAACAAAGCAATCCATGCCCTCGTGGTTGGGTTACCAGAAAAGAAGCAAAGGATAAAAAGGGTAGATTACCCTTACCTTCCACTATGTAACCTAGGCGGTAAAATAGGAAAATTGCATGTCAGCTACTTCTTCTTCTTGCTTACACCACTCAGGGATGGTAGCGCCATGGTTGTTTTTAACTTGGTTATTGACCCTCCCCATGCTTGCTCGACATGGGTAGATGAGATACCCACTTCGTCCATCCAGGCCCAGAAAACTCAAGGAACCCTTGGCTTAGACTAAACGTCTTAGGAGGAAGAAACCCGATAGCTTAAACTCACCATTATAATTGGCATGATGGCAAATGTAGCAAGATGAGCATGAAACCATTGTTTCATTGATCTAAAGATTGGGAAAGGCCCATCGCGGTACAGACTTCACCTCAGCACCCTCATCTCATTCCATAAGAGTTCAATTCCTCTCCCTCTACCTTTTGTAAGCCTGTGACTTTTTCAGAGGGGATGGCGTGATCGATGGTGTGGTGCTGATGGAAACTGGATCAATTGAGAAGAGAGGAAGGTCCCATGACTCTTGGGAAAACTTTACATTGCCTTATATAGGAATGAGGGTTCTGGGAAGGGTCGATATCTCTTTGCCCTAGATTCTCAAGCTTTAGGTAGATTGGGTGTTTCCTAAAATCGACAAGTTAGCAGACAATTTATGGCTCGGCGGACGTGTCGTTTCATGTGGAATGGTGAAGGGTGTAGACAGAATGAGGGATCTAGGATTCTTGTGTGAGAACAACTCTTGTTTCCCAGAATGTGATGGGGTAGATCATGATTGGTGAACTGTCGATCCCTAATCCGAGGGTCGCGGTCTGTGTGACACATCACTAGGCCACCGATAGCCAAGGTTTAAGTAGGAGGCATTAAATCAATTTCCTTTTTAGAATCTTATGCATTAATTGCAATTGCAACCCTATTCCTTCTCAAATTTCTCAAGTCTACTAAGATTATCCTCTTTCCATGAGACTTGTAGGGAAACTCATTAACAAATTTCCCAACTTATCTTTAATTTTTGGAAACTTTTATGCACAAAGCTCAGTCTTTTATCATATCCTTAAATTAATTGAATACACCACATGGGAAGTCCTTTTTCTTCCAAATTCTAGAATTTTCTTCTTTTCATTATTATTTTCAAGTATCCCAAAAGTCAGGCATAGATATTCATGTTTGATGCCCCAAATATTATGTTTCCATTCTTGGATAGATAATTACTTTTTTAATTATCTAAAACATCTCACATCTTATTTTCTTTTGAAAACTTGCATATTATCCCATATTTAAATTATTCAACAATTTAAAAAGTCGTTTCTATTTATTTATGTACAAAATCTCTTATTTTCTTAACTTGTGCCACAAGAACCTATTTTCAAAGTAAACAGTCTTATGAACCTTTATATGGGCCATGGGTTGCACCCATGCCACCATGTGAATGGCTTTTATTATTTTATGAATAATACAACTAAGGAATTCACTTATCAATTCAAGCCTTATATTCCAATCATTAAATTTTACCACAATTGAGAATATTATAGGAACACTTGTGAGATCGAAGCTAGGGGAAAATCCTTATGTAGGCTTCCTTGTGAGTGGACAAAATGTCCACTAGCTCTGTTGCAGGGTTCCACACTCAATGGGCCTTGGATTGGGTCCTGTGGTCACTGGATGGTGAAGAAGTAGCAGCGACAAGGACACCCAAAGGTTGAACCAGTAAACTCATCTAGGGAGAGGGGAAAAAACTCCATTGGCAATAGAACTAGAAACTGTATGCACTCGTTCATATCTATAGAAGGCAAGACACAGTGAATGAACCAGACATGCCACACGCGTCTAGGGATTGTAGGTGTGTCAAGCTATTTCATGCAAGGATGGACAAAGTGAGTAAGAGGATGATAAAGGGACAATTTGCTATGCAATATTTGCATATTAACTAAATAACCCTGAAGCATCCTATGAGCATGACTCACGAAAAATCATAGAGCCCATATAAGGTCAGGGACAACGAGGTTCCAAAACTAAAGGACCAAATGTACTAGTTGTTCCGACAATCCAAAAAAATGACAATGAGAAAAGTGTACATGAAGAAAGATGAAACGTTAGAGATGGTTACCTCGCATTGTATTAACCAGAGGGGATCCCTGTCGATGACGATTCAATACACACACTGGAGGATAAGATCAATGTCGACAACACCACTCGTGATACCATCAAGAGAATTGGATGAAGAAGGATCTAGGGGAAAGTGAGGTTGTGGTTCTAGAATGGTATTGGCTCGAGAGTTAGGCTAAGTGCTAGCACACTGGAAGTTTGGAGTTCTATAACAGCAGATGGCTAGGGAAAAGTTAGGTGTTTTATGCTCCAAGAACCACACAACTTGAATGAGGCTTCTATGGACTCAAAGTGGAGCGTTGAGTTAGTTGGAGATGAAATCGTGTTAAAATAGTGATCATAGCAGAAGAAAGCACATGAGGAAGTTTATTGGACTTGAACAGGTTGCAAATGTGAGGAAATAGGAGGTAGGGGATAACTTTGTCCCACTACACGTCTACCTGGTTACCCAACTACCTAATCCCATTCCGCATGATCACATGATAATAAATCAAGCCCGAAATTTGATCCAAATAGTGGGTATCAAACTTAGGTCCCATCTTTTGGGTCTACTGTTAGAGCTGTGCATTTGAGCTTCAATTAAGCCCAAATTTGGTGGGTTAGATAATTAGAGTACGATGATTGGGAATTTGGACTTATATTTGGGATTTGAATTTATTTATGTTATAATTTTACCATTATGCATTAATCACTTAATTAATGTAAAAAAAAAGTTGAGCTAGTCATCAAATATAATGAAACCTCTCATATTATCTGGAGTCATGTTCCTTTAAGATCCTAGGGCTATCCTAGTGTATATTATTATGATCAAGACATCTAGATTAGTACCATTACTCGCTAATTTCCTTAAGTATTATGTTATAACATCCCATGATTTCATATCTATGGAACCCTAATGAGTCAACTAGGGTTAAAAGATTGAAAATGAATCAAATCCATCCTAAAGACAGGAAGAAAGTGGATGTTAAGAGGTACCTAACAAATTTAGGGACACAAACGAGAAAAGAAAGTTTTGTACCTGGAATTGGGGATGTTACAACACACCACCCCTTAAAAATATTTCACCCCTAAAATCTCAAGCAAAGAGGGAGGGGTGAGTCTGCAACATTTCTTTCTTCATCTCCCAGGTGGTTTCCTTAAGGCCATGGTACTTCGAAAGAATCTTCACAAGCTCAATTTATTTGTTCTTCAACTATTTCATTTTGGAGCCTGAGACCTTCACTAGAAACTCTTCATAAGATAGACCCTCTTACAACTCAATAGGCTCAATAATTAGCACATTTAAGGAATCTTTTGCATACTTCTTCAACACTGACACATGGAACAATTGTGAATATTTTCATAGGTGGGAGGAAGGTCTAAGCAATAGGAACACTCCCCAACTCTATCCAACATCTCAAATGGTCCCACATATTGAGTACTTAACTTGCCTTTGACTTTAGACCTTGTTACAGATCAGATCGGTTTTATCTTCAAAAATACATTGTCACCAACTAGGAAACTCACACCTGATCTCTTCTTGTCATCATACACCTTCTATCAATCCTAGGAAGCCTTCATCCTCTTCTTGATCAAACAAATATTGTCAGTCATCACTCTTCATTAGAGCTCGTTCTCCCACATCATCCTAGTGTAGTGGTGAACGACAAGGTCGGCCATAGAGTGCTTCCAATGGTAGCATACCAATGATGGCTTGATAGTTGTTGTTATAAGAAAACATGGCCAATGGAAGCTATTTGTCCCAAACACCTCCCCAATCCATCACACAAGCACACAACAAGTCCTCCCGAATTTTTATTGTCTGCTTAGACTGGGCATCAGTCTATGGGTGGTAAGTTGTGCTAAAACATAAGTCTGAACACATCTCCTCTTGTATCTGCTTCCACATATGTAAAGTGAACTTCAAGTCATGATGAGAAACTATCACCTTAGGAACTCCATACAGGTGAAAAACCCAGTCCATGTACAACTATGCCATTTTAGAAACCTTGTATGAACTCTTGGAGGACATGAAGTGAGATGATTTGGCTAGGAGATAATAAAAAAACCAAACCACGTTGTACCCATGATTTTACTTTATAAATCATGTAATAAAGTCCATAGTGATTTCCCCCCACTTCCACTTAGGTATCTCAAGTGGATGGAGAAGACTAATAGGGTGCTGGTATCTTCACCTATTGGCACGTCAAGCACTTTGCAACAAATGTAGAAATATCATTCTTCATGTTCTTCCACCAAAAACCTTGTTGTAAGTCCTTATTCATATTTGTGGTACCAAGATAAATCATGTACTTGGACCCACAATCTTCACCTAGAACTCTCTGTCTCAGATCAACAACATTAAGTATACACAGTCTATGGTGAAATGGATGGTGGCATCCACTCCAATAGAGAACTCATACTACAATTTCTCTATCAACATCTTCATCTGATCAAGCTCAAGATTGTCCAACTATGCAGCAACAACCTTAGAAATCTAGGTGGGAGTGATAGACAAACTAGCCATATGCACCCTCATCTTATCCATAGAAGAATCATTGCCAACATTTGGAAACTCAGGTCTCCATCTTGAGACATGGTCTAAGCTCCTCCATAAGAAATAATACATAGAAGCACAAGTTGCATCTTTCTTCCTACACAAGGCATCAACAACAACATTGCATTTACGTGGATGATAAGTGATAGTAAAGTCATAATCTTTGAGTTACTCCATCCACCTTATTTGGCATAATGTAGGGTTTTTGTGGTCATAGAAGACTTCAAACCGTACCCCTTACAAGTAGTGTTTCCATATCTTCAGAGCATAAACTATGGCAGCTAGCTCCAAATCATGTATATGACAATTTCCTTCATTCAGATTAAATTTGAATGAGGCATAGGCCATCACTCATCCTTCTTGCATAAGGATACATCCCAACCCTAGTTTAGAAGCATCAATGAAAATCCCATAGGGTTTACCGTCAATATGAAGACAAATTATAGAGTAGAAGTCAAACACTTCTTCAACTCTAGGAAGCTCTTATCACACTCAGGAGTCAATACAACATTTGTACCCTTGTGCGTGACCTTGTTCATCAGAAGGGCCAACTCAGAGAAATTCTACTTGAACCTCAGATAGCAGCCTACAAGTCCTACAAAACTATATATTTTTGATGGATTCTTTGGTAATTTCCACTTTGTCACATCCTCAAACCTGACAGAATCAATGACAATATGTCCTACATAGATAACATGGCCAAGAAACATCACCTCACTGAGCCAAAATTCACACTTTGAGAACTTTGTATAGAGTTGGTCTTCTCACAAGGCCTAAAGAACAATCCACATATGTTCATGGCATCGGTCCATAGACTCATGGTAGATAAGCACCTAGTCAATGAACACCACCATGAAATTGTCGAGGTAGGGACACAAGACTCAATTCATTAGATCCATGAAGGCACATGGATCATTGGTCAAGACAAAAGGTATAATTAGAAACTTGTAATTCCCGTAACGAGTGTGAAATGTCATCTTCGATACATCATCATCCTCCACAATACCTAGTAGTAGCTAGTACGCAAGTCCATCTTTGAGAACACAGTAGTAGACTTTAACTGGTCAACAAGTCATTGATGTCTGGCAGAGGATAACAATTCTTGATCATCACCTGATTCAACATATGTTAATCATAAACATCCACAAGGAACCATCTTTCTTCTTCACGAATAGAATTGGCACTCCCCATGGAAAGTCACTAGGGTGTACAAACCCCATGTCTAGGAGCTCTTGTAGCTTCTTCTTGAGATCGACAAGCTCAGCATGTGTCATATAAAATGGTGGCTTGAAGATAGGAGTCATTCCTTGTATGAGGTTGATAGAAAACTCCACTTCTCATATAGGAGGAAGCCCATACAGCTACTCGGGAAAGACATCAGGAAAATCTTGAATCACATCAATGTCATCCAACATAGGTGGTGTAGGGTTAAGAACAACTGACATTAGGTAGGCTCTACATTCATGTGTGATGAGATTCTCTACCTTTAGTGTAGTTTTAATGAACTACTAATGATCTTTCTTCCTTCCTTTGATATAGAGATGCTCGCCATCAGGGTGCAGTAAGATGACCTTCTTCTCTCCACTAAAAAGGACAATGTCAAACTTCTTCAACCAGTCCATCCCCAAGATAACGTCAAAGGTCGTCGTGATGAGGATGATGAAGTTCGACCCGAACATCTTGTCAGAGTAAACAATTCTACGGGAGGGATCTTTAGAAAGGTATAAAACACCTTATCACTAGGATTTTGGACATCTAAGATATGTTCCATATATGTAGATTATAATCTTAGCATGGTTACAAGTATTTGAAGATCCAAAACCAAATAATGCTTTAATAGGTTGCTAAAGTAAGTGAATAACACCTTTAACAACCTCATTATCATCAATGGCCTCCATGAAATCCATGGAAAAGATGCATCCTACACGTGGACAATGTCCTTGCTAATTGTTGTTGTTCCTCAGGGGCTGTTGTGGACGTTGTTGCGGCTACGACTACTGGGGTGCTTGTGACTGGGTTGGGGCGGCAACCCTTTGGAGGTTGAGACACTAAGACATGATGTCTTTAACCTAGCCACACTCATGGCATGTCAAGTGTCTGACATCTAGTCAATCTATAGGTTGATCGAGCTGCAAGCTGCATGGTAGGGCACATGCCAGGAGGGTGTTAACACAAGCAACAATTGTACTTGTCACGATGGTAATCATTGAAGTTCTTTTTCTTGTTGTAAATATGTAATGAGGGCTGAAAACCTGGATAGACCTCCACTGCAAGGGCCTTATCCACCATTTGCCAAAAGGTGAGGGGAGATAAGGACAAGAGCTTGTCTAACGTGGTAGCACAACCGCTCCATAAAGAGTGTAGCTCGGTGATCCTCTCCAAGGCCTATAACATAATTCTCCAACAACATGAATCTCTAGACATAAGCAGAGACGCTCAGAGACCCCTTCTTCAAGCTTTAAAATTATGCCTCATTCTTCCTTAGGGCGGCGGTGTAGACGTACTTATCAATAAATAGTGTAAGGAACTACTCCGAAGACATACTAGAAGTGTCATGTGTGTGGGCGACACCATTCCACCAAACATGTATTGGCCCCTCCAACACATAGGTGTCAAAGCATACCTTCTGGTGAGGAGGGAACACCATGCCCTCAAACGTTTGATCAATGGCCAACACTGAGTCGCCTTCCTTGTCCATCATCTCAATCTCTCCTTTGCACTTAAAGTAGGGTAGTGCATCTTCATGAACTCCATGAGGGAGTACTCTTTGGACTTCTTAAGAAGAGGAGTGGCATCGACACACCCCATCATAAAAGTGACCAGAAGTTAGTGTAGGAATGACAACTCATACTCATGAGTAAACTAAGGTGGAGGAGGGATCTTCGTAAAAGAAGGAGACATGGTGGCAACATAGTGGCCCCAAGAGGTGGCATGTGCATCTGGTGTCGTAATAAGTGTCTCTTCATGTGGCATACCAGATTGTGGGTCAGCGGTGTAGAATACCCATCTAGTCTCTCATGGAATGACTCATAACTCTTGTCTTGAATAGGTTGTTTCTCTTAAAAAGATAGATAGAGGTAAGAATTCTAACATAAAGTTCTGAGATACTAGACTGTCGATTGCTAAGGGATCTGGTAACATTTTGTAAGAAGTGGGTACCACTAGGGGGACCACTTCCTAACTTGTACTTTGAGAATACTCTAGAAATATCCCAATCATTCATTCACAAAAATTAGATATAAGGGGAGCTAAAATACTCTCAAAATAATATGGTACAAATAGATAACTATAGTTATAGCAACAAAAAAGTGAAACTAAATATTACATGATCCAATTGTTTCTAAGTACTTGTCCACATGAACATAAAGCGAACTAGAAAGAAACTACAACTAAATGGATCAGTTGCAGTGGGCCACCTACACATCTTAGAAGCATTCTCGGACTACTATTGAGCAGGATCCTCAAACCCTAGATCCTCAAGTACAAGCTCCTCATCTAAGGTATCAATAGGCTCATATGCATTTGGGTGAAAGGGAACATCACCCAGAATATAGGAAACAAAGTAAAGGTCAGCAAAGATGGAGTATTGGCCGGCCTAAATCGCGCGTCCAAAAGTGGAGGCGGATTTGAGGTAGTCGAGCTTTTACATTTATAAACCTGAATCCTTCTAGGCCCCCACAACTTTTCTTACGGGGTCGAAGTAGATATACGGGGTCGAACACAAGGACAAGGGAGGTAGTGTTGAGAACCCAGAATCGACACGCTACACTCCGGCAGGTATGAAGAGATAATAAATTCCCCAAAAGGGAAACAACAAGATGTCACAAACAAAGCAAGAAAACTATCTCCAACTGGAGCTACTAGAGAGATTTAAGTTTTTAGTCATTTAGCAGTTTTTAGGGGTTTTCATGCAATAGAAACGGAAAGATAAAACTAGATCTAGAGCAAGGTACGAAGGATAAGACTTCAGTAAAATAAGCGGTAGAAGTAACATCCTGCACCCCTCCTCTTAGAGCGGGTACCTCTAACCAAGAATCAACACCCCTCTCGAGGTTGCTGGACTTAAGTTAGAGTAGAATGTTACTGAAACAACTCCGTTCCAGGCACTCTCGTACTCCATAATCGGACCAAACACTAGAGCCACAACACAACTCTCGAAGTTGTTGCGATGGGAAAACACGATTCGGTAGCTAAGAGAAACACGATCCAAACATGCAAGCTAGAGTTCAGATATCAAACATAGCAGTCATCCAACATTTTGCACCAAGCATAGAGCAGCAAGTAATTGAGCCTTTCTATTTCTATAAACATATAAAGGTTTGATTACAATGCAGGAATTAAAGAATTAAATAACAGAAATAAAGATAGATGTCGCCTTCTTGATGTAGAAGGACGACAAGCTACATCGGCTCTCCAGCCCGATACCGGTCAGGAGCCTAGCCCGATACAGCAGTGTCGGGCGACACACTTGACGACCGTCTGTATCGCTCAAGGACCCTGGCCGATACGCTCATGTCGGGCAGAGAACCCTCTCAGGCGGCACGCATGACGGGTGAAGCGTATCAGGTTCGATATCTTGTCGGGCATGGAGCGACACGTTCTACTGTCGGGCACTTGTGTCGAGCACTTTTGCCGCTTATCAACGTTGGCCGATATCGGCCCGCAGTGTCACCCGTGACGGTCCTAAGTGAACCATCTCCTCCCTCTCGGGACGAGGAAGAGCTCACCTAGAGTTGCCGGCACGAGCACTGGGGCACGATACTCTTACTCTCGTAGTTTTCCTCAGAAGATCGCTCAAAGTCCCCAACTGTCCAAACTGTCTTTTCAACTTCTTGTAGCTACAATTTATAGGCAGCTGGTTGGGAGAAGTTATGGTGCTCGAAGTGCCATGTGTCCTCCTTATGCGCGGGTCGTTGGACGGCCGATACAGGTATCGCTCGGTGCAGGGGTGTCGTCTATCGGTCACGTGACGGGCGACACACTTGCCAGTGAGTGGCTGTGTCGGGCGACAAGCTGGGTTGTCGTGGCGAGCTTGGCTCCCTATCGGGTAGAAGGTGTGTCGTCCGTCAGCTTCATCTTGCGCGGCATCCCTTTGTCGTGCGCCATGGTGTCGCTCCATCCTGTCGGGCAGAGGTTGTATCAGGCGTCAGGAAGGCCGAAACAGACTTGGACTTATTTGTGGGCCGGGACGGTTTTACTGTACCAAAATGAGGAAAAACTCTGCAAAAGATGGAAATATTGAATTAAGAGCATTGCTTGGCTAATTATTGCGAAAGTACTAATAAAAGAGAGGAAAATAGCAGAAAAGGGCAGTTTTGACAACATAATAAAGGGCAAAAACATCACAAAATTTGGTATTATCAACTCCCCCAAACTTAGCATTTTGATTGTCCTCAATCAATATTTAAACTTTATTTAGTGATGCTTCTTCTTGCGTAGTACAGCTTTCAGGCCAAGGGGTAAAACAAGTATAGTAATGCCTTTAGAGGTAATGTTGCCCCAATATGAACAAAAGACCTTGCGTTTCCTACCTTATTATTTCAATAAAAAATTTCTCTACAGCTTCAGCGAGACTTTGGTGTATGATTCTGAAGTTAGCTTCCACACCAAACAACTTTATTTTCGGGGCAGAAAGTTGTGTATAGGGTAGGCTAAGGCTTTTTGGGTTTTTCATCTTGTTTCCCATCAGTCCATCCAGGTAAGGGTCCGTTAACGGGCAAGTGGTCCCTGCAGTCCAAGCCAGTTGGCTTTAGAGCAGTGATTTCACATCCTACGTACCATTGCCCCGGATCTATAATGCCTAAAGATGGGTACTTTTGGAAAACAAGTGGGTATATGTATTTTTTTCTTTTCTTTTATTGGGCACAACTCTCATGCTTTTATTCACTCTCATAAGGCTTCTCTCTCTTTTTGGGATTTTTTTAGGGTAAGGGGAAACAAAAAGATTCTTGTTGTTTGGGCAGCTTTTTCCTTCTCCATACTCGTCTATTAGCTGTTTGCGAGATTATTATATTTTTCAAAATTTTTGGCATGGAAAAATATAATCTTCTCGTTTGTTTGAAGAAGCATTATCAAAAAGATATAACAGAACTTATATCTCGTTAAGCACAAAGAAACCAACTTTACAAGAAGTCGCAACATGTTTTCTCTATTATAGCAACTTTGTACATAAGTATGGAGATGATATATAAACAAAAAGAATTTTCGAGACTTTGGTATGAACATATATATGTACACAAAGAACAAATGAATAACAAATTTAAGACAAAAGCATAAAGAAATTGAGTTAGAATTTTCAAAACTTTGTACCTCCCTCACTGGTACATGGTACGCCCCCCAAACTTACTCCACATTCTGTCCCAGAGTCGTGAAGTAGATAAGGTGAGGTAATGTTTATTCCAGTGAGGTTGCGCCTGCGTCAGACAGAAGCTCCCACACATATTCCCCCCTTTTGCTGTGATAGAAGGTGTGGTGGAGCTGATCAGGCATTTCTTTGTTCGCCATCCATTCCAGGACGTAGATGTCGCAGTCGTTGGATAGGGGAAGTTGCTACGGACTACGGTGGTAGAACTGGAGTTCGTGCCACTTGCCTCCTTGCATGTCCAAGAATGGGTGGATCATCCTTGCCACCTCGTCGTAGTATTTTCGGACCAGGCATTCGACGGATGTCAAAGGTTCTGATGTACACGGCACTGGATGGTTCTTGTTGCTGTCTAAGCTATTGTAGAAAATTCCTACTCACTGTCGGGTGTACACAGTTAGGAGCGTCCAATGATTGTAATGTAGAATTGGCAAAAAGATAGTGTCTGGGACCCCGCCTCTCAATTCTACCGGAAAATTTTGCTTCGCTCCTGTTTCATCGGCGAGGCAGACGTTGTTGAATAGCATGGGCTGGGCTATGTATGCATGTTCTATCTTTGGCTGTATATACTGGATGTAAGTGGCTGCAACTGCTACAGCCAAACACCCTCCTTCCTTTACCATGTCCCTTAGATCGTCGACCGGGACTACGACATCGCCTGCCTGAAAGGCGACAACCGATGGGGTAGAATCAGCTAACTTCAGCTGGATTATATTGACCTGCTCCTGTGTGAGAGTTGCACACAAAAAGCGGTCGAAATTTGTGATCATCCCTTCTAAAGCTTCAGGCAAAATAGTGTTCTCCGTTCCGTGCAATTTCTTCAGGACCGCTAACTGCTTGCCTGCCCCATGTGTGACGGTCGCCACTTCCTCTTCTTTTTCTGAGGAGCTGCTGAACTGAGAAGAGTTTTCTTCCAGGTCACTGTCCAACAGCTGCTCTAGTACCCCTGCGTCCTGGAAATAGCGCTTGTCCTTGATTAGCAACATAGCGTAAATGCTCCGGCGTTGATAGAAGGACGTGCCTTTGAGGACTCCCAAGTTTCCAAATGTGCTGAGCGCCTCAATTGCTCCCAGGATAGCGATAGCGTTGTTTCCACTCCCCTCTTCTATCTGTGCGGGGAGGTCTCGGATAGTGAAGAACTTCCAAGGTCCTTGGTGACGTTGGCTTCCACGCTTTACGGCTCGTAGAAGACGCAGCGGTAGGAGTCTCAGTTTCGCGTCCTCCGGGTGGCAGAAAACACCCCCGGAGCGTGGCACTTTGGCATTATGCAGCACAGTAGCCGGACGTCACAGTTTCTGAGGTCTACTATGCATAGAAACCACACGTTCTGGTGCTTGTACGGGGCCAAAACCAGGTTTGATGTATGCTCTTCAATGTGCTGCAGCATTTCGGCCACCACACGGGAGTCTGGATCTCCCTTCATCAACCTTCTTGCCAAGGTCGGGGTGGCTGTGTATACTGCTCTCCGACCTATCCTACTGTTGATATTCTCTATTAGCGCATTCTCTAGGACCCTGAATAATCTTTTACCGACCACGACCGGCGTGCGAAACATGCCGTGAAGAACCTTCCGCCGCACCGAAAGGTAGCCATCGGTCCAGACGATGTCATCTTCATCTGCCTGCGATCGTAAGACCTTATTCAGCAGCTTCTGGTCTCTAATCGTCAGGCATCCGATGACTTGTCTGTCAAAATCGGCCATCTCGAAGGAGGGTATCTCAGATGGCTCACGAAATCGGTCCGCCATCGAGCGCCTCCCTCGGGATAGATGTCTTTTATTGGCTGTGTAGACGTCCCCCTTTTCTCCTTCGGACTCTTCGGAAGAGTCTCCTCTGATGCTGATATCTATGCTTTCGTCCTCGACTTCATCCAGGGGATGAAGATGTTTGCATCTCCCAATCCTAAGGAGCAACCCTATACGCCGGGAGTTCCTTCGGCAGATCCTTGTTGCGTCCCCTCCTTGGGCGTTGTGGATCGTCCGCTGGAGGAGGAGGAGGACGTTGTTCCCGAGGGGGGACCTGATGAAGAGGGATGAGAGCCCCGGCTGGGAGGTGACAGAGACCGTCTCGGTTTCCTTCGGCGCGGATGGTCGTCACTTCTGTCCATTCTCTCCTCGAGCCTGTCGAATCGTTGGAGAACTTGCTGCATTGTTGCATTCAAGGCCTCTAGTCCGCCAGGAAGGCTCGCTAGAGTCAGCAGCTCTCTCTCTCTTGGTGATTCAGCCTGTTTTGGAAAGATGCAAACTTGCGGGTTAGGGAAATACAGGTAGCTGAGTTTATGTCTGTTACCTTCCGCAGGTTGTCGAGCTCATGCCTGAGCATCTTTCTGAGTGACGGAGGAGTTCCGGCGGGTCTCCCTTCCGTCCTCACGACACCTTGCTCGCGTGAAGGTCCACCAGGCGAGGTAGACTCTATATGAATTGTTTGCGTTGCCGATGCCGCCAGGCGAGGCGACGGTACTCCTTCAGTAGCTATCACCTTGCCTTTTCGTCGGGGAGGGGATGGTCGCGGTGCAGGCGAACGTTGCTCCACCTCCGCACTATCGGCGATATCCTCACCTGCTACAAAAGGCGACACCGGCGGCGGCGTTGGTGTCAACTGAGCTCCCTCGAGCTCCATTCTGAGAATCTCGCCGAACACCCCATTACTGGAGTCCGGCTGAGGTGTCTCTTCTGCCTTTGCAGGCATCACAGGGATGACAGGGGTTGTGACCGTCTCTTCCGTGGTAGCTCCCGAAGTTTCTGTCTCGGTGACCTCGACGATCACCGGTTCTTTCTCAGCTATCACCCTTCTTGTCATGGCGGTGGCTGATATAGTTGGAGCGACGACAACTCTACCAGCGGTTGTCGCTGGTAGCTCTGGAACTGCCCTCTCCTGGGCTCCGGTGGCGGTGGCGTGGGCTGCACCTTTTTCTACAGCTTCAATTTCGGTTGTAGTGAAGACCAGTTTCTCTGTGTCGTAGTCGGCACAACGAGGGAGCGGGAGGAGTATGTTCGTCCTTGAAAACTTGTAGAAAAAGTCTCGCCCCTCCTTCCTGATGATGCTGGTCCTTATCAGGTACTTGGTGTCGATCACCTCATCGCCTTGCGTCCTCGAAAGGCTGCGCGGTTCTTTTGGGTACCCGAGCCCCACTGCGATTAGGTTGACTATTCCGCCCATGCAGTAATCTTTGGTGGCTTCCTTCATCGGATGCAGTCTGTTCAGCAAGAACCGTCCGAGGTTGATCACTCGGCCCTCCATTATGTGCCACATGACGTGGAGTTCTTCTACATAGATGTTGCTGGACTCATTCTTGCTGAACAGCAAGCATGCCACCAGTTTGTGCACTATCCTCCAGAAGCAGGAGTGCACTGCCACTACCTTCCTTCCCGGCTTGAATGAAGATTCGTCACTTAGCTTGTTCCAGAGATTCACGGGATCGAACTCGTCTCCCTCGGTGATTCTTTCACCGTCGCCCAGTAGGCTCTTCTCCTCCTCGCTGGAAGAGAAGATCTTGTTCAAAAGCTTCTCGGAGATTGTGTACTCTGAGTTGTAAAGTCGGGCTTAGAGTCTGTCTGGCCCGCCGAATTCCTTTCTCTCCACCGCAGAATTTCTCACCCGGTGGAGAGAAGACATGAACTCCATTGTCAGCTTAGTGTAAGATGAAGACCGGATGAAGCAAATCTTCTTTAGTCCTGCTGCGGCGAGGACGCCCTTCCGCCTCCCCATGATTCCTAGTTCAGCAAACGAGGCCTTGTGGCAGAACCTGCTTGGTCGGTAAACCTTGGTCACTAGCTCAGCATATCGGCGAACATGCTCGTCGTTTCTTGGCTCGAAACCTTCCGGAAAGAATTCCGAAAGTTCTGCTGCTACTAGAGGTGTTGGAGTTGGAGTTGGATTTGGAGCCGCCACTTCTCCAACCCTGGCCCTTTTCTCTGTTGTCGAGGCCCTGGCTGGTCCTGGGTTCGGGTGCTTAGGCCTGGTAGACTGCCCTTCAGCAGCAGTCTCTGGGTAGATCCTCCTGCCTTGTGCGTCAACTGGGACAACGGTTGTCTTGATGCGGGCCATCTCTGCAAGACAGAAAGAGAAATACATCGATTAAATATGTTGACTTTTGGACGAAATATATAATAAAGAATAAACTTATGAACCGGAATTTCTCCATATCGAGCGACACATTGGTTTCAGAAGCGAAGCCTTGTGCCCGATACAAGAGACGGGTATCGCCCGTTTCGTCAAAAGATCAAGCACGCGATAATGACAGGGTGGTAAGGTGATGAACGCGTGTTAGGTCTGTCGCTCAAAATGGGCGTGTCGTGCGATACGACGGCGATAGGATAAGATGCATGATACGGTCCTCTTGAAAGAGAAGCAGCGTGTCGCCTGATAGGTGAGGTGATGCAAAAATGGGTGACACGGTTATCGCCCTACATGGTGTATCAGGCATAGGTATGTTGCGCGACATCCATATTGGGCGATACAAAACCGCTCATCATAGAAATCATAAGGCCGATAAGCTACTTGCTTAAAGAAATAAATGTGTCGGGCAACACGGTCTGCCGGGCGATAAGGTATGTCGGGCTATACCTTGTTGTAATCTGAATTACCGCACGATACGAAAGAATTGTAGTCTTTTGCGACACGGGAGCAGAAGCACAAGTTCTTTAGCACGATACGGGAGTGTGGAAAACAGTAAGGCAAGGAGCCCGACACGGTAAAAACTCACCTCTTTATATAGCAAACTTGACAATAAAACCGGTATGCGCGTCGGCCGTTAGGGAAACATGTAAGTCGGCAAGCCCAACTGTCGGCATGACCGTTGCGCTCCACAAAGTCCCACCGCCCGATAAGGGTGCTCACATAGAGTCGGTTGGGTTGCCTCCTGCTTCGAAAGGAAAACAAAACAGTTTAAACTACGGCCGATGAGTAAAACATCACTGGCCCAAAGCTCCCGGCCTCAGACGGTATTACCCACCCCGGTAAATAGAGCATAAAGCGGTGACCCATAAAACATAAAAGTCAGCGTATGTGGCGCATGCACTGACTCGGGCCTTATTACAGTCCAAATGTTTGTAATGTTCATTTTGCTGGAAAGTAAATGCATCCTATAATAGGAATTTAAAAACAGCTCGAGTCGCCTCCCGAGAAGCGTTGAGTTTTCTGTCCTCAGCTGGATGTCTTTTGGCTTCTTCACCATCATCCTTGTTCTCCGCAGTCACTGTCTCGATTTTTTGGTTGGTTCTGTGTTGGACATGATCTTCCCTGATGGGTTCTTTACGATTTTGGCGAGCTGAGCTAGCTGCTGGTCGATTTGGCATTGATGTGTCTGCATGTCTGCCAACTGTACCAAGTTAGGCTGGCTCGATCTCTCGCCTTGGCCCTGACATTCACCCTCAAAAAGAGACCGCTCGCAATAAGACATGGTATCAAAGCCCGGTGGAACAGGTCATAGTTCTTCAGAGTTCCTGAAATGGCACGAAAAATCAAGTTTAGAAAATTCGAATTTTTACTTTTAGGCAAAGAATAGCAATAAAAGGAAAAGAGTGATGTCAAACTCATTTCTAAGCTTGAGGCATGAGATTGTAGTTAGTGGATTTAGATTCGTCTACAGTACCGTTTTTGCCTTGTCCCCGGCAACGGCGCCAAAAAGTTGACCGGCCTAAATCGCGCGTCTAAAAGTGGAGGCGGATTTGAGGTAGTCGAGCTTTTATATTTATAAACCTGAATCCTTCTAGGCCCCCGCAACTTTGCTTACGGGGTCGAAGTAGATATACGGGGTCGAACACAGGGACAAGGGGGGTAGTGTTGAGAACCCAGAATCGACATGCTACACTCCGGCAGGTATGAAGAGATAATAAATTCCCCAAAAGGGAAAAAACAAGATGTCACAAACAAAGCAAGAAAACTATCTCCAACTGGACCTACTAGAGAGATTTAAGGTTTTTAGTCATTTACAATTTTTAGGGGTTTTCATGCAATAGAAACGGAAAGATAAAACTAGAGCTAGAGCAAGCTACGAAGGATAAGACTTCAGTAAAACAAGCGGTAGCAGTAACATCCTGCACCCCTCCTCTCAGAGCGGGTACCTCTAACCAAGCATCAACACCCCTCTCGAGGTTGCTGGACTTAAGTTAGAGTGGAATGTTACTGAAACAACTCCGTTCCAGGCACTCTTGTACTCCAGAATCGGACCAAACACTAGAGCCACAACACAACTCTCGAAGTTGTTGCGACGGGAAAACACGATTCGGTAGCTAAGCGAAATGCGATCCAAACATGCAAGCTAGAGTTCAGATATCAAACATAGCAGTCATCCAACATTTTGCACCAAGCATAGAGAAGTAAGTAATTGAGCCTTTCTATTTCTATAAACATATAAAGGTTTGATTACAATGCAGGAATTAAAGAATTAAATAACATAAATAAAGATAGATGTCGCCTTCTAGATGTAGAAGGACGACAGGCTACAGCGGCTCTCCAGCCCAATACCGGTCAGGAGCCTAGCCCGATACAGCAGTGTCGGGCGGCACGCTTGACGACCGTCTGTATCGCTCAAGGACCCTGGCTAATATGATCATGTCGGGCGGCGAACCCTCTCGAGCAGCACGCATGACGGGCTAAGCGTATCGGGTTCGATATATTGTCGGGCATGGAGTGACGCGTTCTACTGTCGGGCACTTTTGTCGCTTATCAATGTTGGCCGATATCGGCCCGCAGTGTCACCCGGGACAGTCCTAAGTGAACCATCTCCTCCCTCTCGGGACGAGGAAGAGCTCACCTAGAGTTTCCCGGCACGAGCACTAGGGCACGATACTCTTACTCTCGCAGTTTTCCTCAGAAGATCGCTCAAAGTCCCCAACTATCTGAACTGTCTTTTCGACTTCCTCTAGCTGCTATTTATAGGAAGCTGGTTGGGAGAAGTTATGGTGCTCGAAGCGCCACGTGTCCTCCTTATGCGGGGGTCGTTGGACGGCCGATACAGGTATCGCGCGGCGCAGGGGTGTCGACTATCGGTCACGTGATGGGCGGCATGCTTGCCGGTGGGTGGCTATGTCGGGTGACAAGCTGGGTTGTCGTGGCGAGCTTGGCTCCCTGTCAGGTAGAAGGCGTGTCATTCGTCAGCTTCATCTTGCACGGCATCCCTTTGTCGTGCGTCATGGTGTCGCTCCACCCTGTCGGGCAGAGGTTGTATCGGGCGTCAGGAAGGCCGAAACAGATTTGGACTTATTTGTGGGCCGGGACGGCCTTATCGTACCAAAATGAGGAAAAACTCTGCAAAAGATGGAAATATTGAATTAAGAGCATTGCTTGGCCAATTATTGCGAAAGTACTAATAAAAGAGAGGAAAATAGCAGAAAAGGGCAGTTTTGACAACAGAATAAAGGGCAAAAACATCACAAATTTTGGTGTTATCAAGTATGTATATATATTAAATACTTGGGGCATTATATTAGTTTAAAAGTACAAAAAGAGATGCTCCCACAAGAAATGGGGTTATTTGCAGTTAGGTAAGTTAAAAAAAATTATATCAAGAGAAATGAGGCATATTAAAATTTAGAATCCTAGAATGAGACTAAAAATGTCTTTCCATAATAGTTAACCACGATTTCAATTTAAAATAATAAACTTTTACATGCATAACAATATAGACTAAATATACCTAAAGAAGGGCTATAACACCATAGGATCATCGCTTAAAAAGAAAAGGTGGAAACGCACACCTCGGGCAGAATACATGTGTCCTATATATGTATGGTGGTACATAAGTACCACTATTCTAGATATTCTAGTCAAACATGTAGCATGTGTAAAATACAAAGACAAGACTAGAATTTCAATTAATTTCTCACAAAGAGGCAATCATAAAAGGTGGGGTCCAAGAACTCATATAAATAAAGTATTTCAACAACCAAAATGGGTATAATGAGTCAAAATTAGGAAATATAAATGTCCTAGAAATTGGATTTTCATTAGGAATAACATTTCAAGAGATGCATCATCAAAAGACTGTAGGTTTCAATCAAATAATGCCCAAAATAGAATAGAGGGTGTACCTAACTTATGATCATACCTAGGTATCCAATAATACTCCCTAAGCTTAGCATTAGGACTTTTGTAAACTAAACACAATATTTTTGTATTCCATCAATATAAATTTCATTGTTTCTCTTACTTAAAAAATGACCCTAACATTTGTTGAAAATACAGATTGAAAACCTAAGCCATTAAATTTGGAGTATTTTTCTGATTCCAAAAATGTATCTATATGTTGGATAAATTGGTAATTTCCTATGAATTTTACAATTAAAAATCATTTTGGATTAAATGAAAAATATTAGTGTAAATACCTAATTACCCTTGCATGAAAACCAAAAAATATTGACGTTACACTAGCATCAAGGTAGCATTTTGATACTGATAATTCACGATCAAGCTTGGTCAAAGTAGGCCAATATGCAATTATAACCCTTAATACTGGCAAAAGGCAAGCACCATGGGCCAAAAGGAACACTTGCCAGATTGAATCCCCTCTGCCTAGTACACCATGGAAGGAGCACATGTGAGCTAGAATCTAGGGGCAATTCCTTGTGCTAGGCTTCCTTATGAGTGGATGACATGTCCACTAGCTCCACCACACCATTCCAGACTCAATGAGTCTTAGCCTGGGCTATGTGGTTGCTGGATGACAAAGAAGAAGCAGCAGTCCCAAGTTCAAATTGGTGAACTCAACCGGGGAAAGGGGGAAAACCTCAGTGAAAATAGCATTGGAAACAGGATGGATTCGGTCGTTGCTAGAGAAGGCAAGACATAATGAACAGATTAGACATGTTACACACATGTCTAGGGATTGCAGGTGTGTTGAGTTGTTTCATCCAAGGATGAACAGAGTGAGGAAGAGGACAAGAAGGGGAATTAGCTACACATATTAACCAAAGTCTTCCAAAGCATCCCAGACCCATGATCATGACTAAAGATAAATCATAGAGCTCATATAAGGTCGGGGACAACGAGGCCTCCTCTACCAACAAGGTGCCAAAACTAAAGGACTAGTGGGTCTAGTCATTCTGAAAATTTAGAAAACAATGACGACATAAGTGCACCAAAAGAAGATTGAAACGTTAGAGATGGTTACCTCACATTGTATTACCCAGAGGTGATCCTAGTCGATGATGAATCAATACGCTTGTCGGAGGATAAGATCAATGCCAAAAGATCCATTGGCGATGCCATCAAGAGAATTGGATGGAGAAGGATCTAGGAGAAGTGAGTCTCTGGTTCAAGAATGGTTGCGGCTTGAGAGTCATTATGTGTAGAAGTTTGGTTTTCTACGGTTACAACCCTACCATGCTTAGCTGGCAATCAAAGAGTTAATTATAACTCTATTGATAACGATTCTTGTTATTATCTAATTATCTTGTAAAGTAAATTAGTTTTAATACTTTAAATCGTGTTTTGGTGTCAAACTATAGAGAATTTAAATATGAAACCATAGATATAAGAATGGATCAAATTGGAGTTGAATTGCAGAAGTTATAGCCTTTGTAAGTCTTGAGTAGACTTACCCTCGATTGACAACCAATGGATGAAATTGAAGATTGAGTCAAAATTAATCAAACAAAGGTTTTCTTGGGTTGGTAAAGTGATGGTTAAGGATTGAAGGTTTTCCCTTAGTTGATGAAATCAATGGTTTCATGAAGTTCTTAAACTGACGGTTATTCTGAGGTCTCATAGACAAAGGATCCAAAACTGATGGTTATGTTTAGGGAATGCCTTTTGATGGCTCATTAAGGAAGCATATTTTGATGGTCCAGTGGGATAGTTATCTTCTAGAGGGTTTTGGTTGGGAGTTTCCTACTGAAGATTTGACTGATGGACATCAATCTAAGGAAATGCAGACTGAAGGTTTCAAGAACTGATGGATGCACTAACAACCAATAACCAGTGACTCGACAGTCTAAGGTGACAATTGATGGTTGTTCATATTGAAGGCTTTACCTTTTTGACGGTTCCTCCGTGTGTTGCCCATATGAACCAATTGTGAGATACTTATATCTCTATAAATAGGCAATGAGAACCGATGGGACAAGAAGTATAGTTTTGTATTTATCTTCCTTCCATCGAAAGACGTTGAGTGGAAACACAGGAGGCAATCTGAGGACAATGATGAGGAAGACAAATGGGTCGAAGGAAACCAAAGGTTTCCTAGTAATTTTATCTTGATAAGTAAGTTTTATCGATAGATTTCTTCTTTCCTTTGAGTTTCCTTGTTTGAAGATCTTTGTTTCAACAATCGAAGGCTTTTGTGAGAGTTTGTTCTTTGTCTTCTACCTCTAGCACACTTATTTTGAGTTCATCTACCTTCTGACAGGTTGTTCAGAGTTGATTTTTTAGGTTTTGAGTTTAGATCTGAGCTTTCTAGACTTAGAACCGAAGCCTGTCAAGTTTATAGACAAGATCAATAACCTAAAATATATACAAGTGAGTGGAAAACTGGCTTCTATCCCTAATATACAATACATAAGTTAGAAAGAATGTTTTTTCTATAATAGTTCTTATTTAGAAATTGTTATTGCGAAATTATTGTATATGCTCAGCATATTTCAAAAAATTACATCATCTGGTTTATTTCATGCTTTGATGCTATATTTTCATTTATTGTGCAAATTAGTATGAAATAAATGAGAAAGTGGATGTAGAGGCATCGGAGAAGTCTTATTGTCCTATCTTAGATCCAAAGAATGGAATTATGGTTTATGAGAATTATGAAAGTTACAATTCATTCAGATGATATATGTGATTATTACTAAATGCTTAATTGAAAAAATATAGGGTAATGATTAGTAACGATAGTGAGTCTTGTTAAAGTAATTATATATCATTATACAATATGTAACATCCAAAAAATTATGTAACGTAACATTAGGGTGCTCACAACGATTCCTCACTAATAATTTGTTGACCTCAAGAAAAATGAAATCTTATTGGCCTAATTTCTCCCATTAGACCCTAAGTAACTATAAAATAAAGGTTACAACAATTGGGATCAATCATATTTCATTAAATGTACGTAAGTGATATTGATTGAATTACAATAATAACTCATGTTTTGGTCATAAATTTGGGAAAGTAATTGTACGAAACTATTCTAGCCTATTAAAATGTATGTGTTCAAATTTGGGATTTAATTGAGTTTGTTTGACCCCTCAATTTGATTTTGAATTTACCATATAGTTTAAACCCTGCATATGATATCATTTCATTTGATTAAGCCATTTTGATATAATCTTTGTATTTCATTAAGCATCATGCTCCAGTTTGGACAGAGTCACAGCCCAAGTCAGACTCTTTGGCCCTGATATGTTTGTGGGTTGGGGACTCGTCCCCTACACCCGAGGCCCAGACTTTTGGGGACTCCTTTGAGGCACACCAATCTCCCTACCTCTCTCTATATATACCACATCCCAAGAGGAATATGGTCCACCATCACATATCCCTCCATTTTGTGATCAATAGGACCCCAAACTCGTTGGTGTTTTGTGCCCTAGCAATCCTTGACCACGAGGGACTCCCTCTCCTCCCCTGTTTCAACCTCCGAGAAAGACCCAATCTCCTCCAAACACTAAAACCTATAAAATAAACATCCCCCATGATCCTGAGATACACAAAAAGAGATCCCTAAAATCTATGTTTCACAGATTCCATCCAAGTACTGCATACCAACTCAGCCGTTGTTGACGACCAAGATAGAGTACGTCGCCAGAGTTCATACCTCCGGGACATAATCCGGTCTTTGTAGACCCTTTACCAAGGTCCCAAGAAGCTTATAAGACTGGCAATTATCCTTTAAACCATAGTGAATGAAATTCCTCTTTTAGCCACGACATGATTCTAGATCACAACTAGCAACAAATCTGCCTCGTATTAAGCTTTTTCTTCACAACACGCTTCGATTTTGAGTGAAAACTCATCTAGCGCACTTGGTTTGGGGTGCGATGATGTTTTTATGTCTTCATACCTTCACCTCCTAACAACTATGGAAAAAACCTTCTGGGCATTTCCAGACACCCCACCACCTGCTTGTGGTCTCTGTGAATCCTGCAATGGACGAGGAAGATGATTTTGTGTTTGGTTTCTCACATATTTGGAATTGTGACGCTGAGACTGCTATTTTGTTTTGGTCTACTTGTTGTTGTTCATCATTTCAAAGATGACAAACAAGCATGGGCTATGATTTTGAGTTTCATCCCTTCACACTTTATTGGTTGTCATGCGCCCTCATGGGCATATTTGAACTTTGGTCGTTTGACTTATGCCCTAATTGTGTGTTTTCTTCAAAGGGAGTCTTAACCAAGTGGTCGGTCTTGATTGGTCTAGTTAGGTAGATCCCAATGGCACTAGTGGATAAGATGGTGCCAACACTACTTTTCCTAAATCTCATATTAGTGAATTATTCATAAATTCATATTAAACCAATGAGTAGTCAGAAAAATAACTATAAGTAGTCGTTGGATAGGGTTTTTTTAGTAGAACCTAATTTCAGTGTTTTCAAACCCTAATTCCATCTTATCTTACCATGGATACGAAAAAGATCCAAATTAGGGTTTAGATTGTATTTAAGACCATAATTGATGTAAGTATATTAATTTCATGACATTTGGACTTCAACAAATCTCAAAAGATCTAACAGGACTTCTTATCTAACAGGTAAGTGATTCATGCACTCTAAGCAACAAGAATGGGTAAAGGGCTTTATATATGTTTGTGAAATTCAATTACAATTATATCAAGTACATATTTCAATGAACACTTGCAAGAAAATTTATTATGAATCAGATTATGGTTTCTATTGTATCTTTCTCATATATTGATAACAAGCACATGATTTCAAGTCAATTTAATGCTTTAAGATATTATGCTCAAGATCTATGTTAAGTGTATGATGGATGAATTATGATTGTTCCTTCTAAGAGTAAGATTCCTTTTGGCATAAGCTCGGTGTGAGTAATGAGCACTTAGGTGCTTAAACTCTATGTGATCAATCAGCTCTTGGGAGCATAAGCTCTGTGTGAGAAATATAAGGAGGAAAGACAACATATTCATCCCAACAATGATTAAGACAATGTTTATAACTTTACATTTACGTTTTCTCAAAAGTATAGTATATGTTCAGTTCATAGAATGTTACTCAGTGCCACTCACTCTAACATGTTTCCCATTTTACCTTCCATGGCAGGGGGCATGATGCCTGCAGGTACAAAGGAACTTCAAGGATAGATTAATATGAAGATAAACTTAAGGAATAGATCAAGGTTTTCACAAGATCTTGCTTGATGGGGTTCCATCTATCTAGATGATCCAATCATTAGATTAGAGTTTCTTTCAAGTTCTAAGTCATGTCTAGATGTTAGATGACAGATTCAAGATTTCAATTTTACTAATTTTGCCTTTAAACAATCAATGAATCAATATTAATACTAATATATGGTGATTGTTTACTTTATTTGCAATGTGTATTATTCTTGTGACATCGCTTTGAGCTAAAGTCCCCCATGTTATGGAAAATATGGGAGTTGCTTTCGTTGATTCATTTGTGCTTAAAGGGGGTGTTACAATAATGCTATCAGAGAAAATAAGTAGACGTCCACCAAGAAAAAACTAGATTCATATGGTCTAATCCTAGGTATAGAAGAAGTAAATGAAAGATATTAGAAATGAACTTAAAGGTATAGTTAAGAGACATTAGTTTAAATAAGGATTAGGGTTATGTGCTTAGACGTTTTGGACTTTTATGTTAACTCTAAAATATATATATCATGCTCTCTCTTTTTCACGTGTTTGTGGTATGGGACACATGATTATGGGGTTTTGTAGAGAGAACGTTATGTGCATAATCATACTTGTCTTGTCCTTACAATTACATGTGGTATGGTACATGTGCATGAGGGAGGTGCTTAGATAAATGTGGTAAGACATATCACCTCTGAATATATGACTGGCTAACATGTAATCAAAGGTGACAGATAAAATAATTAAAAGTGTAAGACATATAGTCACCTAAATATAATTACATACATAGTAAGACCCAACATGCCTATGAAGGGTAGATAATTTGACGTAGATAAGTGAGAAAATCATGGACATGCTAATAAATAATGTTTTATACTATTTTATGATTATATGTTTGAATTGAACATCATGTATCACTGCCATTATGATGAATAATGAAATTATGAAAACCATGTTTAAGATTAAGAAATCATGTCATGTTGATATAGTCCTATCAATCATGTTATGTGAGCCTTAACTGGCCTTATGTGATCATTTACCGGCCTTATGATCTTTGTGGGAGCATTATGTGAACCTTGGCCGGCCTTATGAGCATTGTGGGTGCATTCAAGAGAGTGACCATATCAAATCAAGTAAAAATCTTGTCTAATATGAAATCATGTTAAGATAATCAAGTTCTCATGTAATTGTGTTTACATGAGTAGGTCTTATCTTAAGTATGCTACATAGACTTTAAGATATTATTAGAGAGTTAGCTTACATAGAACATGTAAAACCCTAAGGTGGGTAGTCTCATCAAATTTCAAGGATGAAATTTGATTAGGGTGGGTAGAATCATAACACCCCAAAAATTATTTAAAGTAACATTAGGGTGTTAACAACAATTCCTCACCAGTGAAATTCAAATTTGTGGACCTTAAGAAAAATGAACCCTAATTGGCCTAATTTCATCTATTAGACCCTAACCAACTATAAAAGAAAGGTTACATCAATTTGGGATCAATCATATTTCATTAGATGTACATAAGTGATATTGATTGCATTACAATAATAACTTATGTTTTGGTCATAAAAATGGGAAACTAACTATATGAAACTGTTCTAGACTATAAAATACACTTGTGGTCAAATTTTGGGGTTGAATTAAGTATTTGACCACTAATTTGATTTTGAAAGTTACTATATAGTTTAAACCCTGGATATGGTATCATTTCAATTATTACAACCATTTTCATATAGTTCTTGTATTTCATTAGGCTTCACGCTCCTCTTTGGATAGATTCTAGATCCAAGTCAGAATCTAAACCTTGATTTGTTTGTGGGTCGGGGATTCATCCCCTTCACCCAAGTCCCAGTCTTTTGGGGACTCATTTGAGGCACAACAACCACCATGTCTCTCTCTCTTTGTATACCGCATCCTAGGAGGAATAGAGTCCACCATCACGTACACATCCTCAATGCGTTCAATAAACCCTAAAGTCATTGGGGTTTTGTGTGTAAGGTTTTGTGGAAGAGACAAGCGCATCAGAAAAAAAATTATGTATCCTACTAGCAAATCTAGTTGACAACGACGTATTCAAAAAGAGAGTGTGCAAGGTATACCTTGTAAAGGAGCAAGTCTGGTGATGTTCCCTTCATGTAGTGGTGTGTGTCTCTCCTTGTGTGTAGATGGTCCTCATTTACATCCTCCTAACGCAAGCACTCACTGTCTACATATCTACTTAGTCCACATAGATGGACTAGAACTCCTCGTCATGCTACCTGGGCACCAGGAAGGAGCAGTCTTTCGCTTGACGACGTGCAAACGTCATGGTCACTCTCCTTCTCTCTCACTCTCAGGGGAGATGATGGGTAGGGTTCACGTACAAGGTGTCACTAAAGTCTGCCATCACACCCCTATAAATAGGAGAGGAAAGGAAGCAGGGTTTCCTAAAACCCTAGAAACAAAAGGTTGATACTGCAGTTAAAAAAGTTGAGTGTGCACTGTCAGAAAGATATTTACATTATTCTAGAATTAATTAGTTAACCAAATAATCATATTAACTGATTGTCTAATTTTCCATCATCCGGATCTAGTTAATCGCTCAGGAGTAGCTGGTCAAAATCTAATTAACTGGCTTAAAGTTTTAACCAATTAACTTAGATTATATTCCAATATTGTTTGAATAGATTTTCTAAACATTTTAGTAATCACTTTGACTCAGAATATTTCCAATTACATCCACAATTATATTTCTATTCATATACATCCTATTGTATGACTATGTAAGCTCCAAATTACGTTGACAGTGATATTCATAATCAAATTAAAGTTTCACAAGAAATTAGTGGTATCTAGGAAGACTTCATTTCTACCCAGTGATCAAAGAAGTTGGAGAACAAGCATCATCCTCTTAATGTTCAAACTTTGTTTGATCTGGAGTAGACTATTGAGATACACATGATCTCAATATCATACATTGACTCACATGAGTATGGTCATGCATTTCATAGTCTCACTCATCAAGTGGCAAGAATATCACTCCAATGGGAGGGACACACTCTATCTACATCACTCATAATAATCCACGTGTCACAATGAACCTAAGCACTACATGTATAGCAACCATTTTCAAGGTCACGTTGAGTAGTGTTTAAGAACATCGAGCAACATGCATTGGTTGTAGTGACTTCAGGTCTAAGTACCACCATCACCATTGTCACACTGAGATGTGATTCTGACCGCCATCATTATCTTCCATGTATCGCACTCAAGGTGGGTTTGTCCAGTATACTTGTTCATAATAAGTACATATGTGTTTGATTTGATATTCAATATCATGACTAATGAGATGTAGTCATCAATCAACACACATACTAGTCTTTTTCATTATTGTTGTCCTAATATCCACAATAATGTCTGAATAAGAACTAAGACAAGAATGAGTATTCTTAACATACACATGATCTTATATTTAGGTCCTCAACCTAAACTCACATGTCATTGAGACATACATTCAAGGATAGTATTATATTCATCCATTATCCCATATTGCAACAAGCATAATAGCCGGAATTGCCTTTATTAATAATCAAATAAATTACAAGATATGTCATTACAATCATCATATGATTGCCTCTCAGGGCATTATCACCAACACCATTCCCTAGCAATCCCTGACCACGAGGGACTCCAAGTGCTCCCATGTTTCAACCTCTGAGATGGACCCAAACTCCTCCAAACACTAAAACTTATAAAAGAAACATCCCCCCTGATCCTGAGATACACATAAAGAGATCCCTCGCCTCTGTGCTTTGCTGATTCTCCAAGCACTACATACTGACTCAGCCTTTGTTGATGATCAAGACGGAGTACGTCGCCGGAGTTCAGACCTTTGGGACAAACTTCACTTTTGAGACCCTTCAGAGAGGTTCCATGAAGCTTCTAAGAATGGTAATTCTCCTTCAAACCATAGTTTAATGAAATCTCTCTTCTTGCCACAACCTTGACTTAGGGCCATTTCATATAAGTCTCCTCATTTTCCTTTGACAACGCTCATACAGATAGGTGGAGTGGATTATTGTCAGACAATTGGCTACAAATATGTCTTGTTTTAAGCTATGTATTCACAACATGCTTTGGTTTTGAGTGAAAACTCATCTAGCGCCCTTGGTTTGGGGTGTGATGAGGTGTTTTTCTATCTTCGTACCCTCACCTCCTTGCAATCATGGTGGAAACCCTTTTGGGCATTTCCGGACACCCTACTACCTGCTTGTGGTCTCGGTGAATCCAGTAAGGGATGAGGAAGATGATTTTGTGATTGGTTTCTCGCATTTTTCACATATCCAAAATTAATAACCTTGAGACTGCAATTTTGTTTTGGTCTACCTATTGTTGTTTGTCATTGTGAAGATGGCAAACAATCATGGACTATGATTTCCAGTTTCACCCCTACACTCTTTATCGGCTATCACCCGCCCTCATGGGCATATTTGAACTTTGACCATTTGGCTTATGCATTAATTGCATGTTATCTTCAAAGGGATCCTTGACCAAGCGGTAGGCCCTGATTAGGCCAGCTAGCCAGAGCCCAGTGGGACTAATGGATAAGATGGTGCCAATGTTGTTTTTCCTAATTCTCAAATTGGTCAATTATTCAGAAATCCATATTAAACAGATCTAAGTAGATCTAAGAGGACTTCTTTTCTAATGGTAAGTGGATTTATGCACTCTGAGTAACAAGTATGTGTAAATGACTTTAGATTCGATCATATTTATGAAATTCAATTACAATCATATCAAGTACATATTTCAATGAATACTCGTAAGAAAATTTGTTATGAATCAGATTGAGGTTTCCATTGTATCTTTCTCATATATTGATAACATGCACATGCTTTCAAATCAATTTAATGCTTTAAGATATTATGCTCAAGATTCTAAGAATATGATGGATGAATATGATTGTTCCTTCCAAGATTAAGACTCCTTTTTGGCATAAGCTCTGTGTGAGAAATTAGCAGTTGGGTGCATAAGCTCTATGTGAGCAACAAACTCTAGGGAACATAAGCTTTGTATGAGAAATATAAGAAGGAAGGACAACATATTTATCCCAAGAGAATGATTAAAGATGAAGTAATAAGATATGACAAGAATTCAATGTTTATCATGTTTACATTTATGCTTTCTCAAAAGTATAGTATATTTTCAGTTCATATAACATTATTCAGTTCCACTTACTATAACATGTTTTCCACTTTGTCTTGCATGGATGGGGGTGTGATGCCCGCGGGTACAAAGCAAATTCAAGGATAGAGCTGTATGAAGATCAAGTTAGGGAATAGATGAAGGTTTTCACAAGGTCTTGTGCTTGATGGGGTTCCATCTACCTAGATGATCCAATCATTTAGATTAGAGTTTCTTTCAAGTTCTAAGTCATGTTTAGATGTTAGATGATAGACCCAAAAACTAGATTGCACTAATTTTGCCTTTGAACAATGTATGAATCGGTATTAATATTAATACATAGTGATTGTTTACTTTATTTGCAATGTGTATTATTGTTGTGACATCTGTTTGAGATAAAGTCCCCTATATTATGGAAAACATAGGAGTTGCTTCCATTGATACATGTATGCTTAAAAGGGGTGTTACTGATAGATGTACTGGACACTGTAGAATTCTCACATGAGGCATGTGTTGTGGCGAGGAAACGTCCGTGCTTCTCAACTAGAGGTATTTTTCCCAGATCAGGGTAATCTAGAGTACACCGGTGGGGTGCGGGGGTCTAGGATAGTGAGGGAAGACTCCTTATAATTTTGTGGTACCCAACACCAATTGAGGATGTTGATGGCACTTGTATTACTAGTCAGTGCACATATTTGGTAGGTCCACTGATGTAGAGTTGTGTTGATTAGTGGTCATCTTTGATAAGACCACTGATGCACAACAAGTCAGAGTGTTTTAACTCTCTGCCTAAGTACTCATGTCTAGAGAAGGAGTCCAGATATTCGGCCGCTCCCATTAGTCGTCGAGAGGCAGACGTGACAATGCCAATTGCAGACGCGTTATTGAGATTAAAGACTTAGGACCCCGTGTTTGCTTCTAAGTCATGTATAGTGGGGTTGTAGATTTTTTTTATGCTTTCACATATTGTAGTACACCTCATGTGGGTTTGATGGCATATTTAGACTAAAACAATCCAAATAGTTAGTTAGTGATTTACTCTGATCAGTTGATTACTTATTCTTACTCATTTGAATTAAATGGAAAATATTTTGATTGGCTTGCTTAAGTGTTTAAATTCTTGAACTGTGAATACCCCAAATTTCTTGTTCATGGTTACTTGTTGAATTTCTATGCACTAAACGAGTAGCTCATCAATTTGCTGGGGGGGGGGGGGAATTAGGCAAAGCTCCAATTCTATAGGAGTCAAAGGCTAGCTATCATCAAGAGTAGATCAGTAGAGGTCTCAAATGAAGAGTAGCTAGAACAATTCGTCAGTCTCTTATACTTCCTCTGGATCATGGGAATGAGTGAGAAAAAAGAGCAGTTTGTAATGAGTTGAACTTGATGTATCTTAGTGAAAATTCTTTCTTTTACATAAAAGTCAAACTATGTTGTATTAGTTAGTGCATGTCGTTATCCAGTGTGGTTAGTTCAAATAAATCCATATTTTTGCAAGTTTTTTTATAATTAAAGAAAGAAAAAAATTAAGACAGTTTACATCATGTGATAAAATGAATGGTTATTTGTAATCCCACCTTGACGGGTCCTAACCCAAGTTAGTGGATTTGGGTTGCGTCATCTACAGTAGAGGATGACTACATTAGATTTAGGCATTTTATGCTCTAAGCACCATGCAACTCGGGTGAGGGTTCTATGGACTTGGAGTGGAGTGTTGAGTTAGTTGGAGAGGAAATCGTGATGGAAAGAGTGATCATAGCGGAAGGAAATATGTGAAGAAGTTTGTTGGAGTTGAACAAGTCACAAACACAAGGACCTCGGAGGTAGGGGACTACTTGGTCCCGCTACCTGACTACATGGTTACTTGGCGACCCAATCGCAGTATCCGTGAACATCGCAAACACAAGGAACTCAGAGGTAGGGGACTACTTGGTCCCGCTACCTGACTACCTGGTTACTTGGCTACTCAATCCCAGTATGTGTGAGCGCGTGACAATAAATCAGGCTCAGAATTTGGTCCAAACAACGAATCATATGCTTTAAAATGAATTAATTCTATCAAACTTAGGTCTCATCTTCTAGATTACTCTTAGAGGTGTATTTGAGCTCCGGTTAAGCCCGAATTTGGTGGGTAGCATAATTAGAGTATGGTGATTGGGAATTTGGACTTAAGAGTTGGGGTTTGAAGTTATTCTGTTATAATTTTATCATATGCATTAATCACTTAATTAATGTAAATAAGCTTATGCCAGTGGTGAAATATGATGAAACATCTCATATTATCTTGAATCTTGTCCCTCTAAGATCCTAGGGCTACACTAGTGTATATTTTTATGGTCAACAGATCTAGAATAGTACCATTACGCATTAATTCTCCAATTTAATTATTATTGTAATAGCATCCTATGATTTCATATCTATGGAACCCTAATGAGTAAAATAGGGTTAAAAGATTCTAAAATAATCTAATCCATCCTAAAGATAAGAAGAAAGTAGATGTTATGAGGTACACGATAAGTTAAGGGACATGAAAGAGAAAAGAAAGTTTTCTACCTAGAATTGGGGATGTTACACCATTGGTGATGAGCCATGATATAAGGTATGAGAATTGGGAGGAAACCTATTGTGCTATTTAAATAGTGTACATTGATTTATGTGATATAGTTTGATTGTATTGTTGGCTAATACATGCTATTCAAATTCAAAAGGATATACACAAATGATATATGATGAGCTATAATATTATTAATATGAGTAGGATGATATACTAACAAGTGAAATGATGAGTTCATTGAGTTGGGTTCTATGAACACCGTGAGTTTCTCCTAAGGTCCATACTGGGGGAATGGAATGGATTCCTTGTAGTAGTACCAACATTAGAAGGGCTTCCTTAGTGTGCTATAAACCTCAAGAGTTATACCCCCATGACTTATAGATGGGTTATAAGGCGAGTGGGCCTAACCCTAAACCCTCGATTGATTAAGTTTTTATCCATAAGGAATTAGATTATTAGGAAATGTTTATTGTGAAATGGGATATGTTTGAGATTTGATATGATATTGTGTTTGTACCCATCTCATGTACCCAAAATGAGGACCTCATTGGTAGAGAGGACGAGTGTCATAACTTAGCCTCTTTTGGAAACCTTGTGGTGGACCAGGATCTGTTGTATCTATCTTAAGACTAATGCATAAATCCTAAGATAATGACAGTGAGTCGTTGACACGAGAGCTAGATCTAGAGACTTCTAATTGTTGAGGTACAAAATAGGATAAGTTGAGTAGATAATGAGATGATTGTGTTTTACATTCCATCTACTACATGTTGATAACCTTGTTGTGATTGAATATATTTCTAATATGTGACAATTAGTTACAATGTTGTTATCAAATGAATTATTGCATCTCAATTATCTAATTATTATAACACTGTTAGTATAGTTTTACCTTACGTAATTACATGTGGTAGATTTCTTATTTATTTTTGAATATATTAAAGTTACACTAGACATCAATATCTTTTGTGGTCCTCATCTTCAAGACTGTAGCACATGTTCCTAGTCCAACTGGTTGGGTATCACAAGCATGGTAATGATAACATTATAATTTATGTAATCAACTCAAACTCTATTTATTCATTCTAATGTATCACTCATAATAAGATTGCAGTTCTAAAACATCTAGTCCCCATCTGGGTGTCATCATTACAAAAAAAGGGTAGTTGTGTATAGAAATATTATCAGTTGATATGTAGCAAGAACATGTATCTACTTCTGTATTTATACTAAACAAATTTATGAGATTTAGAATCTCATAGTCTCTAGGTGGATTGAAAACCATTGTATCCATCTTGGTTCCTGTTGTTCTACATTCTCTCATAGCATACAAAATAATTGTTTTGGCTACACGCACCAACAACATTCCTAAAGGAAAGCACCTTTATCATATGAGACTTTAGGGATCTCAACTATCTTGAGTCAGACAACTCCTAAGTAGTTTATGATTGATAATAGGTATAATCTTGAAGGAAAATTAAGTAATTGGGGTTTTATTCTAACTTATTTGATTAATTAGTTTACTATCATTAACCACAAATACTTCATGTTAGGACTATATGTTGAAATTATATGCAATTATTCATATTGTGCTCAATGGCACTTACTACAATTGATGTTTGTTTTGTCATGGGACAAGGTGTGCCTTAATCAAGAAGCTAAGGAGGCCTTGAAGTCATCACTTTAAAAGAGTATTGTCTCAATCGATCAGTTAAAAAGAACTTGCTTAGAACATGGAAGCAATTATTGAGGTCGTGCATTAAGAAAGGAAAATGAAGATGGAAAACTATGATAAACTAGAAGTGCGGAAGGTGCTTAAGTGGCTAATAGCTAGTATTGAAGATCTGGTCCTCAGTTCTAAGTGCATATAAGCTCTAAACACTCAAGGAGAGAAATAATGTCAAATTGGTTTTACTTGGTGGATTATTATATTAACGGTATCACTTGCCAAACATTTTTGGGCTTAGATAAAGAAATGCAAGGATGTCAAATTTCTACGACATTAATTAGATTGGATGTTGCTTTCAACTATTAGAGCCAAATTTTAGACTAGTTATCCGCATTGGTGTTTTGTGTGCATTCTGTATAATGGCATCAACTGGATTTTATATTGTAGACCTTTCAAGATTTGCATTTGATCTGGTACCAGCTTGATTCCCCCTAGCCAATGGTGGTTTTCTTTCTTGCATATCTCATATGTCATCAGGGCTGCAGCTTCCTTTCTGTCTTTACCTAGTTAGTTTTTACCTTCTTTCCAGCTGTTGTCAGTTTCCTCGAACCCAGAGTTTAAATTTAAAAGTTGTACTTAGACGATTCCTGGTTAGCTGATATCATAATAAAGAGGCACCGAGAGCAGACTTTAGAAAACCCTGTAAAGGACATAAACAGATCGATTTGTACACACAAAACAACTCACAGATGCTTTGTAAATAGCCAAACAGATGAATTGAAATATAGTGTTACATTTATTGCCCCCCCCCCCCACCACGACATAATCACACAACTCATCAGTGGTACACTAGCACTTCATTCCTATCTTCGGTCGTAAGCTTGTGCAAGCTTTGTTGCATCATGTAGACATGTTTCTGCAGCCATGGTTATCCAACCAGACACATTTAAGACCACTCGCCAGAGCGTGGTTCTTAGAGCCGCTCCGCTTGAGCAGCTAGCTACATTTTTGGTTTCAAGAATAGGGGATTCTAACAAATTTCCTTCAAGTAGCCTAGATTTGAAATAATGTACCACTTAGATATTTGTATATTCTATTTAACCTGGTCACTAGTCTTCAGAATCTGATAGCTATCAAGAGTAGAATTACAAATTAAGTTCCATTAGTCTCAAACAAACGAGTCCTTCAGCAATGACACTAATTTGATCAAGGGTGAGAAACGGACACAATTCTCTTTCCATACCTCGTAGTGAGGACAAGTAATGTACACCAGTCCCAGCAATCGTCCTTTTAACTGTTCAGAATAACTCTTTCATTCAGCAACCGGTAGAATAAACTACAGATAGATGAAGAAATGTCAGCGCATTGTAGGATTGTGATGCCTTATCTTGTTTTCGAGAGCCACTTCAAGAGCTGATGTTAGTTTTTTTGTCTCCACCAAAACTCGGACCACATCCACTAAATGTCCCTGCAAGAGTAAAGAATATCAGAACTGAACAATACAGCAGAGACGAACAAACGAAAATTCTAATTCTGAAAAAGAGTTGTGTAGTAGTAAAAATATCACAGCACATATAAATAAAGCTAAAAGTGAAACCGAGCAGCATAAAACCTCAGCAAGCCCACTCCTCAATGAAGTTGTCAGATCATTGAACCAGTGGCAGTTGAGATTATATCCGGTTAGGGCTTTGCTATATGTGTATTCTGTTCATCGATCTCATCATCAGCCCCAGCTAACAAACTACCAAAGCAAGCAACTTCCTTCAGGGAGCCTTCCCAAAAGAGCAACTAAACGACAATGAGACTATACGTGAAGTATATATGTCTAGAAGGTGGGGAATCGTCTGAGAAAATCGATGCACTCACCAAATTATAAAACAGGGAGTACCTGTAGACAAAAACAAAATAATTGGTAGTTTGTTATGCGTACAAATTGATGTCTGATACATCTAATTTTCCAAATGGCACACTGCATATAAAACCATAGCTCTATACCTCCACTGGTGATTGTCACTAACTTTGCAACTGCAGCATCACGAGCTTCATTTGTAGAAACTTTTCTTGCCACCCTGCAGTTTTGCTCAGTTTTTCTCTAAGCTTTACATTAAAAAAAATATTGAGTCTTTTACTAAACAATCACATATGGTATATATGAACAGTGTCAATGTAATCTTCAACTGAATATTAGGTAAAGGATAAGTATACAGACATTCCTAGACCATACCAGACAGTAAAGCTCTATTCAAAAAACAACAAATACGCCCAAAAAATTCCGAAAACCAAGAACAATTAGATTGAATATTCACTTGAAACATCTTACCCCCAACTCCCGCTCTTGTTCTTTGCCTAGCTAGCAAGACATGACTTACTTTTTGAGTGTTTGACATTCGTCATTCAATAATCCCAGTAAATGATACGCCAAAGGAATATGCTATGTGGGTAGAGTTTTGGGACACAAAAATGGAACACATTGTCCTTTTCACACAAAACGAGCGACAAAACAATTAAAATATGTTATTTTATTTGGTTGCCCCTTGTTTTGTGGTGGAAAATGACTTGTGTTCCATTTTGAATCCTAAAAGGAGTCTACATAGCAGACCCCTATGCCAAATTATTGAGGATGGGAGGGTGGGGAAGCAAACCAGCCGTCCAGAATAGCGTGTGTAAAAGATATATTAAAATAGGAGCAGAAGGTGGCAGATTCCAACCCGTTGAAGGCATATCTATTAGATCAAATACACAAATGTACCAAATATCATCATCATTAAAGCCTCGTTTCCCTACCATGTCGGAACGGGCTAAATAAATCCTTCTTTTCAATTCAGCTATGTTAAGGGTCAACATTCATTAAAATGTAAAGATTCTAAATCTCTCCTTAAAAGTATTCCCTAAATTAATTTAGCTCAGTCTCTTCCTCTTTTAACTATCACTCAACTCAGCTGTATTACCTTGAATTGGTAAGTTTTCGAGTCTGCATTCATGTGTTTGTACCACCTGAGGTGACCCTCACATGGTGTGTCCTCAATGCTTACCATCCCCACTTTATTCCTTGTATAGTTATTTCTGAAGCGGGATTTCCTTACATCCCCACATATAACATACATATTTTTGCCGCATTTATCTTGTTCGCACCTAGTTTCTTCATTGCCTAGTATTCAACCCCATAGCAGCCCATACAGTTGTTCCCTTAAAGCTTACTTTTCCAATTTATAGGAATAATCTGATTGCATATTATTCCAGTCACTCCTCCATTTCATCTATCATGTTGTGATTATGTGACATGCATTATTCCCCATATTCTTTCATACATCAATAAGGATACCGTGTAGCCAAGATGTCCTTTTTCCATTTGATATTTTTTTCAATACTTATCGACTTTTGATTGTGTAACTCACCGAGCGTAGATAATGACTCTAGGATACAAGTCTTTGCGTTATTTGGAGCATCTCCACTGAAGAGGTTATAGAGGTAGCCTTTCCTTTGATTCTTGATATCATCGCCCTTAGCTAACACTCTAACATCTTCATTCTTGAGACATTTCACTTGGCTATAATATCTTCCTTTTCTTCATTAGATGGGCCATTTTATATGCATCATTTCTCCTCTCAAGTATCCATCTTTATATATCTCTTGAAAGTATCTAGACTGGCTTCTTAGACTACGTTCTTAGCTTCCTTCTTTTCTAACGTGTAACTTCAAAATATTGCATTGTCTTGAGAATTAAGTAAGCTCCGGTAAATATCTCTAAGTTTCAAAGCTTTCCAGCCTTCATTCCACCACCATGTCTCTTTCTGTAGAGGCCCACGACCTTTTGATTCCCCCAAAACTTCCTTGGTGGTTCTTACAATGCAGGAGCCTGCTCTTGATACCATGATAAAAGGAAGAATATTGTTTATTGGATGATTAAAACTGATTACATAGGAGTCTCTTATATAGCAAACATAACAAGAGACTAAACTAAGCGCTACCCATATGGGACTAAACAACATAAGAAAATGAGTAAGTGAGGCACATGCCAAGCACATGACACTCAAAGTAAAGGAACAGAAAAACAAATGAAACTACATATCTCTATAGGATGATGAATAATTCTTCAGGGATTACTTTTAATCCAGGCATATCATTGAATTTATCGACCTTACAGAAAAGTAATCGATGTCGATACAATTGCACTGACTCTTCAAAGAGATTGGATGTGGATCTCTTTTCTTGAAATGGATGCTTGCCAAAATCATATTATAAGCAACTACAAAATCAACTATACTCTCTACATGCCTACAGTCATATCCAAAACAACCATGTACTCTCTCATATCCCTCATTGTTGCTTCTCTTGTGGACGTTCAAAACACTTTCAATTATTTTCTTCTCCTCTGTCGATATTTCTTGCAACAACTTATCCATATTGCCCCCAAAATTCTTCTTATCCTCCAGAATGTCTACTTTGGAGGCATAAGCGAGAATCATGTTAAGAGTATATATGTGTTTTAGTTTTCTAGTTTATTATGCATATGGCTCAAGTCTATTTGGCCTGGTAGAGTCTAGACTTAGTCCATTAAGGTACTCTACTATCTTGTAATTGTCTCTACTTCTATATAGAGAGAGGGGTTTGTACATCTAATAAAAACAACACAAGGATTTTCCCATATTCCATTTAATGACAAATAACATTAACAATTATCCCCCCAAGAACAAGCTTTATTGATATGATACTACAGCTTATCTTGTAATCTTGACAAAATCATTCTTCAACCTCTTATCAAGAATAATCCATACCATTTCTATGTTATTAATGCATGTATACCCGATATTGCACCCTATATCTCCGACCTTTCAACGTCTTTTCCTTGTTCACTTAGTTTCCCACAAATGAACTACATTGACTTTTCTTCAAACCATGGTATTCATTATCTCCAAAAACTTTCCATTCAAAGAGCCAATATTTCAATATGCTAATCTAATTCTTGTCTCGAGCTTGCTTCTTTACCCGCCTCCATCCAAAATTATGTAAGAACCCTTGCACATTTTGCACTCCATCTGGTATGATGTGATTGGGCTGGTTTCTTTACCCACCCATCTTAGGTATGAAAACCTTTGTTTGTCCTTCCTTCAACATATCCATACACCGATGGATTGAAATACATTGCTTATTTATCACTACACCCAAGTATTGATGCACACATTTGCTAAGTTGGGATACTCCAATAGCTGAACTACAAGGATCCATGCCATAAAATAATGTCAGTTTAATGGCTAGTTGTCAACCTACCACCAAACCTCCTTCATCCAGGCCTAGGATCGGCTACATTTGCACATAAGTCGAATACTACTAATCTAATATGCAATTCCTATATTAATAACATGGATTTAAATTCCCAGATGCAAATGAGTTTTGTTGACTAAGTTGTGACGCACCTATAGGCCTAAAGGCCACCATCAGTTAATTGTAATGAACCTTTACTGCCAATGAATAAAGACTTGGCTAACTATTCCTAACATTTTAACTCCCATGTAGAAATGAGGGAGTTTTTTTTGCCAAAGCTAAGCAAAAAATCTTTTACAGATTTTAGCCATCTTTGTAACGGAGAACCTAATGATTAAAATCTAAACTAACTATCAAAATCTAGGCTAATTGATAAAACTAATCAAAAGAGGAATAATATTCATCAAAAGATTTCAATCATCAAGTCTGCCTTCTTAAAGAGCCTTATGAAGCCTATATATAGGCATTTAAAACCAACTAACTAGAGAAGTAGAATGTGGGATTAAACGGCAGGCTTTACAAAACCAACTGGAAAAATATCAAACAACTCCTAAAACACAAAGAAACTAATAGAACATTATACATACTACTCAAATGACTATTTCAAAGGCTAATGTCGTCCTATATCAGTTTGACTTTGCGGCACAAAGGTAGTCATTTTCTAGTCAACATCGTAACCCACTTGTTCATGATAAGTATGATGTAAAACTTTCCAAAGTACATATCCTCGTCCATGACAATTTCATATATACAAAAGCATTAGAACCAGGGGCAACGAAACTAAAATATAAGATCTATGTTAAAATGTAAAACAATGAACATAAGAGGAAAGCACAAGGAATAAAGCATAAAGGTATACAAATTCAAAAAAAAAATTGCTTTAAAGGATTGATGAAACCTACTGTCATATATTAGACGGTAAACATAAGGGCGATATTTACATAAATGAGATCAAATGGGAAATGAAATTTGATCTTGGAACAATATGCTTCTCCCATGTGAGATATCCTTATAGGTGGTAAGCCTTCCTTTAATCCATGTAACAAGTGGTAAGGAATGCTTGACCAACAAAAAGAAGCATTCAACATATACATGGACATTTTTACAATAGGTGGCACTATGTGGATGAGAGGATTCTACGGTTAATTCTCCCTACGAATGAGGTTTCCTTTTAGACAAACCAATCCTTATTGCCATTACCCCATTAACCGACTTCTTTACATTGCATGATTGTTCAAATTTGCTTCTTCAATGGTTGCACCTACTCATGCAGAACTGGTTGCTCATCTAGAGCTTGATTAGAGCATGTCATCAGATGATTAGTGTGTACCATCTTTTGTTTAATGTTAGTTGTCATCTTTTCTTAGTTGTCTCTTATTTGTTTTACTTTGTGGGTCTTACTTGCAATAGTTCCTGTTTAGGAGCTATATGTAACAATTGGGGGCTTAAAGTAAGCTCTCAATCAATTAGTTTGTTTCTTATTTAAGTTGGGACATTAGCAGATTTAAGTCAATTAGTGCTTCACGCATGTTATCCTAGGAAGCATGGACACGGACACGGACACGGACACGGACACGGACACGGACACGGACACGGACACGGACACGGATTTAGACACGAACACAGGACACGTCAATTTCCAAAAATATAGGACACATACACGGCACTGGACACGGCAAGTATACAAAAATATATACAATATATATATATATATATATATATATATATATATATATATATATATATTATGACATATAATGTGTAATATGCTATGTGTATTAACACAAAATGATCTAGATAGATTATCCGCATGGGCAATCACCATGAAATCCAACAAACAATCAACATGCAACATTATATTTACAAGTCGCAATATGGATTACCTCACAACAAACATTACGATGCTTGATTATATGATATTGTTGTAATATGAATTATAAAAATTAAGAGCAGTAGAATTTTGGGGACAATAGTTCCAATGGAAGTAATGATTAACAACATGTACTATCAAGAGGAGGTGAATCCAATTGTTTTCCTCCTCATGGTTGATGTGGCAGTCCCCGGATGTTGCAATAGCTGGTGGAGATGATAAGAAGGGTGTTAACGACTTGCATGTAGCACCTGAAGCTTAATTAACTAATGGTAGTAGGGCGAGTAGTGGAGGACAGGAGGCAAAGATTTAGAGAAGGCTTGGGTTTTTTCATACGCGCCTAGGCTTAAGTGGGTCGGAGTGGTGTGTCCTGGAGGTGTCCAAGCCGTGTCCAACACTTCAATAGAAAAAAAAATCAAAGTGGACACGCCAGAGGCATGTCCGCTACGCGTCCAGGTGTGTCCAAAGTGCGTCCATGTTGGACACGCGTTGGACACGGACACGGCAGCCTCCGAGAAGTGTTCGTGCTTCCTAGATGTTATCTATATAAATCCATGCCTAGAGTTATTGTCTAGCGTTTGAATTTAATGAATAAGATTAGGTTTTGCAACATGCATGTGGATCAATTGGTATTGAAGCCTAAGATCTAAACTCTACGTCTAGATCCTAACACTCACCCGAGAAATAAGCAGATACCTAGGTGTGGCCTAACTCACCTATCATCCATCATTGGATTCCTTAACCCTAGGCCTAGTAATTCAACCTCCACTAGGGACACAGTCAAAACCATAGGCGGCGTCCTAACCCTCACCTATGGTCTATCATCGATTGTCACAAAAGCAAAGGTTAAAATTAATCCCATCCACTCATATTCAGTCAAAGAGAGAGAGTTCAGATATTGTTATGTGAGAAATAATTCGACGCCCCAGATTCTTGATCTTTCTCAAGATTTTCTTCCTTTGGATTTTCCCCATCCACCACCCACGACTCGCTCTCTTTTTAATTTATTCCTCATCCACACCACCAATTGGCCAAGAACAACTGACTAGCAGCACACTGTCTCACAATCAATGGAGTGGACATAGGTAGGTAGCCACTACTGGCCCATTTGCAACCATGATTTACCACGCCTCCTCCCCAGAGGCAATGCGATCGGACGAAGCAAGTCTTTTCCACAGCACACCAACTACATCTTCTACCACCCCTTTTCTCTCCTTGCAGTAAAAGTAAGTCGACGACTGCGCACTTCTCGCCTATAAGCGGCAAGAGGGAGATTGGGGAGTGAAATCCTTTCTCCCCTAGAGGCGTCAGGACACCACCTAAGGCCACAGTGGCCATTGAATCCACAAGCAAGGAGTTGTAAGATCCACAACAGTTGATTGCTTCTACATGTATATTGTAGGTGTACAACTACAACCTGCTTTGGCACAAAATTATTTTTTTGGCATTTTCATCCTCCACGATTCATCCATGACTTTGGGAGTCTCTACAAAATTTTGGTGGTCTTGGATTATGTGTCAGCCGTTGTGGGAGCATCGATGCACACCCATTGGCCCCAATTTTGAAATTCAAAACTCACCCTAACTTCATCAAAACGCACCATGGTGCATAATGTCAACATCAATGACGCCCAAATACCACACCATCGTTCCAGATACAAATGAGTTTTGGTTGATGATGCATCACCTAGTTACTTCAGTTCTTAGCTCCAACATACCACGCTTGCAATCCACTACGACAACATAGACTTGGGTCCCCAAATTCGTTCATTGAAATCACAAGAGGCTTGTCTTTGAAGATTGGGGGAGTTGATGCAAGAGCTTGCTCATCAAGAGTCCAATTAGAGCATATCATATGTTAAGCAATGTTAATTGTCGTTGTTCATTAGTTGTCTTTTATTTACTTTATTTTGTGGGTCTTTATCACATTTATTTTATATTAAGAGCTACATGTAATAGTCATGGACTTATTTATTGTAAGTTATCAATTGATTGATTAATTTCTTATTTTAGCTGGGTCATTAGATATTATAAGCAAATTAGGGCTTCTCACAAGTTATCTATAATATAACTCATACCTGGAAAATTTTATGAATGAGATTAGGTTTATATAACAAGGTTTGCATTAGTAGGTATTAGAGCTTGAGATCTAAACCATGAATCTAGATCCCACAACTCACTAAAAAAAATAAAACCCCTAGGTGTGGTCTAACCCATTCTATCAACTATCATTGAATTTCTAAATCATAGGTTTAGGAATTCAATCTCTAATAGGGAAACGACCAAAACCTAGGTGTTGGCCTAACCCCCACCTATCACCCACCATTGGTTAATCTTAAACCCTAGGTTAGGATCAACTCATATCCAGTTGAGAGAGAGAGAGGGAAATCATGTAATGTTACGCGAATAGCAAGCCACCGCCCCCATGTTCTTCTCGATTTCCTTTGAATTTTCTCCATTGACCAGGTATGGTCCTCTCCCTCTTTGTTTTCCCTCATCCACAAAAATAGTTGGACAACAACATGTAGCCACTGGAGCGGCCACATGGAGGCGCCACCAGCCTAGCAGTCAACTCCGATCCACATCAACTCTTCCCCAGAGGTAACGTGAACGGCCTAAACAAGCCTTTCCATTGTCAAGTCATTTGTGAACCCCATGTTGATGTGGAACACATCTTGAAGAAGAAGATAAACCACAAATTCTCAAAATTCAATTACATATTCTACACAGGCTTTCCCAATAGTCGTTGGTGGTAGGATAAATGGATCGGACGACACCGTGCGATCAGAGTTAGGGTATTGTCGACCTCAAGCATGCCATAATGTTCACGCGGTCGTCGAGACTTTATCTTGGGAGCATCTGCAAGCATCGGCAATACCGAGGTGGCAGTTTAGCCATCATCAACTGGAAGAGTATACACGTTGATTAAGGGCTTTGGTACTTGGCGTGGTGCAAGGTTGACATCATCCACTAAAGGAGGCATCGAGGAATGCATGGGCACGAGATCAATACGGATTGGATTAGTGACGCCATCCCTTACTGGAGGTGGTGGAGGCTTCCGTCTCGGACTCTTCTTTATCAGTTGCTAGGTCACGAGTAGGGAGTGCATCTTCATCATCTTTCTCATCAACCTCGTCTGCGTTGTTGTGCCTCTAGTCATTCGAAGGAGGTGCATCCTCAGGCTCGATTTTTGTCTTGTGATTGCACGAGAATCATAGTCTTAACATGGCTTGCTTCTGTGCAAAGTCATCCAGTCAATGTTGAACTATATCATTCTGTTGTTGAACTATATCCATTTGTTGCTTCATCACGTTGTCTAATTGTTGTTGAATAGCCTTCAAGGTGGTAGTAGTTTTGGCCATGAAGTCATCTAATTTTTCGTTGACTTGTTGAAGAGTCGCCAAGATTTTCTGGAGAAGAAAGCCTCCTTGAAGTTGATGTAGAAGGAGGTGCCTCAGAAGGAAGGTTGATCCAGTGAGCCCTGACCCTATGCAGTCTGGACGTATCGTTGATTACCATAGGTACTGCTAGCTGTAGAGGTAGAGAACATGTTAACTTGCAGAAACGGTTGTTGACTTGCGGAAAGGGTAATACGGTTGTTGTTTTGCGGCTGTCTTCCACAGCGACGATTATGAATGAAGATCATTGACGGGTGCAAGGTAGGAGTTGGAGTTTAGGCTTGGGCAGTGGGCAGGTGGCGGAAAGATGAATATGTTTGGATGGAGAAGGCAATGGTGGATCTGGACAGGCAACGGTGGGTTGATGGGGAAGGGGGTTCGGTGACTGGGCTAGTGACAGACGGGAGTAGCGGCTTGTGTGATGATGGGGCGCGAGACGAAAGTGGAGTAGGATGTGTGGGAGATAGGGAGGCGTGGGACGGGCGAAGGGGATCGTGACTTGCTGCGAACAAGCATTGATCAGGATCGCAGTGCGGCTGGCAGTAATGAAGCAGAGATGATAGCGGGTCTGGCCTTCGAGTGGATAGGCAAGCGGGGATGGCCTTCAATGGATGAGGTTGTGCAGCTGTGAGCAGGAAGTCATCGGGCTGTTTACAACAGGTCACAGTTGTAGGGGCGTGCAGAAGCTGTTGTAGCAGTGGTGGACTTTGGCTGGTTGTTGTAACAGGAGTCTTGCGGGAGAGCGGAGGGCTATTGCGGGTTGAGGCATGCAGAAGGGGTAGACAAACAGAAGAGAATAGGCGACTAGAGGGAACGTGATAAGCAGTCGTCGGGGTGTTGATGGTGGAAGGGAACGTGATCGGTAGAGTTACTGTTAACAGAAGCGCGAAAGGGAGGGGAGGAAATGACACGAGGAGTTGTTGTTCCTCCGGTGAGCAGTAATCGGAAGGGCCAAACAGAAGAAAAAAAGGGGGAAGAGAAGGAGGTCGTGTCCTAATAATTTAGGGTTTGGCTCTAATACCACTTGATGTGGAACAAATTTTGAAGAAGAAGAAGAAGAAAGAAGAAGATAAACCACAAATTCTCAAAATTCAATTCATATTCAACTGCCTGGACAAAGGCCCCAAGGCTGGCTTTAATAACACTACATGACTTGACCCACAAGCAATGGAAATAAAGTCCTATTTGATAAAATTTGGAAATAAATAAAACCTAAAATAAAAAAGCATAAAACATTTACGACTAAGCACATAAACTAGATAATTTGCGCTTAGGTCCCTAAATATTAAAACAAAGCAAAAACAAGTAGAATAAAGCCTGATATGTCCTACATCACATGCCTCCTTTATTCTCTCCTTGTTGTGGCAACATGATGATGACTTTCCCTCTTCTCACCCCCCAAGCGGCGAAAGGGAAATATGGAGTGCAACGTTTGCTCCCCTAGAGGCGTTAGGACCTTACCTCCCTCCAAGGTCACGTGGCCATCAAAGGCAGAACAAGGAGCAGTAAACTCTAAAACCATTAGCAGTTTCTATAGTTGTACTATAGGTATACACATACAATGTGTGTTTGCCTCAAAATCATTTTTTGGCATTTTCTTGCGTCGGCGTGCTTCGTGCATAACTTCGGGGGTCTTCTACAAAAGTTTGGTAATTTTAGACTTTGCGTCGACCGCTTTAAGATCTACTCACCCAAAGACCCATACATTAAAATTCAATAAGTCGTCTAAAATTCAACAACGAGCACCATGATATATAATGCCAACATCAATAATGCCACATACCACACTACTATTCCAGATGCAGGCGACATCGAGTTTTAGATGATGCGTCAACAGGTCACTCCAGTTTTGAGCTCCTATATACCATGCTCGCAACATTGTGGCTACATGGACTTATGTCTCAAACTATCCATTGGGTTCATCAAAGGTCCATCTTTTATAGACTAGGAATTTATGCAGCTTAGGTTGTTGATTTAGAGTCTGATTAGAGCATGTCCTATTTTGTTTAATATTATTTGTCATCATTTATTGGTTGTTCATAATATATTTTAGTTTGTGGGTTTTATTCAATAGGTGGGACCTAATTGTAAGCTCTCAATTAATAAATTTATTTCTTATTTATGAAAATCCATTAGTGAAAATAAGCTAATAAGGGCCTCCCACGAGTATCCATATAAACCTACTCTAAGGGGTATTGTTAGATGATTGAAGTTGATGAATCAGATTAAGTTTTGCAAATGAGGTTTGTATCATCTACCTTTATTACACCCCCTCATAGGTAGGAAGGGAAAAAGTTGAATAATCACAAGGGAAGAAATTAGTCTATTTTTTATTGCCATTGCACTAAGCTACTCCTTGTCTTGACCATCAAAAAGCAAAGAGGCCATAACCATAGATTTTAAGGCATTAAGGAAGTTGAAGAACCTTCGAGTTAGTGCACGTGTGGAAACAATAATTCATTATAAATTCTTAGTTTCTCATGCACTATTTGTATGTTTCTCAGATCTTGTAAAGTTGTACCTCACGTGAAAAAAAATCAATAACTGTAAAAATGTTGTGAAAGACAAAAATTAGATAATATGAGCATTTCATCAATCAATTTCACGATGAGAATTCATCTTATGCGCAATTCATCAATATCTAAGCCTCATTTCCGACCATGACGAGGTCGGCTACATGGATCCTTCTTTTCCATTTAGCTCAATTATGGGTCATATTCTCATTAAGATGCAAAGATTTCATGTCTCCTTATGAACTTCACCAAGTTAGTTTAGGCTTGTCTCTTCCCCTTATAACTATGCTCGCCTCAATGAAATTACTTCGAATTAATGCATTTATCAGCTTGTGATACACATGTCCATACCAATGAGGTGACTCCCTTATCGCTCGACTCAATACTCACCACCCCCATTGAAGAAATTCTATGCGAAGTGGCTCCAATATTACTATAATGGTCTTTTACTTCACAATTAAAGTCCTATCACCTTTCAAAAAAAAGTCCAATCAAATGTAAAAAAAATCTTCCGCACAAAAGTTGAACTTAAGGCATAAACTAAGGCAAAACGATGCATATCCATTTTTGGTGTTAATCCCTATAAAAAAGGTATTTAGACACCTAACACTGGACAAGATATTTGATTCAAATGTTAGAACCTTGTAGTAGAACATTCATAACCATAATTCACCTATGAATGCACAAGTTGTCTCCAAGCTGACAAATAATTCATCGCGCAGGCATACCCTCTTGAGGAACCTTGATACCTTGTTGGGCACCTTAACAAGTATTCCCATGAGCTAAACATTAGTAGTAAAACCTAATGCCCCAGCCTTATTCCAAAGGACCCTCGTCCAAAATAGCATACCGTCTTGGTTAGAAGCATAGAATTAAATGTCCGATTTCGATGACGCATCCAATGGCCCACAAACAAAACAATAAAATCAAAAAAAATTATACTTACGGCCCTAACGATTTCGACGACCAAAAATGTGAATTAAATCATGAATATTTACCCAGGACGGTCTAAACGCCAAGATCTACTCAAATATGCAATAACATTTCATATTAGGTATGAGGGGGGTCTCCCACATTTGTCAGTGAAGGAAGCTTGACAATTTTGATAGAATTTTGATGGCAGTTATGGTGGGGAAATGAAGGAATTAAGTTTTGAAATTTTGCAAACACAATGTTTAGACATATACACACTAGACTATGTAATAAATTTATATGTTTAGAGGTCAAGGTGGGATCATGTCTTGATGAGTGCATAAATGAACACAAATGTCAAGTCTGCTAGACAGTTAAACTGTTAAAAACTTCAAGTTACAGATTAGAATTTAAAACTTAAAGTTACATGTTACAAAGTTACGAACTACGACCTGCATAAGTCTAGTGTTAGCGTATAACTAGGTTACATGGGACATTTATACATAGAGCACGAAAGAGCTTTGTTATCTTCGAAGTATTTATCTAGATCTCTATACAAGATGTAGAAATTGAAGAAGGTACTGTATAGATGGTTTAGGGATGGGGAAACATACCTTAGAATTAACAGAAATAGCTTCTACAAGCAAGAGATTCAAAAACATTTGCCAAAATACCCAAAATGTAGTATTAGCAGCCTTAGAAACAAATTTCTCAAAATTTAAGTTGTATTTCTGTGCCTTTTCACGAAATTACAGCCCCAATTGGGTTTTTGCTGCGAAATTTCACCCAGTTTTGTGAAATTTCACAACTAGGGTCAATTTTTTTGCAAAATTACGTCTCGTTTGTTGCATTTGTGTGTTTTGATGTCTGATCTCACGTTTCGATGTCCGACAACAAAAAATCAAAGATTCGAGCAAAAGTTCGCAATTTTGATCAAAATTTTATTCGATGTATGAAGACAAAAATTTGGGCCCTACACCACATAACGACCTCTTATCTGAAGAGGACAGAATAGCATTGAAACAACCAGTCTTGCATCTCGATGAAGACAATTCAGTCTCTAACAACCAACGCCATGATAGAGGAAACCATCCTCCATTTTGCAAGCTTTCTTATCACTAGCACCTCCCTAATCATGGAACTAGAAAAGGGCAAGAAAAATTGTTGCCACGCTAGTGCCACCATACATATCTATTATCTCAAAAGGATACCTCAAACCATCATGCTAGCTAACAAGAGCTAAAAAGTAAAAAAAAGATGGGAGGTTGCACCATTGACATCATATTGGAGACACTCATTGTTGCTATATCCTGAATGTGTCGACTGCCTTTCCAGAGAGCACTACCTACAATAAATTGGCACACCATGTTCACCTCGCCTAGTATTCATAATTCTTAATATGAACTCCTCATCCAATGAAAAGATTCACTTATTCAATTGTGACGTTGCCAAATGCTCCACTAGAACTCATTAAATCAATCGAGATTGATGAGTAGACCCAATACACATAGGGTATCGATGAATAACCTAAAATACCAATCTAGTTGAGAATATGATGACATAAAGTGTTGTGAGCTTTCTTGAATTATATAGAAATAATGTGTTATTTACTTATTCTGTTGTGTTTCCTCCTACTGCTTTATTGTATTAGTCTCATATTGCTCGCTTGTATATGTGTCTCAACTCTCTGTAGCTATATAAGAGAGTACCCTGTAAACCTTTTTACTCACTGAATAAACAACTCCTTTACTTTCTACATGGTATCAAGAGCAAGTTCTCCTTTTCCCCACCCATCAACCCACCCATGACGTGAGCATCCCCCCCGCCGATCTCCTCCTGCCCGCCACCGCCCCCCCCCCCGGCCGCCCGCCGCCCAGCCCTCCCTCCTTCCACCCCCACCGTCGCCGCCCTCCTCCGTCCTCCCTCCCTCCCCACCGCCTCCTCTCCTCCCATCGTCGCCTCAACAACCCACTCCACCCGCAACATCCTTCCTCCTCCAGGCTTCTAGTCTTTCGGCCGGCTGCCACTGGTTTTTACCTCCCGTCTCCATCTACGTCCGGGTGCTCTTCAGATCTACGATCGGACATCCACTGGTCGGCTAAGTTGAGAGTCCTTTCGTCTCTCCACTCTATCTGCCTGCGCCTCATGAAGGAATGTTGAGTTTTCCTCATGACGGCATAGGTTTCTCTACGCATATTCTGCCCGATACAGGTTTTCTGATCTGACGCGTCAGATCCCTGCTGCTGCTATCTGCCCTTTGTGGGTCTCTACTCTGCTACTGCACCAACTCCTGCCTCTGCTATGGCCTTCCCTGAGCCTACGCGCTCCCTGTGTGTCACCACGGTGAAGCTCGACGGCGGCTCCAACTACCATCTCTGGTCGGCGTCCTTTGTTCTATATGTCAAAGCACAAGGACGGTATCACCACCTTACGGCAAAGCCTCCTGCTGCTCCTACTGCTGATTCGGATGACAAAACCAGACAAAGCTATGCCCAATGGTCCAAGGATGATTCCCGCGTCATGTCTTGGATCCTCAATAGTACTGAGCCTCGCATCAGCCAATCTCTTCTCTGCCTTCATGATGCTAAGGCTATGTGGGATCAACTTTCCCATGTCTATTCTCATCAGGAGAATCCCAAACGTGTCTTTGAAATTTTCAAGACTCTGGCGAAGGAGTTCTCTACTGATACTTCCATTGATGACTTCTACAATCAATGCTCGGCTCAATGGAATGAGTTTGAACTCTACCACCCTTTGACGGCGGACATCAAAATTGCTCAGAAGCAGCACAACGAACTGCAACTGGTGCAATTTTTGGCTGCACTTCCTGCCTCTTTTTCTGGAGTCGTTGACCAGATCCTGTCAAGTGACCCACTGCCAACCCTTCGAGATGTTTTGAAACGTGTCCAACGTCTGTCGTCCATGACTCCTACACCTGTTGTTGAGCATCCTGCGCTTATTGCTCGCTCTGCTGATTCTGGCCGTGGTCGTGTTCGCGGCCGTGGTCGCGGCCGTGGTCGTGGCGGTCGCCCTCCTTCAGGAGGTCGAGGCACATCTACTCCGGGACGTGGTACTGCTCCTGGCCCTCGCTACTGCAACCGGTGTGGCCGGGACAATCATACTGAAGATCGCTGCTAGATTAAGCACGGCAATCCAGCTTGGGCTAACCAGGCTGCTACAGAAACTGCTGTCGAATCTACCCCTGACACACCTGCTGCTCCAACTAACACAGACTGGTTACGTTCGGAGTTCGAGAAGATGTTCTAGGAACGTCTCGCACAGATGCCATCCTCGTCTGCACCAAGGGCCTCTGCCATGCTTGCCTCTCTATCATCTGGTAACAAACAGTGGTGCATTGACTCAGGTGCATCCACTCATATGGCTGGTAATATTCATCTTTTTTCGAGTCTCCATAAAACTACTCCTATATCATCTGTTACTGTTGTAAATGGTTCCAAAACTATTGTTCATGGCACTGGCACGGTTCCGCTTTCACCAAATTGCACTTGAATTCTGTTTTATATATTCCAAAGTTTCCTGTTAATTTATTGTTCGTCAGTAAGATGATTAAACAACTCAAGTGCTCTATTAAACTTAATCCTTCTGGTTGTATTTTGAAGGATCTCTGCACGAAGACGAGGATTGGTTTGGGCCGTGAAGGACCAGACGGGTTGTATTATCTGGATGGACCTCCTACTGTTGCGGCTATGTTATCTACTTCGGTGACGAAATTACAGTGGCACTTTCGCCTGGGCCATCCATCTGCTGCCAAATTAAAGCATTTATTTCCTACTTTATCTGAGAATAATTTTTCCTGTGAAACTTGTGTTTTGGGCAAACAAACTCGGTCTGTTTTTCCTGCTAAGAAAGTTATTGCTTCTAAAGAAATTTTTGACCTGGTTCATGCTGATATTTGGGGACCGTGCTCTGTATCCAGTCACTCGGGTGTGAAATATTTTATGACCTTTATTGATGATTATTCTCGCACCACATGGTTGTTTTTGCTTAAAGGTCGGGATACTGTGTTAGATACTATTCGCACCTTCTTTGCTGAAATTCACACTCAATTTAATCAACCTATTAAAATTTTTCGTACTGATAATGCACTGGAATTCATGCAACAATCTGTTACATCCTTTTGTGTTGCCCAAGGAACCATACATCAGTCCACTTGCCCTTACACCCCTCAACAAAATGGCGTCACTGAAAGAAAAAACCGTCACCTTCTTGAGGTTGCTCGCACCCTTCTCATACACTACAAAGTATCCAATCACTTCTGGCCTGAAGCTGTCTCTACGGCATGCTATCTTATCAATCGCATGCCTTCTTCTGTTTTGAACAATCAGGTCCCGTACGCCATTTTGTTTCCTGATAAACCCTTATTTTCTCTGCCTCCTCGCATTTTTGGGAGTACTTGTTTTGTAAAACATCTTCGTCCTGGCCTCACCAAACTTGATGCTCGCTCAGTCAAATGTGTGTTTCTGGGATATTCCCGTACTCAGAAAGGCTACCGCTATTTTGATCCTGTTAAAAAACAGTGGTTTGTTAGTGCGGATGTGACCCTTTTTGAGCATATGCCTTACTATTCTACTGATGGTGACAAATTGTCGCCTGATATTATGGCTACCACACCATTACCATTAGTTGTTGAGGAATTACCAGCTCCTGATGTGCCTCAAGAACGCCCATTGCAAGTCTATCGGCGCCGGTCAAAGAACATCAATGCTTCTGAAGCCCCGGCCGAACCAAATCCTACGTCTGCGGTTGATCCACCATCCACTGAGGTATTTTCTGACCTGGATCTTCCTATAAGTTTAAGGAAAGGTGTTTGCTCATGTACTTAGCATCCTATCAGTAATTTCTGTTCATCTGACAATCTCTGTGGTAGCTTTGCTTGTTTCATTTCTGTTGTCTGTTGTGACAATTCCTAAATCAGCCGAAGAGGCACTTCGCCATCATGCCTGGAAACATGCTATGGAGCGGGAAATGCATGCACTTTGTGATCAACAGACATGGGATCTGGTTGATCGTCCCTCTTCATGCCATATTGTTGGATGCCACTGGATTTTTATTATTAAATATCAACCGGATGGTACCATTGAACGCCTGAAAGCCCAATTCGTTGCGAAAGGATATACTCAAACATATGGAGTTGATTAATTTGAAACCTTTTCTCCAGTTGCACGCTTAAATTTTGTTCGTATTCTGATATCTATTGCTGTGAATAAAGACTGGCCTCTGTTTCAACTTGATGTCAAAAACGCTTTTCTATATGGAGATCTACAGGAGGAGGTCTACATGGAGCAACCTCCGGGATTTGTTGCTCAGGGGGAGTCTGCTTCTAAAATCTGTAAACTAAGAAAGGCAATCTATGGTCTGAAACAAAGCCCACGTGCATGGTTTGACAAGCTCAGTCAGATCTTAATTACCTTTGGCTTTCGGCGTTCACAATCTGATCATTCTGTATTTATTCGTAAAACTGCAGCAGGGCTGGTCATCCTTATTGTGTATGTTGATGATATTGTCCTATCTGGCAGTGGTAGTGCAGGGATACAGGCAACCAAAAAGTATTTAGCACAACACTTCATCACCAAAGACCTAGGGAAACTACGATATTTTCTAGGCATTGAAGTTGCTAGATCTTCTGCAGGACTATGTCTGTCACAGAGGAAATATGTTCTTAACCTTTTGCAGGAGACAGGCATGTTGGGTTGCAAGCCAGCCAACACTCCTTTGGATCCCAATATGGATTGGGATAATGATACTTCTCCTTACGTTGATCATCAACAGTTCAGGAGACTGGTTGGCAAACTTATCTATTTGACTTTGCTAGAGCTGACTTGGCTGCTGTTGTAGGATTCATAAGCCGATATCTTGATAAACCCCGGCAATGCCACTGGGATGCTATTTGTCACATCTTACGATATCTCAAAAGCTCTCCAGGGAAAGGTCTTCTGTACAAAAAGTATGGTCATTGCAATTTATCTGGATTCTCTGATTCTGACTATGCAGGAAGTCAATCTGACAAGAAATCTACATCTGGATATTGCACCTTTGTGGGAGGAAATCTGATTACATGGCGCAGCAAAAAGTAAACAGTTGTTGCCCGATCTAGTGCAGAGGCAGAATATAGAGCCATGGCTCATACTGCATGTGAGCTCCTGTGGGTCCGTAGTCTTCTGAATGAGTTTGATATCACCTCTTCTAGCCCCATTCCTATGTTCTGTGACAATAAGGCTTCCATTTTCATTGCGAGCAACCCCACCTTTCACGAAAGAACAAAACATATTGAGGTTGATTGCCACTTCATCAGGGAGAAAGTTCTGTCTGGACATATCTGCACTCCATATCTCAGCACTGAGAAGAAGCTTGCAGACATCTTCACCAAAGTTCTACCTAAAGCTCGCTTCCAGACTCTGATTGACAAGCTGGGCTTATTCGACATCTACACTCCAGCTTGAGGGGGAGTATAGAAATAATGTGTTATTTACTTATTCTGCTGTGTTTCCTCCTACTGCTTTATTGTATTAGTCCCATATTGCTCGCTTGTATATGTGTCTCAACTCTCTGTAGCTATATAAGAGAGTACCCTGTAAACCTTTTTACTCACTGAATAAACAACTCCTTTACTTTCTACAAATTACTATGAAGATTAAAGTCCAATGAGATAGAAGATTATGAATTGTAACTAGAGAGATGCGCCTAAAAGCAAACGTGATGGATGAGCAACAATTCTAATATATAAGAAAAGGATGTTGCTTATAAATCCTTAGATTGAATTATACATTGAACTTTAATTGGTGAAGTAAAGATATGAAAGAAAAAAAATGCGACATGCATCAATTTCAACTCCCATTCAAAATAAAATTGAAAACCCAAGATAGAATTGAAGAGTTTTACATTGTAAAAAATAAAAATAGTGGGAAAATACCTTGTATGCTTCTTGTATCAATAGATGGTCAAACCTCTCTTCTACATATAGGAGAGGAGGCAACTACAAGACACAACAAACCCTAATGGAATAGGAGTTCAAATACTAATAGAACAGATAGACTTGAGCCTATATACAATATAAACAAAGCATTCTTATATTTGAACACCCCTCTTAAGTTGGAGCATGGGACATTATATACCCAATGTCCGGAAAGAAAAACAAACATACATGACGGCAAAAGTAATGATAGACTTAATAAGATAAAATCAACCCACACAAGAATGTGTTCCCCCTCAATCTTACAATCAAGCACTCAACATTCAAACACTCCCCTCAAGCAGATAATCCACGACAAGTAGCCAAGTACTGAGGCAGACAGTAGGAGCTTCTCGATTAGAAAGAAGTGGCATACGGAGCAGTAGCAAACAAAATGTAGGTGCAAGTGTCTTCATCTCAGTCGCTATCGTCATGAAGTAGACCAAATAATGTTGGGAGTATAGGATGACTAGAGAGTGTTGGCATACAATAGGTACTAGTAGTCAACGTACGAAATAATATCATGGACTATTAGTAACAAAAGTGATGTTGCTGAAATGAATAACCCATTGCACAAAGAAGCACATAGATAAAAATTCCAAGATGCATAGTAGTAGCAGAAAAATGAGAGACTATCACATATAACAGCTTCAAAAGTAAGTCACTAAGAAACTTTCATCATCTTCTCTCTTTATATAATTTGCATCATAATAGCAACATTGCAGTCCAGGAGGGTGTTGTGTTACAATCCAGATAGTGTTATTCACAAACACAGTAGTTGTCATGCATATAAAGCACAATCTAGTCAACATACAATTAAAGCACGAACTATAGTTATTGCAAGCACTCAATGCAGTAGATAAAATGTGCTCACATAGCACAACCAGCAAGAGCGACATTGTTGGATAGAAAACATGAACAAATCTACAGATGAAGTGTTGTCCAATCAACTGATAGCACGGGTGAAGTAGATAACTCCATAGCAGCAGACGAGGCAGATGATTATAAATAATCTCCACAAACTCTCCACGTATTAGGAGAAAGATCAACATATTATAGAAACAATAGGAAGATCAATATAGATAGCAGTAGAGATTCATCCTCTCTTCATTCTTCATGTCATCTCTTTGTCCATATCCTCCCCTTCATCTCATCCCTCTACTTGTCTCTTCTCTTCCTATACTACCCCTCGCGCCAAACACATATAGAATCAAATAATAGTTGGGGTGGAGTCATAAACAAAGGTAGAGGTAATGGATATGTACGCAAATATGTAGAGGAGAGTAACTTATAATATGAGTCAATGTAATACATTACGTGATTACAAGATCTGGGTAAAAAAAATGGATCTTTGCGCTACCCGGAAAGAGGGTGCGATCTGGTCAAAAATCAGATGCAATTGAAGTTCTGATTAGCATTAAGCATGGTATGTGTTATTAGTCACTGTGTTTCTTATGTAAATGGGCATGTATTTGGCTCATTAGGATTTCGTCCATGCCTTTATTAGCCCTCTCTCCTGTATATTCTAGAAATGGAGATAAGTGTTGCTGGTAAGGATACAATAGGGATTCACCATGTATAGAAGCCTTCTGCCATTTGATAGTGTAGTAGTGGATGAAGTTGCACGCCAAGATGTAGTGACAGTAATAGTTGGCACGGCGTGTTGGTGAAGCCACATGTCATGTGATGTAGCACTAGGCGAAGGTAGCAAGTGCCATGACATGTTGGTGTACAGACACGCCATGTGATGCAACAGTAGTCAGGTGACACGTCTTGTCTAGAAGGAAATACACCAGTCAGGTAGCAGTGTCGAAGCTGACAGGAATCAAGTGACACTCCACGTGACTGAGCCAAAATGTCGTGTCAGTCAACGAACGCCAATAATCGGGTAGAACCGGCGACACTTCGTGTGATAAAATTGACAGGCTGTCATAAAGCACATGATGTGTCATGTTATTCAAAAGTCGCGATACGAGTCGTGACTCGGCAGAACACCATGGACATGTCACATCACGCGATAGAGTAGCAACGAGAAACCTTGAAATGGCAACAGTAGGGTAGAAAAACCCTTCTGAAACTCTGTTGTAGGGAGAGGGATTGCTAATCCCTAATAGTAATAGAAAAGTGGATATTTTGCCAAGATTTATTTGTTTCCTTCAAAGACAAGCAACATCCACCCAGATGAGACAGCCCAAATAGATCTAGCAGCAACTACAAGGAGACGTCATGGAAATTTGTGTTTTATAATGGAGACTCTGAAGAGAGACGCTTTAAAATGAAGTAGGGGTGGAAATTCCTACGGACAGCCAAGCACCGCCAAAGGGCATCGGCCACCTACAAGGGGGGCTCTTTCTTTTTCTCTTTCTCACGTAGGTTAGGGCGGAAAAGGACCGGTTGCTCTGATACCATGTAGAAAGCAAGAAAAATGGGAAATTTTGTTATAATTGTCTTGTATCAATAGATGGGAAAACATCTTTCCTATGTATTAGAATGGAGCCAAGTATAAGACACAAAAAAACCTTGATGGACGAGGAGTCCAACTAATAATGGGCCAAATAGACTTGAAACCATAACAATATATATACAACACTCCTATATTCTAACACACATCAAAATATTTAAATTTTTTGCAAAATAAAGGTGGACTAGAATGCAGTAGCTCTAGGTGGATTCATTTAACATGCTACAGGTACTACGGATGACAATGCTAGTCTCAACCTCCTAAAATCCTCACCAACTTGACGATCTTAAGGGTACAGGAAATCATGGTTTTCATGTTGCTTTAAGTCAAAAAATCTAGCACTACTTATGCCATCTTCAATTTTGTGCCATGCACTCATTTTTCGTCTTCCGATTATGCATGTGTCATCACTATCTTTTGGTGCCCATTCCTAACTCTATGAATGAGGCTTTGGTGAGATTCTATGAGGAGATGCCTTCCTTAAGATACAACTATACATGACCTCTAGTTCCTTGTCCTACTAAGAAGTTTATTATTGGCTACAAGACGACTTTCACTAGGAAAGTTGGTCGACATGGCACTACTGGAAGACTTAAGGCGCATTTGGTAGCCAAGGGTTGTACTTAGTTCTACAGTGAGATAATTTGGGGACATTCTCTTCCATAGCAAAGATGGCATATGTTTCATGTTATGATGTTTCTAGTTGCACATTTCGCTTGGCCTCTACCAATTTGATATCAAGTATAGATTCCTACATGGTGATTTTTAGATGTTATAAAGTACTATTAGTTCATAGTTTCATTTGTAATATGGGCCTAATTGTCTTGTCTCATTGAACTTGCCTCCTCTCCTATACGTAGGAAAGGAGTATATCAGCTATCACTAAGAAATACATCACAAATCTTAACTTTCACACAGTAATGGAGGATTGATTGTAACCCTGGAGAGAAAAGGAGTGTCTCCACCTAGGGGCGGCCGCCATCCCTTCTTGGCTTGACCGCCAGTCAAGCATCTTGTCGGTCTCCATGGTCATCTCCTCTCTTCTTTCATAAAAATTATTTCGTCTTTGCACTCCCAAGTCACGTCGTCTAGGCATCGCTTTCTCGAGTCCTCCCTGATTCAAATCTCTACATCAACACCGACACATCTCCAACTGGCCTAGCTACCGCATGTTGCAGCTAGCAGTAGCGGTCATCGTCGCTGCCCACCACAACTAAGAGCAAGGACCTACCAACAACCACTGCTAGGCGTTGCGGCAAGCTCCACATTGCATCTTAATCAACGCTTCTCTCCGTGAGCAGAACACCACAGTCTTCCATCACACCAGATATTGTCTCAGTCTAGCCGACGCAGCAACAGCCGCTTTATGGTCATGGTGCCGCCCCATGTCCCTATTGCTCGGGGCCCTAATTCTCGACAGCGCGGCCAGCTCCACGTCGCCTCCCTGACAACACCAAGGCCTTGTTGTTGACCATCACGTCCACAGCGCAGCAGCCAAAGGCATCACAAAGCTACAACCCACTGTCACCACCATTCATCGTCGCTAAATCGCAGCACAACAGCTAGTCTGCACAAAGTTTCTCAAGCCTCTAGAAATTCCTCATCCTCACTGGGAACGCTCCTCGATCCCCTCTAGTAGTACAGTGCCCCATGTACCAAGGAGCCCCTTTACTTCTAACTCCAAAAACTATAACAATTGGAGATTCTATCCCCCACCCCTTATGTGTGCATCCCCTTTCTACGTGTGGGATAGGGGGGGTTGTTTCTTTTCCATCCCAACTACTTGTTCTCTTTGTAGTTGTAGGGGGGATATAGAGATGATAGAGTAAGAGGGGGAGAGAGAATAATGAAGAGGGAGTCTAAGGAGAAAGAGTATGAGAGAGAGATGATATATATTATTCCAGAACTATTATGATCTTCATGAGGCTTCTTAATCTTCGGAATATCTATTTTTCTAATGTCTTTGTGGCATCTCATTTCTACTAAGCATTATGTATCTATCAATGATTTCCAATGTCTTGGTGTATTTCTTTTCCAATGACAATGTGCTTCTTCGTGTTTGCGCCACGATAAGCGTGTGTTGGTTGTCTGTTCTTATTCCAGTCGGTCATCAATTCCATACGATGTTAAAGGATCTTAATTACAGCATTGACACCATGGAGCAGAGCTTGTTGTGCGATCTTGTTGCATTCTCATAAGATGGTTGTTAGATTTTTCATATCAGATTTTTCAAAAGCTTCTTTATGTCTAATATGCAAACATTAAACTTGCAAGGTTGATGTTCATCCAAATTTTATTTTCATCAAGCTACCTTAGTCACGTCTTCTCCAAGTTGCATATGTTGCTTCTCAAGTGCTGAGATGGCGCTTCCGGTGATCTACTTCGTTTTTCCTTGATGGAATCTTTCAGTCCTACCAAGCCCCAAGATTCACACTCTAGATTTATGGATCCCGCACAACTGTCATCAACACCTTATCATGTTTGTCTTCGTGCCATGTTATGCATGTTCATAGTCGTTTGTACTTTGGTCCAGTTGGCTACACCTCTTAGACGATTTGAAAATACATTGAATTCTATATCATAGGATGTTTTGACGACACTTATTCTAATCACACATTCCTTTCTAGCCAAGATGGCAGTCATAGTGCATTGATCGTCTACTCCAGATTGATAGTGGTGAATTTGTTTGCTATGCGCTTGGATTTATTTACTAAGTTCATCATTCCAGATAATTTTTAGGCGATCTTTTTTGACGCCCGAGTATTTCAAGCCTGCTAGAACACAACTTCGTAGAAGGCGCCATCAATTTTTTATTAGTTGGAGAGTAGTGTTAAAGAGTATGTATTAGCCTATTTAGTTAATAGGTTAATTAGTTAGTAGGCCTTTAGTGTCTCGGCCCGTTTAGATTACTTGAGACACAAGTCTCAGAGTTTTTCTCTTGCCCCTACATATAGGAAAGGGTTGTATCTCTTTTATTAATCGAATCAGTTCAATACAATATTATTTCACATGGTATCAAAAGCACGTTCGCTCCTAGGGAACCCTAGCCGCCGCAGCTTCCCTCTTCTCTCCTATCCGTTGAGAACAGCCCTAGTAGCCGTCGCTCGTCCCTTCTAGAGAGCAACCGAGGGGGAGAACCCCCGCCTGCAGGCGGCTGCCGCCATTGCCATGGCTTAGGCCGACTGCCCGCCAGGCATATCCCGGCCTCCATGGTCGTATCTATTCTCCTTTCTTAACAATCCAATTTTCTTTCCATACGCCGACGCCATTGCCATGGCTTAGGCCGACTGCCCGCCAGGCATATCCCGGCCTCCATGGTCATATCTATTCTCCTTTCTTAACAATCCAATTTTCTTTCCGTACGCCGACGCTATCCTTCCCGACTATCTGCATCACTCCTGCCGCCACGTCCCGCGCAAGCGCCGCCGACCAGCAGCAGTGTTGCTGGTTTCCAGCAGCAATATTGTCGCCGCCGCTAGCCGCAACCGCCGTCAATCCCAGGAGAAGTCGCGCCAGCAAGTGAAGCGACAGTACCGCCGACAACATCCAGCAGCAGTCCGCTGCCACCTTTCACCACCCAGCAGCAATATCCATCGCCACTAGTCGCAGCCGCCACCGGCCGGGACAGCAGTTGCCGCTGTCTGCCCATATGTCGCCAATCAGCACCAACAACCTTTACTAGCAACCTCTGTCGTTGTCGCCAGCAAACGGCATTCACCAAAATCGTCGATCCATAGGAGCAGCAGTCATCATCTAGCCGTGTTGCTACCACCATATGGCATGTCGCCCTGAAGTCCTTAGCACCAGCCTTCGCCGCCTGTCATTGAGAGGCTCTGCACTTGGCTCCGCATGCAGCCTCATGGCATGCAATATCTCCAGAGCCACGCAGGAGACCATTAGCATCTCCTCCGATGCGGCCAAGTGCTACATCAGTCGAGAGACATAATCCATGCCCCCGGCCGCTCCTCCAAATTTATCTCGCCATCACCACCCATTATCTCTGTCTATTTGTAACATCCCTGACATGGGTTATGCTTTAACCCAAGGTGTTTTGTTAAGAAAGGTAATTATATGTTGGATATTATCTTTTGAAAAGTAATTAAGGCTCAAGAGGAACTTATATTTCAATTTTAGTCCATTTTGAATAATGTTGAAAATAATGTTTTACTTACTTTGGACTTAAAGTGCAAATTACCCAAGTTGAGGGGTCTCTCATCTCCCTGAAGGCGACCCGATTCTACTTTCTCGACTCCACAAATCTCGATATCACCTCGACCAGATGCATCGCCAGCCAATTCCCCCCCTTTCCCGTTCATGTTTCTTTTCACGTCACCGGTGAGGGGAAAAGGGCTCCTCCATATGCCGAAGAGTCGGCCACACAAAACGACTCGACCCCTGCGGAGAAGCTAGAAAACCACCGGCCTATCCATGATGAGATCAAAGTTGTCCTCTAGAAATCATTGGCCCCCGTGATAAAGGTACCTCTTGTGCTCGTTACTAGCGTTGCGCAATGAATCGTCCTTGGCGAAGAATGGAATCTGCTCTTGCCTACCGTCACGCATGGTTTTTCCGGTCTACTCCCAAGTCCAATCTCCCACACACCGTTTTCTTGCGGGTCCGTGGATATTTGTTCTCGTCATCGATCGTCAACGAGGACATAATCACTAACAGAGGACCGTAGTTCCAGATATGGGTTAGATTAGAATTACTTACATGGCTAATAGATTTTATAGGGTTAGATTAGAATCAGTTACGTGGACGATAGATAATAGCTGGATAATCACATACGTTAGAAATTTCTTTCGAGAGGCCTCTCGTTCCTCTTTGCCTCCTTTTGTCCTTCTTATCTTTGTTCTAGTTAACTAGAAAAATGGAATAAACTATATCCACTTCTTATCTTTTGTATCAATGTACGCTACGTGTTTGATGAAAAGTACGTGTTTGATGAGAAACAATGTTCATGGACAACAGCTAAGTACAAAATAATAGAATGTTTGCAGTATCGTATATGGCTTATATTGTCCGTTGACCATATTTATCATCTTTCAGCTTAGACTTATTCGCCATTACTTCCATAACATGGGTTATATTGGATACCCATGACCCGTTGGGGTGGGTATGGATACCCATTTTTTTTTCTTAATGGGGCGAGTATGGGTCAAGCAAAAAATAAAGTGGGTATGGGTATGGGTCGCCCATACCCACCCCATTGCCATTACTACTCTCTCTCTTGTCCTATATAAAGAGAGGTCTTGTATTATCTCAATAAATCCTAATTGATACATGGTATCAGAGCACTTTGATTCCCCTCTAACCTTACTAACACCCTCCCTAATCATGTCGCCATCTGTTACCCTATTGTCATCCCTAACCCTAATGTCTCCCACACCCTAACCCTATTGTCGTTGCTTCTTCTTTCCCTCCCACCAGCCACCTTTATCACTTCCAGTCTTCCTCTCACTATGCCACTGTCCCTAATCACATTGTCAACACTCCATCCACTCTCTAAACCCGTCGTCACCATCCCTTTAACTCCCAACTGCCTCCGCCACCAACATCAACATCTCCTGCCGCGCAGCAACCCCCTGTTGCCACTACCACTCTACACGCACCCAATGTTGCTCCAATCCACTTCCAGCCCTACAGATGCTCCCTCTCCTTCCCTTCCCTGCAGCCGCCCTCTCTCCCTCACCCTACAATTGCAACCAAGCCTTCCCCCATTCACAGGAGCCACCATCATCACCCCCTTTCCCTTCCATTGTCGCCACCAATGCCCTATTGCCCATCGAAAATAACTGCAATAAGCCACAATAGCCATTGCAGGCTTTGCAGCATCCCTTGTCACCCACGACAGGCGCCATCACCACTCCTCATCTGGTTCTCCATCCAGAGAACCTTTTTCCCCACTATATTATTTGTGTATTTCTTCTGATCTTTTGATTTACCCTATCTTCTTTCTAACCCTCCTCCCTTAAATCGGTTCATTCTCTTTTTCTTTTGAGGGCTTGTCCCCTGCTGCCTACGTCACATGTCGCTATAAATTGATATCGTGACATAGGTCCTTTTTTCTTTCTGTTGCTGCCCATGTATTGGGTTCTTCTTCTCTAGTGTTGTTGGTCTCATGTTGCTTCCCTATATCTGTCTACTCTCATGGCTTCCACCAATGCCTTTTGTTCCTTATGTGTTATGACCGTCAAGCTTGACGGCTCTAACTACCATACATGGTCTGCCTCGTTCGAGTTGTATGTAAAGGCGCAAGGGCGGTATTATCATCCCATTACTGTTGTGTCGCGTACACCTGTTGAGATTGTTGATGACAAAACCAAACAGACATATGACCTATGGGTTAAGGACTACTCTGGGATAATGACCTAGATGGTCAATATTGTTAAACCCAAGATTAGCCAGTCTCTCTACACTACTGAAGCAATGTGGGATTAATTCTTACATGTTTACTCTCATCAACAAAATTCGAAGGTGTCTGAGATCTTCAAGAATCTAGACAATAAGGAACTTTCTACTTATGGTTCTGTAAAAGACTACTAAGTGTTGTGCTCTCTAGGATGAATTTTAAGCCTACCACCCCCTTTTTGTTGGCATTACTGAAGTCTAGCGTTAATGCAACGAGTTGGCGTTGGTTTAATTTCTTATCCGTCTACCTACTTCTTTCTCTGGTGTTGTTGATCAAATTCTCTCTAGTGACCCCTTACTGACTCTTCATGATGTCCTAAAAAGGGTCGGCGTCTTCCTTTTGTATCTTCCCTACCCTTAGCGTCCTCAGATGCATTTGATCTTGTTGTTCGATCAGGGGATCGAGGGCGAGCGTCAATCGTGATCTACATCACCAGCAAGAAACATTGTCCAATCTTGATGGTGGTTCTTTCACATCTCTATTTCTCTAGATCGTTGTCTTTAAGGTTGTCCTTATCTCTGGATTAGCCCTGTAAATAGGGTCTTTGGCATCTACCCCGTGGTGTTGGCCTAATGTCCCAGTCATATGTGGCTCCGTGGGACGTCACATGGCGTGTATCATGTTCCACATGTCATTTATTGCCATCTGGTAGTTTTTTTATCCCACTCTAAGACGTACACGAGGTGCAGTATTTCTACGTGACATGTACTTTCATTCAGAACAGAGATCATCTTCCTCGACAACATACACGTTGTGTATGTCATTCACACGTAATGTGGCTAGAACTAATCATGTTCTATGAAGATATTTTGTCTCCAAAAGTCTATCCATCATTAGGAATATCACACACGCCATGTACCTAATTATGTATGGTGTCTCAAGAAGTTTGTCCACCATCAGTGAATTCTCACACGAACACACCATGTACTCTTCTTACTATCATCAATATTACTTCTTCCTATCGTCTACATGTGGGATTTACAAATTCACTCTCCATCATGACCGAGAAGAAAGAAATAGTGATTCTCGATCTATAGCCATCCCCCCTTGTTTGCGATCAAGTAATTACAAATCGAAAACTCAACAAGAAGAACTTCACTCAATGGTGTCAAACTGTCGAGATTTGCGTCAAAGGACAAGGAAATTTTAAACATATTACAAAGGGTCCTCCTACGGGAGACACTTAGAACGGTGGGAACATAGTGATGCAAATTTTGTCCATTCTATGGGATTTTATGGAGGCTCACATGGCTGATCTTGCTAGCCACTTTGAAAGGTGCAAAGAATTATGTGATCATCCTCATTTGATGTACTCATTAAACATTTCACGCATTTATGACATCACGGTGAAAAAATGTTATCAATAGCAAGATCACAAATCTTTGACTCAATATTTTGCCAAGTCACTTGCATCGTTGGTGACCTTCATGCCTTACTTCCAATATCCAATGATCTTAAGGAGCTCCAAAAACAGAGGGATTAGACATTTGTCATTAAGTTCCTCTCTAGACTCTGGCATGTATATGAAGGGGTGCACAGTCAAATTCTTTTAGTGACTGCCTTTCTTCTCTTGATGAACCATACAATTATGCCTCACGTGCATTTTTGGAGCAAACCACTCATACTACTACTAATAAATCGGCCATGGTATATGTGACTACTCACAGTGTTTCCTCCACACATGAAAGGGGACATAGATGACAAGGAGGTCGCGGAGGCAGATGCATTAGAGGATGAGTGCACTCATGGAGGGAAGAAAGGACACTGGAAGGAATCTTGCTATGAGATCCACGAGTATCCATCTAGATATTCAATCATCAATCTTGCATCTATTGATGAGGCTCTAGAAGCCACCACCCACAAGATCAAAGTTATGGATATTGAATATAATTAGTTTCGCAATTCAAAGCATATTAGCAGCCTCTTAATATCTTGCTTCTGTCACCTCGGGTGATTTAACTTCATGCATCTCCTAGTCTTCCTATAAAGGCATGTCTTAGGTTCTTGACTCTAGTTCAACAAATCGCATTACAGTTACACCCATCCGGTAGCAGAATGGTTCACCAATAAATTACCTCCACCTCAACTCACCATAGTTAATGGATCTATAGTGCATAACCAAGGCATTGGGATCATCAAAAATCTACCCAAATTAACCTTGTCATCATCTCATGATTCCTTGGCTTCCTGTTGACATAGTAACAAATTCGTGATTCGGCAACTTTTCGGCTAGCGGGAAAAAATCGGGAAAATTCGTGAAAAGATCGATAAATTTCGGTCAAAGTTTGGTCAACTATTCGGAAATAATCGAGAATAAGTCGGTTTTATATTGACATATATATACATATATATGTATATCTATATGTATGTCTGTATATAGATACATACATATCATATACATGTAACTACTAAGGTCACAAGACATACAGTCTTATTGAGTGAAAAAAATAGGAAAAGAATTAAAGAATAATTGAGCAATAACAATGGACTGTGGGGAGAGTGGAGGGTTGGAAGTTTAGTGTAAATGACGATTTTGTATACATGGTTTGGTAAAAAAAGAGAGAACAACTTAAAAAAGAAAATCGTGAAAAATTGTGAAAAGTCATGAAGAATCGTGAAAAATCATAAAAACCGCGAAAAAGCGGGATAAATCATGAAAAGTCGTGAAAAATCGGCAACTGGAGTATTAATCGTGTTGAATATTCGGGAGCCTATAAAATCGGAAAAAATCGCCGATTTTTCGTAAAATTCGGTGACTTTTGTTACTATGCCTGTTGATGAGATTTGTCCAATGTCGTAAGGCATGTTTGGACACTTTTGGGGAACATGCAGTTCATTGCAGAGAGCTACTTGGCTTCAAGTATAGACATGATCTTATTCGGGATGTTCTCTTTGACGTACTCCGACATGCAACAATTGCTTCTAAGAAAGAGACACCTGTTAACTTTTTGACTAATCAGCTGGAGGGGAGATCAACACTTAGACCGGATGATATCTTAATTTTTGAATGGGTTGGAGGAAAGCATGCATGTGTGGATCTGACAGGGATTTCTCTACTTGTGGGCCAGAGTGGTGGGGCATTACTGTTAGACAAGTTGCTCTCAAAGCGGCCTCAACCAAAGTAGTGAAGCATGAGAAAGCATGTGTCGACAATCAACACATTTTTATGCCTTTTAGATTTGACACTTTTGATTTCTTAGTACCGGAAGTTGTGGAACTTCTCAAGAGGGTTCAAAACATTATGCATAGTAACGTCATGAACTACAAGTCTATGGATGTAGTATTTCAGAGGATTGGTTTTGTTGTTTAGAAAGGATTGGCAGCACAACTTGTTGCCTGTCTTCCTTCCATCTCGATGTACTTGTTGTATTCAGATTCTCCAAAAATTGTTAATTGCATCACCACAAAAAAATTTGGTTTCATAAGCAAGTTAACTCATTGTCTTATGGCCTCAATTACATTTTAACCCTGAAAATCATGTTATAAAAGATTTCTAGACACAGAAGATGATTGTGGCAATATGAACTTGGAAGTCTCAAGTCTCTACTATCTTGGTCAAGCTTCCAAAGCATACTCTTCATATACACGGATAGCTTGGACACATAGATTTAAAAAAACTCAAGATTCTCAATCCTCACTTATCACTAGCCATAGTCAATGGATCTGTAGTGGGTCACCAAGACACTGGATTATCAAACCTCTAACCAAATTCACCTTGTCATCATCTCTATTTGTTCCCAACTTTCCCTTTAATTTGGTTTCTATAAGCAAGTTAACTCATTGTCTTCCACCTCAGTTACATTTTAACCCTAAAAATTTGTTATACATGATCTCTAAACACAGAAGGTGATTATGGCAATATGAACTTACAAGTCTCTACTATCTTGGACAAGCTTCAAAAGCATACTCCTCTTCACATACACAGTCGGCTTGAACACATACCTTCGGATAAACTTAAGGTTCTCAATCCTCACTTATCGAGTCATAAACATTTTGAATGTGAGTCATGTTAGTTAGGCAAGCATCACCGTTTCACTTTCAAGTCTAGGGATCAGATGAATGCTAAGTCAAGCTTTGATATCATTCATTTGAATGCATGGGGACCTTGTCGAGATCCATCAAATTAGGTAGGTAACAAATATTTTGTCTTTCATTGATGACTTTTCTCAGGTGGCATGGTTGCATCGGATAAAAGATTGGTTTAAAATTTATCTGTTATAGAAAGTTTTATCATGAAATCTGAACTCAGTATTCGCAACGTCTTTGAATTTTACGTACATGTAATCCCAAGGAGTACTTTAGTCATGATATCACCCAATTTATATCCATCGAAAGTGTGATACGCCAAACCTCATGCCCACATACACTCCAACAAAATGGAGTAACCAAAAGGAAGAATTGACACATTGTGGAAACTACCATGACCCTTCTTCATGTAAAAGTTCAAAAAGTTTTCTAGGATGATGATATCCAAACCGCCAGATATTTCATAAATTGCATTCCACTTTGGAACACCGGATCCCTTTTCAAGTCCTCTACTCAAACCATCCAATTTATTTTGTTCCCCCTAAAGTGTTAGGGTGTGCTTGTTTTGTCCATAATGTTGGAGTAGGTCATGATAAACTCAGTCCAAGGATTACCAAATGTGTTTTCCTTGGTTACTCTAGAACCCAAAAGGGTATAATGTTATAGTCCCTGTGAACACAAATATCTTGTATCCATGGATGTCACCTTTTTTGAAGAAACTTAAACCACTCTTGAAACTTGAGGAGTCTCTCCCAAATCCTATGGTCGTTGAAGTCTCTATGTTTAGTCAAGAGGTGCTCTCATCTCATGAGGTTCCCACATCATGTGTCCACCACACTTATTACGTCAAGGAAACCTCCCATTACACAGGTCTAAGCACACCAGGAGAAAGCAAGTATTAAGGAACAAGTAGCATGTAATACAGGTATTAACCCTCCTTCAATCGCCACTCAGTCTAAAGGTCCCACGAGCACGGATAGTTCTCTTTATCTACCTATTGCTCTTCGGAAAGAAAAATGGTCATGTACATTTTAACATATTTCTAACTTTGTCTCATATGATTGTTTATCTTTATCATATAAAGCATTTCTCTCTTCTCTATCTGACATTCTCATACCTACTTTGGTATTTGTTGCTATGAGCCATCTAGGATTGCAACAGGCTATGGAAGATGAGGTGACAACTCTTCGCTAGAATCATACAGAGAGTTTATTCCTATTCCTAATGGAAAAGCTATAATTGGATGTCAGTGGGTCTTTCTATGGAAGTAGTGCATTAGTTGATCAATTGAAGGCTTGTTTGGTAGCTAAGGGTTACACTCAGGTATATGTGGAGGATTGTTTAAAGACCTTTTCTCTGGTGGCCAAGATGTCCTTTGTTAGGTATTTTTTCTGTTGGTTGTCCATTTCTCACGGTCACTACATCAGTTGGATATCAAAAATGCTTTCATGCACGGTGACTTATCAGAAGAAACTACAAGAAGCAACCTCCAGGGTTTGTTGCACGTGAGGGTTTCATAGTCTACAGGCTACACAAATCCCTCTATGGTTCGAAATAGTCTCCAAGAGCTTGTTTTGGCAAGTTCAAACATGCAGTTGGTCTTTGAGGTCTACACTTGATCATTCTATGTTCCATATACGAGGGCCCTTGGTAGTTGTTTTTCTTATTGTCTATGTTGACGTAATTAATAAACTGATAGAGAATTCTTCAACTCAAGGATTTTCTTTCAAGAAAATTCCAAATTAAGGATTTAGGACACCTAAAAATACTTTCTTGGCATTGAGATGGCTAAACCCCCAGATGGAATTGTCATCTCACAATGGAAGTATACATTTGATCTTCTTGAAGAAACAGGCATGCCAGGCGCAAAATCTATAGATACTCCAATGAACCCAAAGGTCAAGCTTCATAAGGATCAGGGGGAGCCATTCAAAGATCAATGGAGGTATAGAAGGCTAGTGGGAAAACTCAATTATCTCACAGTCACCATATAGATATATCAACTAGCATGGTTAGTCAATTCGTGGAAAAACCTTCTACTAGACACAAAGAGGTTGTCATTTGGATTCTTTGATATATCAAAAGGAGTCCAGCTGTCTAGGAAATGGGATATCATATTTAATCATGGATATTGTGAAACACAAAGCAGTTGTGGGAAGCGTAGTATTACCAGGAGTAGAAGAAGAGCTCAGGAAGGCAGTGTCATAACCAGAATAAGCTGCACCATGAGCTCCACTAGTCGAAGCTGTAGACGACGCACCAGCACGCTCAAGAAGAAGTCGCTCCACCTCAGCACGGATGTAGTCCGCAGTCGCACCCGAGGAGGCAGAGTCAGTAGGCTGAGTCGTTCCTTCTGATGCAGTAGTAGTAGAGTCAGCAGCTGCATTGGCCCATGTCGGCTTACCATATTTTTCCCAGCATTTCTCTTCAATATGGTTGGACCGGCCACAGAAGGTACAAAGGCGTTGTCCTGACTGAGGACGCGCACCAGCAGTAGGGGCAGTAGAAGAGGCTCCACGACCAGAAGCAGCCCGTCCTCGTCCTCCACCCAGGGGAGGACGGCTGTCAGTAAAGCGACCACGGCCACGACCAGACGCTGCAACAAGGGCAGAAGATTCCCCAACATCAGTAGCCAGAGAGGATGAAGACGAAGGCAAACGCTGAAGACGCTTGTAGGCACTCTGTAGTGACGGCAGAGGGTCACTGGCTAGGATCTGGTCCACAACTCCAGCGTAGGACTCGGGCAATCCACAAAGAAACTGGACTAACTGCAGCTTCTGGCGCTGACGCTGCATGGTAGCCAGGTCCGTGGAAAGAGGGTGATAGGATTCCAGTTCACCCCACAATCCAGTAAAGTCAGAAAAGTAATCCGCAATGTCCGTCCCCGTGAATTGTAGACGTCCCAGCTGCTTGGTGATGTCAAACACTTTCTTGGGGTTCTGACTATACGAGTATGTACCGGCGAGCTGATCCCACATCTGCTTCGCCGTAGGCAAGTGAAGAAGTGTGACGCTAATCTTCTCAACACTGCTGTTGAGAATCCATGTCATCACAGTCGAGTCGTCACGAACCCAGTCGTCATACGCCTTCACATCTTTAGCGTCAGCGTCCTCTGCGGGTGCTGGCGGACCAGCACGGGTAAGATGTGAGTACTTTCCCTGGGATTTGGCATAGATCGTCATGGAGCATACCCAATGTGGATAGTTGCGCCCATCAAGCTTCACAGTCGTAACCTGACGACGGAAGTCATCACTCGAGGACGCCATGTGAGCAGTAGGCACAGAAGTAAACATGCACGATCAGGCAGGAGACGGTCTACGCCGTCAGACAGGCACAGTAGGCACATAACTACGTAGAAGAACCTCTCACATATGGTCTACGCCGAAGCGCAGAACAGAACACGGTGGCACAACGGCCTACACGAGCAGGCAGGCAAAAGACCTAAAGAGCGGTCTACGTCACACCAACTTCAAGCCACCGGACAGTTGCAGATCTTCACGGAGCCAACGTGCCGGCGGCAATCAACCGCAGAGGCGCACCGGCCCCTGCGGCGGTGTGGGCGCCCGGCCCAGGCGGCTAGCCACCACTCAAGTCCATACAAATAGGTTTGCCCATTCATAATACACTTAAGTTGATTTGCCCTCCATACTTTCATCATTAACAAGTTCAATTAGAGAGTCTATTTATTTAAGTTGCTTTAGTAAATATGGGCCAAGTGTGTCTTGGCCCATTAGGGTTTGTCTTGTGTCTGTATGTTTCCTCCTTATCCTATTTATATGAAAGAGGGGTTGTCTCCTATCAATAAGAAAAACCTACACGTAAGGGGATTTCCTCACCCATATCGATTTCCACATGGTATCAGAGCAGTTAGTCCTCTGCTGCCCCTAACCTTGAGAGAGAGAGAGAGAGCAAAGGAGAGAAGCTTCCCCTTGGTACCGCTGCCAAGACCTTTCTTGCATCTGTCATTGATGTTGTAGTCGCCGCCTTCTTCCCTCCATGTTGTCGCCGCCATTATTCTTCGCTTGAAAGAGCAGTTGTTGCCTCCCTATATGTTGTCGTTGCTATCCTAATAGCCAATGTCATCTACATTGTTGCCCACCTATTCTCTATTCATCATTCATGCATCCACCCCTATTGAGATATAATCCCAAATCAAGAAAAGATCTCCTATTTTTGCTAATATTGGGGATACATCATCCTTGATATTGCATTGGAGTTCCAAAAGGATTTCCTTATCGTTTTTTGTTGCTGCTCGAGCTTGTTGTTAACGATTCGTCGCTGACATGTCATCTGCTTCAATGAATTTGTTGCCACGATACTAGACACGACGTGTTACTACTCCGCTGACATTTTCTGCCGCACAACCTACACGGCGTGTCAATATACGACACGATGTGTTGCTGCCTTACTACGTCGAGCTATGTCAACTGACATGACAGGTCACCCTCGACATGATGTATTGCCTGCTTACTGCCTTTTCGACGACTGCAACTAGACACAGCGTGTCCATTCTGGAACTCAATGTGTCGTATGTTGTCTGCCTCTTCGACTACTACTAGACATGATGTGTCCCTTCAACGACACGGTGTGTCCGCTACTTGTTGTTGCTACATCTTGGTGTGCTACATCATCTACTCATGGCGTAAGGTTCTATATATGGCGTGCTTCTATCCTTTCCTTACCAGCAACAATTATCTTCCCTTTTTCAGCAATTTTGTATTTTTTTAAACCCCTTGATCTTTCAGCCCTACATACATATTGCCTTCCACTTCAATGCTTGTTTTACCTCCCCCCCCCCACATATAGCTTGCGGCTATGCTATTTGGATCCATATTCGGATCTAATTTTTTATCTGTTCCATACCGGCAACCCCCCCCTTCTTTTGTCGCCTTAAGGGCCAAACAAAAGTGCCTTTTTAGGTCGCACTAAGATCCATTTATTTTTCTACCCGGATCTATGTAATCGGGTCATGTTGCACCTTGACTCGAGGTATCGGTTACCTCCACATATTTGCTTGCATAAACCCCTACCTCTATCATTGTTTTTCACTCTCCACCCCAACCACTCTCTTGACTCTTTCCGTGGTTGGCGTGAGGGGGAGAATAGAGGATGATGAATAGAGGAAAGAGATGAGTAGAGAAGAAGAAGACTTTCATTCTGTTGTGCTATTGATCTTCATGTTATATTTACTATATGGATCCTTCTACTACTGTGTGGTGTTCCTTTTGCTTCTATGTGGATCCTTCTATTGTTATGTGGACTGTTAATACGGAGCTTTACTGTTGCTATTATTGCTTAATCATCATCATCTTAATTGTTGCTATTAGGGCTGGCAATCGGGTCTGGGTTGAGCGGGTTCTAATTCGGGTCATTTCGGGTCAGGCCAAAAACTGTGGACCCGAACCCGACCCGAAATTAATTTCGGGTTCACCTTAGCTGACCCGAACCCGAAAATAGGATTTGCGGGTCTAACCCAAAAAACCCGAAACACCCGAAATTCATTTTTTTGAAAGTCTAGACCCGAAATTGCTGCAAAAATACAGACCTGAAATTGCTGGAAATTATGTTCTATTGAGACCAAACAGGAGAGCTACGTTGACGTCCACACTTCTTTTTCAAAACCACACCCTCATTCTCAGATTGATTGTCAACTTTTGTTGGGTTTTCACCATCATTTAAATATTGAGTATGTGAATCTTAATTATCAAGTGGGACAATATTACGTGTTTTCCCCCTTCCAGCCATTTTTGTATCTAGAAAACAATTTTAAAACATGTGTAAGAGATATACAGTTGAGTCTCATACAAGTGTTGTTTGAATAAGAAATTTTTGTTCTAGATTCGTACTGGCATTCATGATAAAAATTTAAAAGGAAGAAAGAAACCTTACAGTTTGTGGAGAACTGGAGATAAAGAAGTTGGGGCTTCCTATTTTGTAGAGATGTTTAATAGTAGCCAGCCTCGCACCTCAACAATCAGGAATCTCAGAATGGCACGACAGAAACGAAGACAAAAATGATTCCTTTGCCGCAATGTATTCAAGAAGAAGACCAAACAAGCATTGAAAGTTGAAGAGAAAGAAGGGCATAAATTACAGATTTTATGCTTGGGCTAGAACGAAAGGAACAAATATGTCCATAAGCTCAACTTAAACAAGATGAAGAATAAAAGATGACCTCTGACCTGCATTTCGGAGTACACAATGTCCAAGGATCCAACTTCTTCTCGAAATCAAACAAGAGCTTGGTCTGGCATTTGCTAATCAAGCCGATTAGAAGACTGATATCAGTTGGCTGCAGAATTGCGAAGCTTGTAAGAGAGAATGCATGAAGTCCAGCGGCACAGCAGCATGTAGCAGCACTGCGACACAATAGCATAGCAGCATAGCGGCAAAGAAACCACCAGCACTAGCAGGTCAACCACGTTGCAGTTCAGAATCTCCGTGGAGCAGCCGAGTGCCGAGCAAACGAGTGGCTGCGCAGACCTGACTTCTGGCGATGGCGATCAGGGCTTGCTAATCGTAGCAGTAGCCAGTCAGGGACTCGGGGGGTGAAGGCAACCGAACAGCGGCACCCAAGACCAGGACTTGGAGGCAGTTGTGTGTGCGCGACGCGATACAAACAACGGCGAATGTGAATCAATAGACGGTAGTGTGCGAATGGGATTGCACATTAGGTTTAGACTAGTGGTTTGATGTCGATTCTGGCCTCTGGGTCGGTTTCCCTTCTTTTTCCTATGGTTCGAGTCCGATTTTCTCTGGTCCGCAGCTGCACAGCACAAAGACATCTGCTGCTGATATTATATTAGAAACAATATCGGGTCTATCAGGTTTTTCGGGTCCATAATGTTAAACCCGGACCCGACCCATAATTAATTTTGGGTTTTTCGGGTTCGGGTCTTTTCGGGTAGGGACGAAAAAATGCATGACCCGGGCCCGGTTTAGTCGGGTCGGGTCGGGTCAGGTTTTGCCAACCCTAGTTGCTATGGAGTTGGCTACTTCACTGTTGTTATTTATTGATTGTTTTCTATCCAGCGACGTCATTCTTACTACTTGTACTATGGTTAGCACATTTTACTTGTTGCTTTGTGCTTCTGCACTATCTGTTGTCCGTGGTTGGTGTGTCCCTGCTAATGGTGTTACACACTACTCAATTGGAGTTTGAATAGATGCAACCCCGCGAACAGAAACACACAGTGGATTAAACTTTCAAAATTTATAAAGGACCTAAACTCAACACACTCACATAAATTAAAACACTACACCCGCAAGCGCACGGGGTCGTGTCGTAGTACAGGGGGGCGACAAGTATAGGGTCAATCCACAGGGAGAAAAGGGGGCACTAGAGCTGGGTTAGTTTTTTGTGCTAGGTTCCTACTGCGGAGTCTAGGGTTTAAGGGTTTGAAGGTTGTTTTGGTTGATTACACTAAGTTGAGCAAGAAAGCAAGTAAAGGCAAACAAGAACAAGACCTAAATTAACCCTAGACAGTTAGTTCTACTGAATAAGAAAAGACAAGGCAAGCAAGGAAAGAGAACAAGTTATGCTAAGGCAGGCAAGAGGATGTCTACACACTAAGCTAGCAAACAAGGCAAAAGAGCAATTAAAGACCTAACTAGCAAGAGCAAAGCAAGAACAAGACAAGAAGCTAACTAAGCAAGAAAAGAGCTAACTAAGCTAACACTTGCTAAGCAAGATGGAAATTAGGGTTTTAAAGCAATTAAGGGAAATGTGGATTATTTAGGGGATGCACTTATCAATGAAGTTGGGGGGTGACATATGAACATAACGATTTCATTTAGATTATCAAACCAAACAACAAGCTAGAGTCTAATGAATTATCTTAAACTACTAACTGGCCATGGATATGCTAGGTTGTGTATAGGGGAACTAGTCTCTAACACTCCCTACTACCCTTACGAGGCTCAATTGGGTTAGGGGTTAGATGTAATTCAATTTGAGTCTAAACAAGCCTAGGTCTCTAGGTTAGATGATCTTAGGATGATTAGGGGTTGAGGTTAGTAATGGGAGTGGAAATGAGGTTTTAGGCCTCCCATCACCCACATTCTAGCCTTGAGAAAGCTTCATGCTAAGCACACCAAATTCATCTAAACTAGCTACTTAGATCTCTCAACTAGGGTTAAGAGAATCGATTAGCATGTAGGAGGATGGGTAGCTAGCTAGGGATCCAAGAATTGGACCTAGGAATAAATTCTAAAATTCACACATATAATCAATTTCCTTGAATTTCTAGATGATTTCAAGCAAAACCAACAAGCAGTTCATGAAGAGTGAGATAGAAATAAAACATAATCATTAGCAAATGAAATTACAATGTTTACATATCATTTTGCCCCCAACATGGTATCAAAGTAACATTTTTCACCCCAAACGGCCCACCCAAGAGGCCTAGCTACTCATAACAATGCAAAATACAAAAAGAAGGGAGAAAGAGGTAGAAGAAGTCATGGAGCTCGGTGTAGATGAATTCCTCCACTTCAGTTGATGCATGACGTCCTCATCTCTCCTCCAAGGTGCAATGGCATGGGATGATGGTGGAATGGGGTCAAAACACTAGGAAACTAGGGTTTTAGTGGTGGACGTGGTGAAATGGAGTGGAATGGAGGTGGAAATGGAGTGGAATGGAGGTGGAAATGGAGTGGAATGGGTGGAATGCAAATATGGGGAGCTAAGAGGTGGTAGAAGGTAGCTAACCCCGTGCTAGAGCCGCCACTTAAGTGTATATAGGTGTGGGGGAAGCACTAGGTCAAGTAGGGACAATATGGGTAAAGCAGTGCAAAAATGGCTAGGTTTTTGTGAGTAGCACGGCAGTGGTGGTCACCACGGTCGTGATGGGGAGGGGTGAGAACGGTCGTGATGGAGTGGAACGACTGTGGTGAAAAATGGAGAAAAGCAACACTAACATGGTTGGTTTTAAACTGGAAGTTGCACGGCCATGGTGGTCATCACGGCCGTGGTGGTGCAAGGGTAGCACAGTCGTGGTGGTCACTACGGTCGTGGTGGCTTGGATTGCTTAGCCCATTCTCTGCTCCACGGTCGTTCTGCTCTAGAGGTCACACGGCCATGCAATGTAGCACGGCGGTTCTGTAGTCAACCCACCACAGTCATTCTGAGTGGCACGGTCATGGTTGAACTCTGCTTTGCTTGGAGGTGACTTTGTTGATTTGCAAGTATGCTAGCACGGCCGTTCTGTGGTACCACGGTAGTGCTAGCCTCTGGATCAACACTTGGACTTATTTATTTGGATTTTCTTGGACATCTTTGCTTCAATGGAGCTTTGGCCACTAGGGGTAGGTTGAGGGAGTCTCGGACTTCACTTTGGGCTCTCTAAGGGTAGAGAAATCCCTTCTCTCTCTCTTCCATCAAGCGTGGTCCAAATGCCTGAAAAACATGCAAATAATGTCCATAAGTGCATTTTATACAGATATGCATATTAAGGGAAATAACATGTAATCTAGCAGATATAGATGTGATTGAAATGCAAAATGACACAAGATGAAGCCCTAAAATAGGGTTGAATCAGTGGTCTATTTGCACGTTGACTTTCTACTATAAACCAGCACTCTCTGGACTTTGTGAACCAGCACTCTCTGGACTTTGTGAACCAGCACTCTTTGGACTTTGATGTCTGCTATTATGATGGAAGTTATATGATGAGATGATTATGATACTACATGTGTATGATGGAGCTTCATGGTTTTTTGAAACTGTTGTTCATCATAGAGTCTTTTTGTTGCTTTCTACTTCAGACACAATGGTCTTGTATCCGGCTACGTCATATATTTTCTGCTACTATGTTCCAGCACTCTCTACTTATCTGTGCCCTGCACATGTGGACTCTTTTCTTGTCCATACCTTGTATGCACATTGAATCTGCTACTGTGCTCCAGCACTCTCAGCTCTGTTTCTTGACAATAGCGACTGCGATGAAGACCATGATGCCTACATGTTGATGTTTAATTCGCTCCAAATGCTACTTCACACTTATCAAGAAGCTCATGCTACCTGCCTTTGTATCCGCTTTTGGATTATCTGCTTGAGGGGGAGTATTGGAGTGCTGGAGCGATTTATTGTAACATTGAGGGGGAGAAATTCTTGTATGGGCTTGGTTATTTTTTTACTTTGTTTAGTCTGTCTGTTTGCAAGCTGACTTGGGATTCTCCCAAGCACCAGCTAGAGGGAAGTGTTTGAGAGTCTATTTACTTAAGTTGTTAGTCTATTTACTTAAGTTGATTTGGTCTATTTGTAATACGGGCCAAGTGTGTCTTGGCCCATTAAGGTTTGTCGAGAGTCTATATGCTTCCCCTTATCCTATTTATAGGTAAGGGGGGCTGCCTCCTATCAATAAGAAAACTACAAGTAAGGAGATTTTCCCACCTATATCGATTTCCACAATAACTACTCTTGTGCACCTCGACATCTCCAACGGGCCTAGATGAGAAGCCAAGCTCAAGACAGTCCTATTATCCAAACCAAGCTAAGCATCGGTTGGATAGGCAGAAGCTAAAGCATAATTTGTTGTCCAAGGTTAATATGAACAGAAAAATGAGTCACGGAAGAGAAATATCGCATGTATCCTCAAAGTTGTCACAACCAGCATGTCCAACACTTAGCTAGGTCAGAAGGGGTCAAGCATGCAGATCATAAACTCTAGCCTTGGTTCTGTAGAGTGAGGAATGCAGGGTATATCCTCCCAACTTTTTTCTAGAGTTTGACTTGACACGAGTACGCTTTCACAAATTTTAATTCTCCTTCTTCAGCATACAAGCTACATTGTGCTCTTTTTAGAATGATAAATCAGTAGTCATGCATATATGAGCAATTGTAGCTAGCAAGTGTAATGAAACAAGGTTTCTTAACAAATTGAAATTTTGAACATGAAAAAACAGCAATACCTTTTTCACACTTCAGTTTTGCTGTTGAAGTGCTTCTCACACTTCTTATGATCGTCAATCACTTGATGAGGTTGAATAATGCCTCTCTCCACAAATAGGATCATTAGTCTTTCTGCTTGGGTTGAATGTCCATCGGAAATCAGCTTGTCCTTCACTTTTTGACACAAACTAAGATCAGGAACCAAATTTCTCCTAAACATCCTGCAGGCTACAGTATAGGACTGTAAAGGAAGGCCTTTTCTAAGATAACTCTCTATCAAAACTTGGCACGTTCCGCCATCCGTCCTTGATGCTGTTCTTAACACCTTGCCCAATATACTGTAAGCTTCCTCAAGCATGCCAAGCTGGCATAACTTCTCTATCGCCATGTTGTAAGCCATTCTAAATTTTGTAGTCAGAAGCATCTTTTCAAGTAGATTCAGCAAGTCTTGTACTTTGCCCTTCTCACAGTATCTATGAATTACTGTTCTGTACGTAACAGGTGTGGGTACAATACCTCTATGAAGCATCTTTTTGCAGAGCTCGGTTGCCTCTTCAACCCTACCTTTTGTTACTAATGCATTGATAACAGCTGTGTAAGTGACAACATCAGGGTGTCTGTTACTTAAATACATATCATCAAGCAAAGAGAGAACTGATTCCAGATCTCCTTTTCTACAGAATCCATTGATCACAGTGGTGAAGTTCACGACATTAATTGTGCAACCCTTGCTCTGACACGCCTCCATGAATGTCTTTGCTTCAGCAGCCTTCCCCTCCTTACAGAGTGCATGGATCAATAAATTGATTTCAGTGGGGGTAGGGAAGAAACCCTTGGATGTCATCTGCATCACCAAATCACAGGCATCTTCCAGCTTCCCTTCTCTACGCAAACCATGTATAACAACACTGTACGTAATAGCAGATGGAGTCCACCATTCGTCGTCGCTTTTGTTCAAAATATCTCTTGCCTCCACTGAGTTTCCAGCAGCGCACATCCCATTTAACAAAGCAGTGTACGTTACTGTATTTGGTTTGCAATTGTTCTTGTACATATAGTGCAACATCTTTTTTGCTTGATCTATTTTCCCCAGGCGACAGAAACCATCAACTACAGCACTGTAAGTAACAACATCAGGAGTGCATCCCTTGTCGAGCATCTGGGAAACTATTTCCTTAGCCTCATCCATCCGGCCATCCTGGCAGAACGCATTTACAACCGCGCTATAGCCAACCTTATCAACCTGAAACCCATTCTCTTCTGACTCCCGTAAAAAGCCAAGGGCCTCATCCGTGTGTCCATGCTTAGCAAGTACGTGGATGATTGTATTGTAAGTAACTTGATCAGCCACGAGATTGGCATCCTTCTCCATCTTCCTCATCACACTTCGGACTTCGTCAATCCGCTTACTCTTACACAAGTGAGAAATTACAGTGTAATAGGCAATCTTGTCCGGGTAGCATCCCTGAGATGCCATATCTTCAACCAAGCCCAAGGCATCCTCAACTTGGTCCTCATCACAGAGACCCTTTATCAAACAGTTGTAGGTCACCACATTAGGAGCAACACCAACAAGCTTCATTCTTTCAAAAAACCTGGTGGCCTTCTCTAGTCTATTTGCCTTGACAAGCGTGTAAATAGCAGCATTGCAGACTGAAACATCTAGCTCGCACCCGTCCTTCTGCATCAGATTGAGAACCCTCATCGCGCTCCTTAGCCTGCCTGCACGACTGTAAGGGAGCATCAGGTGTGCAAAATCCTCTGGACGCCTGGGAACCCCGCGGCGGATCATGAGCCGCATCACCCGCCTAGCCGTCATGCACATCTTGGTTTTGCTCAGGAGCTCGAGCATCGTGTGGTAAACCTCCGGCGCGTGCCGATACCGCCACTGCCTGTCAGCCCAGTAGAAGTAACTCGCACCAACACGCATGTCTTCCTGGGCCCGCAGGACAGCCGAAAGCTGCCGAGGTTTCATGCTCCGCAGCAGACTACGGAGCTCGGCTTCATGGTTGGGGTTCCAAGCATGGCGGAGACCGATCAGCCGGCACGTCTCCCTAACTAACGGGTGCCTGGACTCGTCGAGTTGTTCTTCCTCAGGCTTCTCAAGCTTAACAGTCGCCATCTGCTTCCTGTCAAACATATCCAGCACCTCGAAATCCTCATCGCTCAAGCTCTCCCCTCCTTCCTCTGCCGTGCCTTCCAAATCATCATCAGTGCCGCTAACACGATCCACACTGCCTTTTGCATCAGCGTCTTTGGAGTTGCCGAACAAGTCATCCGGCAAAACGACGTTATCGAGATTGCAGTCATCGACGCCTCTGGTCTCTGTGTACTGGTAGTTTCGGCTCCCAGTATCTAGTCTTCTTCGATCTCCACTGACCGAAGTGCGAAGATTTTCAGGTTTGGTGTCTGAACTAAGGCTTCTGGACGCATCGAAAGGGGGAAATGTGGCGGTTTTCTTGTGGTAGTGGGCAGCAAGTTGCCATCGAGTGCCATTACGGCGACCATAGCAGGCACTAAGAACCTTCACGTATAGTAAGAGACGGGTTCGACTCCTTAGGTTCCATTCCATTGTGGTGCGTGGCGATGAGATGGAAAATGGGACAGCAGAGAGAAAATATAGAAGTGCCCATCGGCATGCGCCGAGACCGTGAGCACCGCCTGATACAGCCGAAAATAGAAGACTATATCTATATAGTATATGTAAAAAAAAAGATAGAGTTTGATGTTGGGTTCTCCTTGATTCACTCACATCTTTCTTTTTTTTAAAGAATTTTGCTCCTACAAATATTTATTCTCACACTCTCCTATTAGCATTTATTATCTTTAATTCTGTATTTCTCTCTCCATCTCATAGAAACGATTCATTGATTCTCTCCTTTCAAACAACCAACACAAATATATTTTACCGTAGGAACTCTTTCACGGACGAGTCATCTCCCCGCATATTTCTAACAAATTTTATATGTCACGTGCACGTGCACGTGTGCGTTCACTAGTAGAAATAAATAGAAGAGTTTTTCCACACACAAAAAAAACTGACTTTCTGTGAAATTGCAAATAACCCCCTCACTTTTGATAAACCCTAACCCCCTCCCACGTTTCATTCCGTCAGCAACTAACAGAAGGGAAGTTTTGTTAAATGATTACATAAATGCTCTCACAGAAGCGCAAGCAATAAACTGGGTTGTCAATCATTTTTGGATGGCAAAACCCAAGGACCCAAAAATAAAATCATTATATGTAGATGAAGGCATCATAAGATTCCTATTTATTATACGTTGAAGGCATCAACTGCATCGTCGGCAAGCACCCCAAAGGTGTCAAAGGTGAAAGGTAGAAAATTATGCTAATTGGCCTCACAATCTGCTCCATATTTATGAACTTTTTGTACCGCTGCCTCGGACGATGTCTACCCTGTTTTAAAGTTTTTTGAAATGATACATGTCAACACGGGCATGTTTTCCATTCATCCAGTCAAATAAAAGAATGTCTGCGGGTCGCAACGAATGGACACCATCAAATTGAGTGACAAGGAAGGCCAAAGGAGCTTCTTTCAAAACCTTTAACACAGCTCAAGAGACAATGTTGAAGAGAGCATCTCGAACAACATCATGACGAAACTTACAACCAGGTTTAAGCGGCAGTGCACTACATGATCACCAAAGGCATCAAGATCTGTGATGTTGCAAATGGGACAATGTTCATCACCTAGATACAAGGGAATCATAAGCCGATAACGAAGGATAGCTCGATACTCAATGGATAACATAGACAGACCAAGGCCATCAATAGGAACAACCCTCAAGAAATCTTGTGCATGGTCGGCTTGTAATGAAGTGAGAATAGTCTTCTGCTATAAGGATGGGTCTCTTGCCATGATTTGCTGGATGACCGTTTTGTAGTAAGCGTCTGCCAAAATAGACTGGGTCTTTGGGGTGGCAGAATGCGTACTTGTCAACGTAGACCAACAAAAAGATGGCAAGATATTACATATGCTAGCATGTGCTTGGACAAAGGGGAGCCATGCAGGCATGCATCCGACCTCACGCAACATATGGTCTTGGAGATCTTTAGTGTGTATCCGAGAGGCAACAAAAGCAAATTTACTAACATCATGAGAGGACTTGATCCCCAATCCCCCAGGATGCATAGGAAGTGTAGCCAAACACCATTGTAAATCACCAAAACATGGGTCGTCACCAACCACAATACGCTCCAGACAACGACGAAGACCGTGATCAAATATGTCCAACACAGGTGTGATAGAAGAAGGTTGTTGGGTTTTTAGGGGAGACAGAGAAGGCAGCGGAAATAAAAAAATTTCTTCTCCCAAACCCAAAATAAAGGAATCGCGTCAACGTCTATACAATATAAAGTATAGTTTGTGGAGACATACCTTGTCCCAAGGCTTGCTCGGCGGCAATACCTCGCGGCTTGTGCGGTCTTCACCTCCGGTCTTGGATGGTGTATGTGCAGCTCTTGATCTCACCGGGACTGTCGGGATTGACAGTTTTCCTCCAAGCGGAAGAAGTCTCCCGCCTCAGAAGTAGTCCACACGAACCACCTAGAACTCTGATATCCTTGTCCCATAAGGAATCGGAAGGAGTCGTACCCTCCTGTTGGCGTACTAGTCACTGACACACTCTCCTGCAACCAGTTGCTTTTCTGTAGTTGTCTTTCCCTTGTTGTGCCTCCCTTATTGGGTAGCACTTGCTCGGGCTCTCTCTCAGTTACCAAAACTAGAGAGAATGATAACTTTGCAGAGCAACTGGTGTTCTGAGTTATTATTTTTGAGAAGCCCTCACTACCCCTTTATATATAGGAGGGTCATTGTTACGACCCCATCTGAGCTTAATTGGTAAACTAGGGTTTACCTAGACTATTGCAAAGATTAATTGGAATAATCATTCTTGAAATCTAATTAATGATGATAACACAATTAGGATGTTTTAATTATGATAAGAAGTCTAAATGTTCTTTTGTCTTGTAATTAGGGTTTGAGAAACATAAATCCTAATCGGCCCAATATAGGGTTTTGATGATACATGAATACAGAATTTGATAAGTAGAATGTCTCACTAAATGATTTTTAGTCTTTTATGTGTAACTCTGATTTACTTCAAATTTGGATATGATTTGGATATATAAAATGTGAACAACATTGAAAAATATCAGAATTTTTGAAGAATGCTCTGACCTGTTTATCGGTCGAGTTTCAAACTCGGCCGATCATATTTCCAGATTTATACAGCAGTGTGGTAATTGAATTTTATCTTTTTATTAGTATATCCAATTGAACTCAAATTTTAAATGTGCTTGAAAAACACAGTTTTAGACACTCTGTTAAATTGGCATAATTTTTGGATGACTTTTTGATCTCTACAGTAAGGGTGTCGGTCGAGTTTTGTGCAGGACAAACTCGGCCGAATATTCTGCAGACTGCAATATAACAGTGCACTGTTTGATTTTTAATTAATTATTGGTAACTAGAAATGATCTCAAATTTTTACTGGAGGTCTGGAACTTCATTAGGTATAACATATAGAATTTCCAGAATCTTTGGAGCTTCTGTTAGTTATTCAGTAGGCGAATTACAGAAGCTATTGTGAAACTGAATATTCAGCCAATATAATTAAAGTTGAGTGTAGGGTCAATTTGCAATTGACCCAAGCAGCTCAAATTAGCTTATATGATCGACCACACACACACACAGCTCTCATTCTTCGTCATTTCATTCCAGAGAAACGAGCTCCTAGAGAGAGAGGGAGAATTAGGGCTTGAGTGGAGAAAGTGGGGGAATTGCTGAATTAGGGTTTTGCGATTCCAGGAAGGGTGAAATCAAGTAAGTTTGGATCCTTTGCATAGACTTTTATGGTGAATCTTCTCTCTCATGTCAAGATTCCATCCATGCTCTGATTTGATCCAAGAGGATGTCGAAATTCCCTCTTTTCTCACCCTTTCTTCATAATCCCTCTTTTTCAAGGTACCCGAGTTGAATGGAAGAAGAATCGGGAGATTTGCTAGGGATTTGATAGGAATTCGAGATTCCCTGAGTTGAGCTGCAGTTGTGAGGTGTTTTCACACCTTAGGGTGAGTGGGTTCTTCCTTCAAACAGTGTAATGCACGAATTTGATTATAGCACCTAAATCCCTAAATGCTTAGCATATAATTCTAAATCCTGAAATGTCCGTTTGATTTAAGATTTTTACAAATTGATATGATGTGGATTCCTTCTCTGTTTGAATGATTCTTAAATGGTAGATTCATATCAGAAACGTATACAACACTTCCTAGTGAGAATGCTTTTTAGATTTATATCAAATGATGTAATTAGGGTTTAACCTAATTGAGACATCACTAGTGTTTCAACCTTATTGAAAAGGACTAGTAATCCTATAAGTGGTTAGGATGTATCTTATGGGTTATCTTAATTGAATTTTATTCTTGATATATGACATCTCAGTAAATGATATGGAAAATATAAATTTAATTAAGTTTCCATGATTTCATATCTATATTGATTGTATATGATTTGTTGGAAACAATCTTTATTTAGTGAATGCTTATATCTTATGAGATCATGATAAGAGCCATGTGACAAGTGAATGAAGTAAATGAAAAGGTGAATGAGGCAAATGAAACCCTAAGAGTAGGGTGTTGGCATGTGATGAATGAATAAGGCGAATGAAACCCTAAGGATAGGGTGTTCAATGAATCATGTTATGATAATATGAAAGGTCTCGATATGAGATGTGGTGATGCTAAATTGTTGAATTGTATGTTTCTAGTGCATTTAACTTTATATGCTTGTTCTCTCTGAGATGATATCTACATACTGCAGGGCTTCTTATTTTCAATACTTATCTCATAAACTGCAGGTGATGAGATATGACATGCCCTAGAAAGGGATGTTACTGAGATCATGCATATATGTATGAAATGTTAGAATGAGAATACTTGTTGGGCAGACATGATATATGTTTGAATACATGAGTTATGATGTTTCTTATGATATGATATGGCAGGCCGTGTGAGCCTTGTGAGAAATGTTAAATGAGTTATGATTTCTGTCTGAAATGTACCCATAATGTTAATGTTAGACTTAGGTGCCCTGAACACTGTAGAACCCCTTTGAGAGGTCTGTGCCTTAGGGGTGAAACGACCTACCTAGCGTGTGTCTAGATGGTCGGTGACTCATGTTCAACAATAATCCGTGTGTGTGTCACGGTGGCACGAGGACAGAGAGGCAGTGTTCAACAATAATCCGTGCGTGTGTCACGGTGGCACTGGAGTAAATAGGGGTTATTCAACAATAATCCGTGCGTGTGTCACGGTGGTAACCCAGACTCTCCGCCTGTGTACTCAGGTAGGAGAAGTCCAGTTTACACTCTTTTGAGAGTGCAGTGAGGCCGTGTGAGCCTGAGGTTCCTGACGCAGACCAGGACAGCAGTCAGACTTAGCATTTCCCGGGTGTGTCGCTAAGTCTTGTACGGTGTGGCCGTAGTGCACTGCGAGTCTCTATGCAGAGTACACTGCATAGATCAGGGTAATAATCTAAAATATGAGCATATAGGTTCACAGAGTTCCTTATAAATGAAAGAGTTAAGGAAGACTAGAGCATAGTCTTCTAGTAGTTATTCTTTGGATGCAATATTTACATTCTTTGTTATTTCAATCATATTGTTTTAGAACTGCTCAGTGTAGTATTTATTGTTGTTAAATTTCATATCGTTTACTCAAATTATATCTGTAATCACATTAGTGCATTAGTCTGTTTCCATGAAGTACTCATTCACTGAGTGAGTAGGCTCACCCCTCTACTCAAACATTTTTAGGGTTAACCGCATGGACTTGGAGATGGTCAGAGCTTCAGTGTAGACCTGCCACAGGAGTCAAGTACGAGATTAGTTGAGTCAGTCGGTCCTTGTCACTCTAGGTCCTCAGTAAGAGTTTAGAGAGAGAGTTGTAATTACAATGTGTAATATTGTTCCTCTTTGATATGTATGCTAGTTAACAAGTTTTATGTGCACAAGTTGTGAAAGACATCATGAATGTTTATACATGTATCTTTTCTGTTAAAGTCTGATTAGTAAAAGAAATGTTCAGATTCCTTTGTTAAGGTGTTATGTGGTTCAATGCGGGAAAACAAGAGTTTTAAAGAAAAGAAAAAGTTAAGGGTGTTCTTTGTGTTACATATAAGTCCTATCTTATGCCCTAATCTCATGATTTGAGGAAATTGTGAGATCGGGGTGTAACAGCTTGGTATCAGAGCTTAGGGTGAGTTGTCAAGGACCATTAAGTTAGTAAGTTAGAGTCCTAAGTGTGGCAGATAGGAGATGTTTTGATGTTAGCTTTGGGGATTTGAGTATTTGGATATCCTGGTCCGATATCTGAGTACTTGGATCAACCAGTACAAGCTACTCTGTCTATTCTCTCACGTATACCCTGGCCAGGTATACAGTGGAAGAATGGGCTAGAGAGGAACCCTAGAAATGTTAGGGTTAGAAAACGAGAAAAGAAACAAGAATTAAGAGCATAAATGTAAAAGGAGATAGAACTTACATTTCATAATGTTGTTTTTGTTGGAAATGTATAGAAATGCTCTTATATGTTTGAATTGAAATATTCAATACTTTGAAATATGGGTCTTTAATATCTGTTGTACACTATGCAATTGTAGCATTTATTGATTTTATTCTTTGTAACAAGTAGACTAGAATTGACCTTTGAATGGGCTTTTGTTTCTATAGTTTTGCCCGCTGATTCGAGTGGAATTGACATCAGCAGGTCTGTTTAGGTTTTCAGTCTGTACGCGTTTCGGCCGAGTTGTATGTGATTCGGCCGAGTTTCCTTAATAGGCAATCGAACAGCAAACTGATCGTCCGAGTTGTATGTAATTCGGCCGAGTTTCCTTTTTCAGGAAATCAAACAACAAGTTGATCGGTCGAGTTTCAAGCGGATCGGCCGAGTTGTGAAGCAATCGGCCGAGTTTCTGACCAATCGGCCGAGTTTCTGAGCTGTGAGTGGTAGTTCAGGAAGAATGTAATTCTTGTAGTTCTTGGCTTCAGGATTTCAGGTTTGGCCTGGTCCGGTTGGCAGGATGTGTTACTAGGATCTAATGAATTCTATCAATAGTATAATAAGAATAGAATTTGAATAATTAGACCCACATCAGAGTAAGAATGTACATACAGTAAGATGTTGAAACATATGGGCAAGATCAGAACAACTAAGAATTAGTTGAAACTGATATCTGAGGTTTAACTTGGGGTCTCAAATGTGAAACCCTTAATTGGGAATAATAGAACATGATATGAAGCTCATAATCAGTTTATTAATTAATATTATATGAACTATACATATGAAATATAGAAAAGATACGTGAAATGTATGTATGGTTCAAGATAACAAGAATCAATCATGAAGAATGAATCATATAATAGCGTATAATGCTTTTATGAACCCTAAAGCAAAGGCTAAGTAGAGAATAGGGTTGAGCATTCAATAGGTCCATAAAAGTAAAGAGGATCGTATGAACATGTAATTCATAAGACTAGGACAACAAACTAGTTTCTAAGCAAAGAACATAGGTATAGTTTAACGAATGAATAAGTCATACAAAGGTAGACTGTATTCAGGAGAGAAAAACTTGATTGAAAGAGAAACTATGTTTGACCCATGCATGATCCACTTGATTTAAAAATGAAGAATATGTAATGTATTCAACATGAGGAAAAGCTAATAGAAGGACTATTAATTTAGAACGTTAACTTCACAATAGTATGAAGATAAAGGAGGAAATATGTGCAACATGGTATACATGACCATACATATGAATAAGCAACATGGTCATAAGAGAAAAAAATTTAGAATTAAAGATGACGGGTTAAAGAGTAGTATATGGTAAGAGGACTATGAAACGTAAGAAAGGGTTTGAAATATGATGGAGAAGTTATAAAATAAAGAGGTTGTGAGATTCAAGCAAGTGCTAATTAATCAAATATCTCTGTTGATAACTAAGTAAAACTACATACGAGAATGTATTAAGGGAATGCTTGAATACAAGAATTCCAAGTCTTAAAATCATCTTCTCTTTCATATATTCCTTAACAATAGCAAGATGGGAATGAAATGATAAGAAAATGAATCATATATGATGCATAACTACCTTGGTAGGGTCATCTAGTGAATGTAATAGTGATATATAATATGATGAAGTGCGATAAGAAATAAATTCTTGTGTGATAGCAAGAATGATGAATAGTCTATTTCTATCTTAAATGCTTCAATGTTAATGATGTTTATTGTATATAATCATATGAAAAGGATAGGTAGCAAAAAGTAAAGAAGTAATGAATGAGCAGAGAGATATGGGAAAACACTAGCTTTGTGTAATATGTGAATTTGTTTTTACATGTATGATTTGTTGAAGACATATTAAGGTATGAAAGTTGGTCCTACATATGATTTCAGTATATTTGTGCAAGCTATATGTTAATTTAAAGGCGTATGATAGTTGAAGTAATTCATACCTGATATGCATCTTACTATTGTGTATTTGTGATATGGTGATACGGTTTGGATGATGTCAGAACACATGAAGGGATATCCTGAATAAGGTAGTTATACCTATTCACTCATATTAATAGAAAAGGAGGATAATCAGATTGTTTGGACAAGTAACCCTAATGAGCTGTAGCTTGTTATACCTAGCTCTAATATAACTGAGTGATGGTAATTGAATATGATTAATGCTTGAATGACTGATACAATTGTGGATTACCTTATTACTGTTGTTGAAAACCTAAAATGATATAATGCGATGGTTACACTTTGAATTGTGTGTGGGCCCATAACCCACAGGTCCCAGGATCAAAACAGGATAGTATGGAATGAGGTGGTAATGCTTCACCTCATGCATCCATGACCCAATGGGGATGCCAAGAGTAGTATTGTGCAATTGATTGTTGAATCTAGTCTTTTAATTCAAGACTGTTTTGCTATCTGAGCAACATGTTATTAAAGTTTAAAACAGCATGGTGAACTTGCTTTTGTCACTTAAAGATGATACAGAACAATAGAACTCTCTGAGCAGCATAAGTTGAGATAGTTGTATCAGAGTATCAGAGTTGCGCAGTGAAAGCGTGGTGGTTTATCTTTGCATTCTATGTTTGACTGTGGCATAAAGAATTTGCTTGATATCATTGAGAACTATTTGAAATATGTTGTGATTTAGTAAAGAATTAAAAGATCTAATGTTGAAAACTACATTCGGGTATGAAATACAAGAATATAATGGCCTGGAAGGATTTAGAAGTTTAGAATAACCTTGAATGTATCTTTCTTGTAGGTTCATGTTTCGAGGACGAAACATTCTAAGGGGGGAGAGTTGTTACGACCCCATCTGAGCTTAATTGGTAAACTAGGGTTTACCTAGACTATTGCAAAGATTAATTGGAATAATCATTCTTGAAATCTAATTAATGACGATAACACAATTAGGATGTTTTAATTATGATAAGAAGTCTAAATGTTCTTTTGTCTTGTAATTAGGGTTTGAGAAACATAAATCCTAATCGGCCCAATATAGGGTTTTGATGATACATGAATACAGAATTTGATAAGTAGAATGTCTCACTAAATGATTTTTAGTATTTTATGTGTAAATCTGATTTACTTCAAATTTGAATATGATTTGGATATATAAAATGTAAACAACATTAAAAAATATCAGAATTTTTGAAGAATGCCCTGACCTGTTTATCGGTCGAGTTTCAAACTCGGCCGATCATATTTCCAGATTTATACAGCAGTGTGGTAATTGAATTTTATCTTTTTATTAGTATATCCAATTGATCTCAAAATTTAGATGTGCTTGAAAAACACAGTTTTAGACACTCTTTTAAATTTGCATAATTTTTGGATGACTTTTTGATCTCTACAGTAAGGGTGTCGGTCGAGTTTTGTGCAGGACAAACTCGGCCGAATATTCTGCAGACTGCAATATAGCAGTGCACTGTTTGATTTTTAATTAATTATTGGTAACTAGAAATGATCTCAAATTTTTACTGGAGGTCTGGAACTTCATTAGGTATAACATATAAAATTTCCAGAATCTTTTGAGCTTCTGTTAGTTATTCAGTAGGCGAATTACAGAAGCTATTGTGAAACTGAATATTCAGCCAATATAATTAAAGTTGAGTGTAGGGTCAATTTGCAATTGACCCAAGCAGCTCAAATTAGCTTATATGATCGACCACACACACACACAGCTCTCATTCTTCGTCATTTCATTCCAGAGAAACGAGCTCCTAGAGAGAGAGGGAGAATTAGGGCTTGAGTGGAGAAAGTGGGGGAATTGCTGAATTAGGGTTTTGTGATTCCAGGAAGGATGAAATCAAGTAAGTTTGGATCCTTTGCATAGACTTTTATGGTGAATCTTCTCTCTCATGTCAAGATTCCGTCCATGCTCTGATTTGATCCAAGAGGATGTCAAAATTCCCTCTTTTCTCACCCTTTCTTCATAATCCCTCTTTTTCAAGGTTCCCGAGTTGAATGGAAGAAGAATCGGGAGATTTGCTAGGGATTTGATAGGAATTCGAGATTCCCTGAGTTGAGCTGCAGTTGTGAGGTGTTTTCACACCTTAGGGTGAGTGGGTTCTTCCTTCAAACAGTGTAATGCACGAATTTGATTATAGCACCTAAATCCCTAAATGCTTAGCATATAATTCTAAATCCTGAAATGTCCGTTTGATTTAAGATTTTTACAAATTGATATGTTGTGGATTCCTTCTCTGTTTGAATGATTCTTAAATGGTAAATTCATATCAGAAACGTATACAACACTTCCTAGTGAGAATGCTTTTCAGATTTATATCAAATGATGTAATTAGGGTTTAACCTAATTGAGACATCACTAGTGTTTCAACCTTATTGAAAAGGACTAGTAATCCTATAAGTGGTTAGGATGTATCTTATGGGTTATCTTAATTGAATTTTATTCTTGATACATGACATCTCAGTAAATGATATGGAAAATCTAAATTTAGTTAAGTTTCTATGATTTCATATCTATATTGATTGTATATGATTTGTTGGAAACAATCTTTATTTAGTGAATGCTTATATCTTATTAGATCATGATAAGAGCCATGTGACAAGTGAATGAAGTAAATGAAAAGGTGAATGAGGCAAATGAAACCCTAAGAGTAGGGTGTTGGCATGTGATGAATGAATAAGGCGAATGAAACCCTAAGGATAGGGTGTTCAATGAATCATGTTATGATAATATGAAAGGTCTCGATATGAGATGTGCTGATGCTAAATTGTTGAATTGTATGTTTCTAGTGCATTTAACTTTATATGCTTGTTCTCTCTGAGATGATATCTACATACTGCAGGGCTTCTTATTTTCAATACTTATCTCATAAACTGCAGGTGATGAGATATGACATGCCCTAGAAAGGGATGTTACTGAGATCATGCATATATGTATGAAATGTTAGAATGAGAATACTTGTTGGGCAGACATGATATATGTTTGAATACATGAGTTATGATGTTTCTTATGATATGATATGGCAGGCCGTGTGAGCCTTGTGAGAAATGTTAAATGAGTTATGATTTCTGTCTAAAATGTACCCATAATGTTAATGTTAGACTTAGGTGCCCTGAACACCGTAGAACCCCTTTGAGAGGTCTGTGCCTTAGGGGTGAAACGACCTACCTAGCGTGTGTCTAGATGGTCGGTGACTCGTGTTCAACAATAATCCGTGCGTGTGTCACGGTGGCACGAGGACAGAGAGGCAGTGTTCAACAATAATCCGTGCGTGTGTCACGGTGGCACTGGAGTAAATAGGGGTTATTCAACAATAATCCGTGCGTGTGTCACGGTGGTAACTCAGACTCTCCGCCTGTGTACTCAGGTAGGAGGAGTCCAGTTTACACTCTTTTGAGAGTGCAGTGAGGCCGTGTGAGCCTGAGGTTCCTGACGCAGACCAGGACAGCAGTCAGACTTAGCATTTCCCGGGTGTGTCGCTAAGTCTTGTACGGTGTGGCCGTAGTGCACTGCGAGTCTCTATGCAGAGTACACTGCATAGATCAGGGCATAATCTAAAATATGAGCATATAGGTTCACAGAGTTCCTTATAAATGAAAGAGTTAAGGAAGACTAGAGCATAGTCTTCTAGTAGTTATTCTTTGGATGCAATATTTACATTCTTTGTTATTTCAATCATATTGTTTTAGAACTGCTCAGTGTAGTATTTATTGTTGTTAAATTTCATATCGTTTACTCAAATTATATCTGTAATCACATTAATGCATTAGTCTGTTTCGATGAAGTACTCATTCACTGAGCGAGTAGGCTCACCCCTCTACTCAAACATTTTTAGGGTTAACGACATGGACTTGGAGATGGTCAGAGCTTCAGTGTAGACCTGCCACAGGAGTCAAGTACGAGATTAGTTGAGTCAGTCGGTCCTTGTCACTCTAGGTCCTCAGTAAGAGTTTAGAGAGAGAGTTGTAATTACAATGTGTAATATTGTTCCTCTTTGATATGTATGCTAGTTAACAAGTTTTATGTGTACAAGTTGTGAAAGACATCATGAATGTTTATACATGTATCTTTTCTGTTAAAGTCTGATTAGTAAAAGAAATGTTCAGATTCCTTTGTTAAGGTGTTATGTGGTTCAATGCGGGAAAACAAGAGTTTTAAAGAAAAGAAAAAGTTAAGGGTGTTCTTTGTGTTACATATAAGTCCTATCTTATGCCCTAATCTCATGATTTGAGGAAATTGTGAGATCGGGGTGTAACAGTTTGGTATCAGAGCTTAGGGTGAGTTGTCAAGGACCATTAAGTTAGTAAGTTAGAGTCCTAAGTGTGGCAGATAGGAGATGTTTTGATGTTAGCTTTGGGGATTTGAGTATTTGGATATCCTGGCCCGATATCTGAGTACTTGGATCAACCAGTACAAGCTACTCTGTCTATTCTCTCACGTATACCCTGGCCAGGTATACAGTGGAAGAATGGGCTAGAGAGGAACCCTAGAAATGTTAGGGTTAGAAAATGAGAAAAGAAACAAGAATTAAGAGCATAAATGTAAAAGGAGATAGAACTTACATTTCATAATGTTGTTTTTGTTGGAAATGTATAGAAATGCTCTTATATGTTTGAATTGAAATATTCAATACTTTGAAATATGGGTCTTTAATATCTGTTGTACACTATGCAATTGTAGCATTTATTGATTTTATTCTTTGTAACAAGTAGACTAGAATTGACCTTTGAATGGGCTTTTGTTTCTATAGTTTTGCCCGCTGATTCGAGTGGAATTGACATCAGCAGGTCTGTTTAGATTTTCAGTCTGTACGCGTTTCGGCCGAGTTGTATGTGATTCAGCCGAGTTTCCTTAATAGGCAATCGAACAACAAACTGATCGGCCGAGTTGTATGTAATTCAGCCGAGTTTCCTTTTTCAGGAAATCAAACAACAAGTTGATCGGTCGAGTTTCAAGCGGATCGGCCGAGTTGTGAAGCAATCGGCCGAGTTTCTGACCAATCGGCCGAGTTTCTGAGCTGTGAGTGGTAGTTCAGGAAGAATGTAATTCTTGTAGTTCTTGGCTTCAGGATTTCAGGTTTGGCCTGGTCCGGTTGGCAGGATGTGTTACTAGGATCTAATGAATCCTATCAATAGTATAATAAGAATAGAATTTGAATAATTAGACCCACATCAGAGTAAGAATGTTCATACAGTAAGATGTTGAAACATATGGGCAAGATCAGAACAACTAAGAATTAGTTGAAACTGATATCTGAGGTTTAACTTGGGGTCTCAAATGTGAAACCCTTAATTGGGAATAATAGAACATGATATGAAGCTCATAATCAGTTTATTAATTAATATTATATGAACTATACATATGAAATATAGAAAAGATACGTGAAATGTATGTATGGTTCAAGATAACAAGAATCAATCATGAAGAATGAATCATATAATAGCGTATAATGCTTTTATGAACCCTAAAGCAAAGGCTAAGTAGAGAATAGGGTTGAGCATTCATTAGGTCCATAAAAGTAAAGAGGATCGTATGAACATGTAATTCATAAGACTAGGACAACAAACTAGTTTCTAAGCAAAGAACATAGGTATAGTTTAACGAATGAATAAGTCATACAAAGGTAGACTGTATTCAGGAGAGAAAAACTTGATTGAAAGAGAAACTATGTTTGACCCATGCATGATCCACTTGATTTAAAAATGAAGAATATGTAATGTATTCAACATGAGGAAAAGCTAATAGAAGGACTATTAATTTAGAACGTTAACTTCACAATAGTATAAAGATAAAGGAGGAAATATGTGCAACATGGTATACATGACCATACATATGAATAAGCAACATGGTCATAAGAGAAAAAAATTTAGAATTAAAGATGACGGGTTAAAGAGTAGTATATGGTAAGAGGACTATGAAACGTAAGAAAGGGTTTGAAATATGATGGAGAAGTTATAAAATAAAGAGGTTGTGAGATTCAAGCAAGTGCTAATTAATCAAATATCTCTGTTGATAACTAAGTAAAACTACATACGAGAATGTATTAAGGGAATGCTTGAATACAAGAATTCCAAGTCTTAAAATCATCTTCTCTTTCATATATTCCTTAACAATAGCAAGATGGGAATGAATTGATAAGAAAATGAATCATATATGATGCATAGCTACCTTGGTAGGGTCATCTAGTGAATGTAATAGTGACATATAATATGATGAAGTGCGATAAGAAATAAATTCTTGTGTGATAGCAAGAATGATGAATAGTCTATTTCTATCTTAAATGCTTCAATGTTAATGATGTTTATTGTATATAATCATATGAAAAGGATAGGTAGCAAAAAGTAAAGAAGTAATGAATGAGCAGAGAGATATGGGAAAACACTAGCTTTGTGTAATATGTGAATTTGTTTTTACATGTATGATTTGTTGAAGACATATTAAGGTATGAAAGTTGGTCCTACATATGATTTTAGTATATTTGTGCAAGCTATATGTTAATTTAAAGGCGTATGATAGTTGAAGTAATTCATACCTGATATGCATCTTACTATTGTGTATTTGTGATATGGTGATACAGTTTGGATGATGTCAGAACACATGAAGGGATATCCTGAATAAGGTAATTATACCTATTCACTCATATTAATAGAAAAGGAGGATAATCAGATTGTTTGGACAAGTAACCCTAATGAGGTGTAGCTTGTTATACCTAGCTCTAATATAACTGAGTAATGGTAATTGAATATGATTAATGCTTGAATGACTGATACAATTGTGGATTACCTTATTACTGTTGTTGAAAACCTAAAATGATATAATGCGATGGTTACACTTTGAATTGTGTGTGGGCCCATAACCCACAGGTCCCAAGATCGAAACAGGATAGTATGGAATGAGGTGGTAATGCTTCACCTCATGCATCCATGACCCAATGGGGATGCCAAGAGTAGTATTGTGCAATTGATTGTTGAATCTAGTCTTTTAATTCAAGACTGTTTTGCTATCTGAGCAACATGTTATTAAAGTTTAAAACATCATGGTGAACTTGCTTTTGTCACTTAAAGATGATACAGAACAATAGAACTCTCTGAGCAGCATAAGTTGAGATAGTTGTATCAGAGTATCAGAGTTGCGCAGTGAAAGCGTGGTGGTTTATCTTTGCATTCTATGTTTGACTGTGGCATAAAGAATTTGCTTGATATCATTGAGAACTATTTGAAATATGTTGTGATTTAGTAAAGAATTAAAAGATCTAATGTTGAAAACTACATTCGGGTATGAAATACAAGAATATAATGGCCTGTAAGGATTTAGAAGTTTAGAATAACCTTGAATGTATCTTTCTTGTAGGTTCATGTTTCGAGGACGAAACATTCTAAGGGGGGGGAGTTGTTACGACCCCATCTGAGCTTAATTGGTAAACTAGGGTTTACCTAGACTATTGCAAAGATTAATTGGAATAATCATTCTTGAAATCTAATTAATGACGATAACACAATTAGGATGTTTTAATTATGATAAGAAGTCTAAATGTTCTTTTGTCTTGTAATTAGGGTTTGAGAAACATAAATCCTAATCGGCCCAATATAGGGTTTTGATGATACATGAATACAGAATTTGATAAGTAGAATGTCTCACTAAATGATTTTTAGTATTTTATGTGTAACTCTGATTTACTTCAAATTTGGATATGATTTGGATATATAAAATGTGAACAACATTGAAAAATATCAGAATTTTTGAAGAATGCTCTAACCTGTTTATCGGTCGAGTTTCAAACTCGGCCGATCATATTTCCAGATTTATACAGCAGTGTGGTAATTGAATTTTATCTTTTTATTAGTATATCTAATTGATCTCAAATTTTAAATGTGCTTGAAAAACACAGTTTTAGACACTCTGTTAAATTGGCATAATTTTTGGATGACTTTTTGATCTCTACAGTAAGGGTGTCGGTCGAGTTTTGTGCAGGACAAACTCGGCCGAATATTCTGCAGACTGCAATATAGCAGTGCACTGTTTGATTTTTAATTAATTATTGGTAACCAGAAATGATCTCAAATTTTTACTGGAGGTCTGGAACTTCATTAGGTATAACATATAAAATTTCCAGAATCTTTGGAGCTTCTGTTAGTTATTCAGTAGGCGAATTACAGAAGCTATTGTGAAACTGAATATTCAGCCAATATAATTAAAGTTGAGTGTAGGGTCAATTTGCAATTGACCCAAGCAGCTCAAATTAGCTTATATGATCGACCACACACACACACAGCTCTCATTCTTCGTCATTTCATTCCAGAGAAACGATCTCCTAGAGAGAGAGGGATAATTAGGGCTTGAGTGGAGAAAGTGGGGGAATTGCTGAATTAGGGTTTTGCGATTCCAGGAAGGGTGAAATCAAGTAAGTTTGGATCCTTTGCATAGACTTTTATGGTGAATCTTCTCTCTCATGTCAAGATTCCGTCCATGCTCTGATTTAATCCAAGAGGATGTTGAAATTCCCTCTTTTCTCACCCTTTCTTCATAATCCCTCTTTTTCAAGGTTCCCGAGTTGAATGGAAGAAGAATCGGGAGATTTGCTAGGGATTTGATAGGAATTCGAGATTCCCTGAGTTGAGATGCAGTTGTGAGGTGTTTTCACACCTTAGGGTGAGTGGGTTCTTCCTTCAAACAGTGTAATGCACGAATTTGATTATAGCACCTAAATCCCTAAATGCTTAGCATATAATTCTAAATCCTGAAATGTCCGTTTGATTTAAGATTTTTACAAATTGATATGATGTGGATTCCTTCTCTGTTTGAATGATTCTTAAATGGTAGATTCATATCAGAAACGTATACAACACTTCCTAGTGAGAATGCTTTTCAGATTTATATCAAATGATGTAATTAGGGTTTAACCTAATTGAGACATCACTAGTGTTTCAACCTTATTGAAAAGGACTAGTAATCCTATAAGTGGTTAGGATGTATCTTATGGGTTATCTTAATTGAATTTTATTCTTGATACATGACATCTCAGTAAATGATATGGAAAATCTAAATTTAGTTAAGTTTCTATGATTTCATATCTATATTGATTGTATATGATTTGTTGGAAACAATCTTTATTTAGTGAATGCTTATATCTTATGAGATCATGATAAGAGCCATGTGACAAGTGAATGAAGTAAATGAAAAGGTGAATGAGGCAAATGAAACCCTAAGAGTAGGGTGTTGGCATGTGATGAATGAATAAGGCGAATGAAACCCTAAGGATAGGGTGTTCAATGAATCATGTTATGATAATATGAAAGGTCTCGATATGAGATGTGCTGATGCTAAATTGTTGAATTGTATGTTTCTAGTGCATTTAACTTTATATGCTTGTTCTCTCTGAGATGATATCTACATACTGCAGGGCTTCTTATTTTCAATACTTATCTCATAAACTGCAGGTGATGAGATATGACATGCCCTAGAAAGGGATGTTACTGAGATCATGCATATATGTATGAAATGTTAGAATGAGAATACTTGTTGGGCAGACATGATATATGTTTGAATACATGAGTTATGATGTTTCTTATGATATGATATGGCAGGCCATGTGAGCCTTGTGAGAAATGTTAAATGAGTTATGATTTCTGTCTAAAATGTACCCATAATGTTAATGTTAGACTTAGGTGCCCTGAACACCGTAGAACCCCTTTGAGAGGTCTGTGCCTTAGGGGTGAAACGACCTACCTAGCGTGTGTCTAGATGGTCGGTGACTCGTGTTCAACAATAATCTGTGCGTGTGTCACGGTGGCACGAGGACAGAGAGGCAGTGTTCAACAATAATCCGTGCGTGTGTCACGGTGGCACTGGAGTAAATAGGGGTTATTCAACAATAATCCGTGTGTGTGTCACGGTGGTAACCCAGACTCTCCGCCTGTGTACTCAGGTAGGAGGAGTCCAGTTTACACTCTTTTGAGAGTGCAGTGAGGCCGTGTGAGCCTGAGGTTCCTGACGTAGACCAGGACAGCAGTCAGACTTAGCATTTCCCGGGTGTGTCGCTAAGTCTTGTACGGTGTGGCCGTAGTGCACTGCGAGTCTCTATGCAGAGTACACTGCATAGATCAGGGCATAATCTAAAATATGAGCATATAGGTTCACAGAGTTCCTTATAAATGAAAGAGTTAAGGAAGACTAGAGCATAGTCTTCTAGTAGTTATTCTTTGGATGCAATATTTACATTCTTTGTTATTTCAATCATATTGTTTTAGAACTGCTCAGTGTAGTATTTATTGTTGTTAAATTTCATATCGTTTACTCAAATTATATCTGTAATCACATTAGTGCATTAGTCTGTTTCCATGAAGTACTCATTCACTGAGCGAGTAGGCTCACCCCTCTACTCAAACATTTTTAGGGTTAACCGCATGGACTTGGAGATGGTCAGAGCTTCAGTGTAGACCTGCCACAGGAGTCAAGTACGAGATTAGTTGAGTCAGTCGGTCCTTGTCACTCTAGGTCCTCAGTAAGAGTTTAGAGAGAGAGTTGTAATTACAATGTGTAATATTGTTCCTCTTTGATATGTATGCTAGTTAACAAGTTTTATGTGCACAAGTTGTGAAAGACATCGTGAATGTTTATACATGTATCTTTTCTGTTAAAGTCTGATTAGTAAAAGAAATGTTCAGATTCCTTTGTTAAGGTGTTATGTGGTTCAATGCGGGAAAACAAGAGTTTTAAAGAAAAGAAAAAGTTAAGGGTGTTCTTTGTGTTACATATAAGTCCTATCTTATGCCCTAATCTCATGATTTGAGGAAATTGTGAGATCGGGGTGTAACAGTCATGGGACAGGGTTCTCTACCCCGGGCAATGCGGGATTAAACAGTAGTAGAAGGGTTCGAGATTTTCCACAAAAAAACCAACTGTGTCACCTGAACCGATCGTTTCAAGCATGAAACGGTCGGTTGGGGGACTGAGTCGAACCGATCGTTTCGGGCCCTGAGCTGATCGATTCATGCCTGAGCCGATCGGTTCGTGGTCCTAATACAATTCAAATTGACTTTCAAATTTGTTTCTGATTAATCAAATATTAATCCTTGTCCAAATCGAATTTGTACAAGTGAAACAAATTGTATTTGCAAAATAGTCTTCTGACTTTCCAAACGATCTCGGTTGGACCAGTTGAGCCGATCAGTTCAACCTTTGAACCGGTCGGTTCACCCTATCCTGAGTCGATCGGTTCATCACATGAGCTGATTGGTTGGGGCAGCAGACTATGCAAAATTAGTTAATTGCAATTTCAATCAATCGGTCCAACACCTTGAACACTATGATACTGAGCTATCAATTGATTGCGTGTTTAACTGAACTACTAAACTCCTTTAGTAATCAATCTAAACATCATTTGTAGATAAACTCCTCTTCCAAGTTAAATCCTATGTGTGTGACCCTGCAGGTCCATTTCACATTGGCAGTGAAAGTCCATAACACTTATGACTTCACAAGCAAAGAGTGGTGCCTAGTCGCACATCAGTGCTACCCAAGTGAAAAGGAAAGTTGGAGAACAACTTTCAATCCTACAATCCGTGAATGGTGTTATAGTGAATGTATAATTCTTTTGTCGTTGATATCCCAAATGAACTCAAGGCATGGAACAGTCATCCTGTCAATGTTCATTCACTTTCTTGATCTCAGAGTAGATTGGAAGAGATATGTATGACATTGTTATCACATATTGATTCACACATGCATGCACGCCTATCTCAATCCTACTCATCAAGTGTCCATGGATATCAAACTCCCTCAGGAGGGACAAATCCCATATATATCACTCACCCCTCAAAAGCCCCATGTGTCAAAGCCACCCAATCATCACCTTTATAACAACCCATGTTTCAGGATTGCATTTGATGATGTCAAGTTGTACCCAACGACATGTGTTGAGTGTAGTGATTTCAGGTCAAAGAATCACACTCACCACCATCACTGTGAGAACTGGCTGTGACTACCATTGTGGCGACACTTCTCGCTATCACACAGACAACGAGGTGCCACGTGAAAACGTGCGGAAAATACCATAAACCCTCTATTATAAAAAACACAGGGTAATTAAAACCGATTTCAGGAAGTAGATAAACCAAGAAAACTATTACATCCAGATCCTCATCCTATAAGAAAACAGGTTATAAAAAAAACATTTTCAAGTCTTGATACGTGTTCACCGCTTAGAAAAACAGCTGTCTTGTCATCACATGAGTTCATCGCCTGCTTATACATACATAACTGGCCACATCCGGCCAGTAGCAGGATATTCAAAGCTTCATCAGCTATACATTGTAAAACAACGTCAAAACGCCTCCAAGGACCTGAGAGTACATGGATTACTCTAGGACTCTACTACAAAACAACCAAAACAGTAGTGTATCCATCTCTTACCTTCTACTGCTCTTCTTGCTGCTCAGCCGCAACCCCACGACCACCACCACGTCTAGCGCGATCACCTAAAAAAGTTGTACACCAACAGGGTGAGACACACAGTCCCAGCGAGAAACATAACTCCCCGCCGAAACTATAAAACCTCAAGGTTAAAGCAGATAACAACAAATAATTGAATAAGTATATAACAAGAGCAGCATACTAAGCAAAGCTATTCATACCATCAAGCTTACCAAGATATACGGAAGGCATATAACCAAGTAGTTCTTTATGAAACATGATTGACAAGATAAGATTTATAAGATCTTACCACATGACATAAGGAACGTATAAGTATCTACAAGGTACAACAAGATCAACTACACAAGCAGGGCCTCAACCAATGTTCTGTGTTTTGCCTTAAGCAATAAATACTATTCGGTTGGATTACATATTATTATGCCTTGAGGAAGTGAGTCACACCACTCAGATCCAACTGACGACTGTGAACCCCAGAGCTAGTGCCATACAAGGTCAATGAAAGAGCCAGACTCCACGGCCTCACCACCTCGTGGTCAGTGCACGAGAACAAAAGCAGGACCACAGTCTCATGCTGAAGTGGCCTCAGCCATAGGGTTAGCTCCCGTAGGCTACCCTTTCTCTAGCCCGCCTTGGTACATGTCTCGGCGCTAGTATATGTGAGCCACGGGCTAGTTCACCGTGCTCCCTGAGCCATGAACGCATTCATGCTCTATCACATTGATCCATGAGCCTATTCACCATGCTCTTATACACATCTTGAGTCTACAACCGAAGTTGCACTCGAATCCTCTCTATTTTAGGCTTGGAGAAACCTCGCATATTCAACAATATGCGCTCCGAGTTAACCCGCAGGAGAACCCGTTTCACCATCACCAGCTACTGACGATGATGGATCTATGGCCAGGGCAACTACATAAAATATTTCATTGTAATTAATTAGTATATTTTAAGTGAATTGTTGAGGCAACCAAGTTGTATGACATGAAATCATCAAGTTATATTATTACTATCATCATCACATTGTCTTGGGATCTCAATCCCTTATCGCAGAAAGCCAGTACTGCCTCTCAAGGCATCATCACCATCTCACATAATCACTTGGGATAAAATCCCTATCTCATCAACAAGAGGATAATATCTCACTAGGCACACGGCCTTCATCTGATTCACAGACCTATCTTGATATACTGGTGATACATGTTATCTCATCAACAAGAGTTATCATCATGATACAGTATCATTCAAACACATAAGCCTCATAGCTTTTTCTTGGCTATGAATTCATCTTATAGCCTGCATGGTTAGTACACACAACAAAAGAGATAACTTTAAAATTACCAGATATATCTAACTCCACTGTTTATCATGCCATGTTTACATAGGTGTGTCCTGCTATATCAATTATCTCACTACTATCAAATCATGGGAATCTATTCAAAACATGTGAAAGTATCTGGCATCAACTTTAAGTATCAAACATGTCAAAGATTGACAATCCATAATCCATAATTCATTATCAACAAGTATGTGATTACATGATAAAGATCTATCAGATGGGTTTTCGGGTGGAACATAACCCTCTCTAGAAGTTCCCACTACCCTCACAAGAAGTGTGACGGGTAGGACACTCCCCCCCACTAGAGGTGGTATCGGGCAGGGTAACTTCCCTCATATTTCCCAAGCACTCTGGCCACATATCGGCCAACCCCAAAGCAAGGATGTCGGGCTACCACCTCAAGGTGTGTCGTGCAACTAGGAAGAACACCAAGAGCATCGAGCAGCTAAGTCTAAGGGGCATGTCGTGCATCAAAGGTGACAACATTCTACTGAACTGAACAAGGCCTTCTTGGCCTACCATGTTTAGGGTTAGGGTTATATCGGGTAACAACTACTATATCGACTAGAGCCATGGTGCCCAGGCCAACCATAAACGGTATCGACCACCACTCAAGGGTGTCGTGCATCCAGAGATCAAAACATATCGTGCAACTCTGATGCATAAACTAGGTGTAAAAGACACTATCGTGCAGCTAGGTTAGGAGAGGGTATCGTGCAAGAGGCTAAGCATGAAGCAACTATCTATCCATGTCGACTGGACCCTATCGCCCATCTAGAGAGAAGGTCCCTATCGGGCAGCCACACCACTCACATGCCCAAGGCTTTCACTTGTCAGAACATAACGCCCCAACACAGCATGGTATCGCCCAAGACACAAGGGTATCGGCCACCAACTGAACTCCATCTTGGCATAACGGCCAAGGGTACAACTCAAGACTAAGCAAACAGGCAGCACTATCCCAAAGTCATATCGTGCAAGATACAACCCAACGAGATCATCATCAACCTCAAGCACAAGGGCACCAAACCCTAATTGATCAAGAAGATCGGCTCACCTCTCAACAACCAAGAGAGAGGGGTCTTGCACAAACTCTATCACAAATCGGGCAACCACAAGGATCCACCTCAACATAGGTCATCCAAAGCTCACCTCTCAAATCCATGGTGAGAGGAGGGTGTTGCCCAAGCAACTAGTATGTAGACTCACCTCTCAACTTAAACGAGAGAGGGGTATTGTCCACATTACTAGAGCTCAAACTCACTCCTCATAACCAAGGAGAGAAAAGGGGTATTTCTCAACAAGGAACTCTAAACCATGGTTCGGCCAACAAGGGTACAAAGGTACAAAACCTCAACCATAACAACAGAATCACTAAGGCTAAAGGTGCAACTAAGCAAGAAACTTATCTTAGAACATACATGGTTGATTATGATCATATGAAAACATACATGAATATAGAAGAAGGTAGTATGGTTAGGGTTAGAAGTTATGTAACCCGCCTTAAGCAAGCTCCAAGCCCCTAGCACTAAGCTCAAGCACTACCACAAGAAGGAGAACAAAGCACTCTAGGGTTCGACCACCACTAGTGGAAGAAGAAGACTCTAAGGAGAAGGATAGACCACCAAGCTTTGCAAAGGAAGAGTGTCGTCCACCAAGGAAGAGAGAAACCAAGGAACTAAAGAGATCCTTAGCAAGAGAAAGAAGGTACATATATAGGAGAGGGTGGAGGAGAAACTAAGGTAAGACAAGGCAATGTGTCACCCACCTAGGGACACTTGTCCATGGCCATTGCCACATCCAAGCATCATGCACCAAGTGTCCACTAGTGGTGACACAAACGAGGTCAAAGGGTCAAAGGGGTCCATGGCTGATACACCCCATCTCCACGCCTGACACACCTCCATGGCGACACACTTATGGACGATACAAGGCACTCTAGCCCGACACAAGGTCCAACAAGGTAAGGGCAAGGCCCAAGCAAGGTAAAACAAGGTCCAACAAAGCTCATCCAAACCCAAAGCAACTCAAGCAACGAGCCCAACCCTTCCTCTCAACACTAGAGGAAGCAAGGAGAGAGAAGAATACTTCTCAAGGTGACAACTTGCCCATCAACCCTAGACTTGGGTAAATTGCAAGTAGCACCTCCAACACTCAACAAACAAAACCCTAATCACCATTAAAGGTGATTAGCAAGCAACTAAACACCAGGGTTAAGCAAAACAAACAGGAAAAGCCCAAAACGGAGGTTAGGGTCTTTACAAGTTATAAACCTCTACAAAGGGATTTCATCCCCGAAATCCAAAGAGAAAAGTGAGGGATACTTCCTCATCTCTTCCTCAAGCTCCCACGTGGCTTCCTCAACGCCACGATGTTGCCAAAGAACCTTTACCAGAACCAGGTCCTTCCTCTTCAGCTTCTTTACTCTTCTGTCAAGGATCATCAGGAGACCTTCCTTGTAGGTCACATCTTCATCAAGCTCAACCTCAACTGGTTGTATTAATGTCCCTATGTCTGGATGACTTTTCTTCAGCATACTGACATGGAACACTAGATGCAACCTGTGAAACTCTGGCGGCAACTCTAACTTGTAAGCTACCTTGCCAAAACGTGATATGATCGGGTATGGCCCCATATACCTGGGTGCTAGCTTACCTTTCTTACCAAACCTTAGTATGCCTTTCCAAGGTGAGACCTTGAGATACACTTTGTCTCCCACTTGGAACTCTAAAGGTCGTCGGTGATTGTTTGCATAAGACTTTTGTCTGTTCTGTGTCATTTTCAATTGTTGCTGTATCGCTTTGATCTTCTCGGTTGTCTGCTATACTAACTCTAGACCCAAAAGATTATACTCACCAGACTCATACCAACATAAAGGAGATCTGCACTTCCTGCCATATAAGGCCTCATAAGGAGCCATGTCAATGCTCTGCTGGTAACTAGTTATACACGAATTCTACCAAACTGAGATGCACATCCCAGCTTCCTAGGAACTACAACACACAAGCTCGGAGTAGATCCTCCAAAGTTTGAATAGACCTTTTAGACTGTCCATCTATCTGCGGGTGGAAAGCGGTGTTGAACCTCAACTGCGTTCCCAATGCTTTGTGCAACTGTTCCCAGAAATGACTCGTGAACTGAGGACCTCTGTCGGAAACTATCGTTGCTGGTATGCCGTGTAAATGCACTATCTCGTCTACATATACCTGAGCGAGCTTCTCGGGTGTATACGTTGTCTTCACAGGTATGAAATGGGCAGACTTCGTCAATATGTCCACTATCACCCAAATGGAATCATGATTCTTAGTTGTCATTGGCAGACCAACCACGAAATCCATGGTTATATGATCCCATTTCCACTGCGGTATTGGCAGGGGTTGTAACGTACCTGTCAGCTTTTGATGCTCAACCTTAACTTGCTGGCATACCGCACACCTAGCCACAAACTCAGCCACATCTTTCTTCAAGCCAGGCCACCAATACAGGTCCTTCAGATTGTGATACATCTTGGTGACTCCTTGATGCATAGCATACATCGAAGTGTGTGCTTCCTTGAGCACTAGCTTCCTTAGATTATCAGCATCGGGGACCACCATCCTATCATGATAACAAACTAATCCATCCTCAGACTCATGGAACCCATCACACCGTTCGCTGCCGCGCTCTGACCTGATCAACTGTATTGTATCATCTGTTTGTTGTGCATCTTTGATTTGTTGTCTCAGCGTGGGCTTTACTTGCATATGTGCCAAAAGTCCTGCTAACAAGGAAACTTCCATCTGCACATTCGTCTGCCGCAAGGAGACAAACATATCCCTTCTATGGCATACTAAGGAACCCAAATGTGCCTTCTTCAATGGAAGAGAAGAAGACTTTCGCCTAAGCGCGTCAGCTACCACGTTTGCCTTACCAGGGTGATATTCGATGGTGCAGTCATAATCATTGATTAGCTCCATCCTACGATGTTGTCGCATGTTTATCTCATTTTGCGAGAAGATGTACTTCATATTCTTATGATCTGTAAAGATCTGACACACTTCCCCATAAAGATAGTGTCTCCAAATCTTTAAAGCATGAACCACCACTGCCAATTCCAAATCATGGGTCGGGTAGTTCTCCTCATGTTTCTTAAGCTGTCGTGAAGCAAAAGAAACCACATGGTCTTCCTGCATCAGCACGCATCCTAAGCCCTTCTTTGAAGCATCGCAGAAAACAACATAACCCTTCCCAGGCTCTGGCAGGACTAACACTGGAGCACTAGTCAGCTTCTCCTTCAAACTGTGGAAAGCTTGCTGACAACGATCATCCCAGACAAAAGGTACATCCTTCCTAGTCAACCTTGTCATTGGCAACGTGATCACACTGAAGTCCTTTATAAACCTCCGATAGTATCATGCTAAACCCAGAAAACTACAAACTTCCATCGGCGTCTTTGGTTGCTCCCAATCTGCAACTGACTCCACCTTCCTGGGGTCCACTTTGACTCCTTCTACAGATATCACATGACCCAAGAAAGTTACTTCTTCCAACCAGAACTCACACTTACTGAACTTGGCATACAACTGATGTTGGTGAAGAAGAGTCAACGCTTGTCAAAGATGTCACTCATGCTCTTGTCTGTCCCGACTATAGATCAAAATGCCGTCTATAAAGACTACAACAAACTGATCTAGGAACAGACGGAACACTCGATTCATCAGGTCCATGAAAGCAACAGGTGCATTGGTTAGCCCAAACGGCATAACCACAAACTCATAGTGACCATACCTCGTCCTAAAAGTTGACTTTGGTATGTCATCCGCCTTAATCCTTAACTGATGATATCCAGACCGTAGATCGATCTTTGAAAACATTGTAGCACCACGCAACTGATCGAACAGATCATCTATCCTCGGCAACTGGTACTTGTTCTTGATCGTGACTTTGTTCAGCTGTCGGTAGTCTATGCATAGCCGCATCGATCCGTTCTTTTTCTTAACGAACAACACTAGAGCACCCCAAGGCGACGTGCTTGGTCAGATGAAACCTTTCTCCAACAATTCCTATAACTGCTTCTTGAGCTCTGCCATCTCTGTTGGAGCCATCCTATACGGCGTCTGTGCAACTGGTTGTGTTCCTGGGACCAGATTGATCTCGAAATCAATCTCTTGAGGTGGAGGAACACCGGGGAACTCATCAGGAAACACATCTACAAACTCTCGGACAACCGTCACCTCCTTAAGGATAGGACCCTTCACCTTGATATCCACAACGTGAGCCAAAAATGCCTTACGACCTTGCCGCAACAACTTTTCTGCCACCATAGCTGACACCAGACATGTCAGGAGAATCTTTCTATCTCCTTGGAAGACCCACTTCTTACCTTTGTTATCAAACACTGCCTGCTTGGAACCACACTCCAACACAACCTTTAACTTCTCTAAGGTATCCATCCCAAGGATTGCATCGAATCCATGCATATCAAGTGGTATAAGATCCACTTGTATCTTGTATCCCGGAAAAGATAGAACACAGGATGGACATACTTCCCGAAGCATCGATGAACCGTCAAGAGGGGTTTCTAACAACAAGCTATCTTTCTTACAACTAACAAGTAAACGATAGTTTTCAAGCATACTGTGGGCAATAAAAGAGTGTGTAGCACATAGGTCAACTAGAACATATATAAAGCAAGAAGAAGACAAATCAGAATGAAATAACTCCATCTGACCTGCCACCACTCGCGGGTTCACTATCGCCTCTGACTGACTCATAGCATAGAATTGAGTCATTGCTTGCGGTCGTCCACGTCCTCTGCTTCCTTGAGCAAACGATCCTGCTTGCGATGTTTGACTGTGTCCTCTCCCTCTTCTACCACTGGGTTGCTGTCTATCTACCCCTTGCTGATTCTGCCTTGGTTGTTGTGTCACTTCAACATTTTTCCTTGGGCAGTTTGACTTGAAATGTCCTGTCTGTCCACAGATATAGCATGCCCTATCCTCAAACTGTGGCCTAGATGGCCCTATCACTGCCACTGAAGCTGTACTATGCACCTTTGATGGTGAAGAAACATAACCTCTTCCCTTACTTGGAGACCACTGTGATGGTACACTGGAACCTCTCATCATGGAAGGTGCCGAAAACCTTGGCTTCTTCAAGCCACCAGACCTATGTCCCTAAAACTGAGTAGGCCTCTTCTTGGTCATTGCCTCTCTCTTTTTCCTAACTGACCGTTCGATCCTCCAGACAGATTCCACGAACATAGCAAACCGCTCTTGGTTCTCCAACGCAGCAGCACGAGTTGTCAACTCAGCACTCAGGCCTTTCTCAAAACGTCTGATCCGCTCGTCATCTGTCGCTGCCATGTGAGGACAAAACCTCAACAGGTCCATGAACTTGGCTTCATACTCGGTGATGTTCATCGTTCCTTGGCGCAGGCGCTCAAACTGGTTGATCTTCTCATCCAGATACGTCTTCAAAAAGTATCTGCTGACGAACTCTCACCGGAAGACCTCCCAACTGATCACCTCACCGGGTCACTTTTCCTCCTTGATGGCCCACCAGTGGCCAGCACTACCCTTCAGAAGGTAGACATCAAGCTTGACTTTGTCTGCTTCGGGGATGTCGAGGATCTGGAAGGCCTTCTCAAGACTTGTCAGCCATAGATCTGCATCTGCTGGATCAGCCGTTCCAACATAGTCTGAAGCTCCGACTCGGCGAAGCCGCTCAAAGGTCTTCCCAATACCCGATATTTCACTATGGGGAGCATGTGCTCTCAGTAGAGGCACTGACAATCTTTCTACCATGAAATTCATCGTAGCCATCATCTGCCCCATAAGCTGCTGGTAGGCAGGGTTTTCGAGAATGGCAGGGTCAAGTTGGGGAACCTCAGGCACCCGATCTTCATGTGCCTGCCCTCCAACTCCATCAACCGATGCAGCCTCGCTGCTCTCAGCAGCATGTTCTTCATGGTTTCTAGACATCTTGGCTTTTTCTTCCGTTGAGGGCAGAAGATGTTTGTAAGAAAATCTGGAAAACTCACAAGAACAGACACAACCTAGTCCTAGATCCATGTAGACTCAGTGAACCTAGGGCTCTGATACCAAGCTTGTGGCAACACTTCTCGCTATCACACAGACAACGAGGTGCCATGCGAAAACGTGCGGAAAACACCATAAACCCTATATTATAAAAAACACTGGGTAATTAAAACCAATTTCAGGAAGCAGATAAACCAAGAAAACTATTACATCCAGATCATCATCCTGCAAGAAAACAGGTTATAAAAAACATTTTCAAGTCTTGATACGTGTTCACAGCTTAGAAGATCAGCTGTCTTGTCAGCACATGAGTTCATCACCTATTTATACATACATAATGGGCCACATCTGGCCAGCAGCAGGATATTCAAAGCTTCATTAGTTATACATCATAAAACAACGTCAAAATGCCTCCGAGGACCTGAGAGTACAAGGATGACTCTAGGACTTTACTACAAAACAACCAAAACAACAACGTGTCCATCTCTTGCCTTCTATTGCTCTTCTTGCTACTCGGCCGCAACCCCGCGACAACCACCATGTCTAGCGCGATCACCTAAAAAGGTTGTACACCAACGGGGTGAGACACACAGTCCCAGCGAGAAACATAACTCCCCCGCCGAAACTATAAAACCTCAAGGTTAAAGCAGATAACAACAAATAATTGAATAAGTATAACAAGATCAACATATTAAGCAAAACTATTCATACCATCAAGCTTACCAAGATATACGGAAGGCATATAACCAAGTAGTTCTTTATGGAACATGATTGACAAGATAAGATTTATAAGATCTTACCACATGACATAAGGAACGTATAAGTATTTGCAAGGTATAACAAGATCAACTACACAAGCAGGGCCTCAACCAATGTTCTGTGTTTTGCCTTAAGCAATAAATACTATTTGGCTGGATTATGTATTATTATGCCCTGAGGAAGTGAGTTGCACCACTCAGATCCAACCGATGGCTACGAAACCCGGAGTCGGTGCCATACAAGGTCAATGAAAGAGCCGGACTCCACGACCTCACCACCTCGAGGTCAGTGCATGAGAACCAAAGTAGGACCTTAGTCTCATGCTGAAGTGGCCTCAGCCATAGGGTCAACTCCCGTAGGCTACCCTTTCTCTAGCCCGCCTTGGTACATGTCTCGGCACTAGTATATCTGAGCCACAGGCTAGTTCACTGTGCTCCCTGAGCCATGAACGCATTCATGCTCTATCACACTGAGCCATGAGCCTATTCACCATGCTCTTATACACATCTTAAGTCTACAACCGAAGTTGCACTCGAATCCTCTCTATTTTAGGCTAGGAGAAACCTCACATATTCAACAATATGGGCTCCGGGTTAACCCGCAGGAGAACTCGTTTCACCATCACCAGCTACTGATGATGATGTATCTATGGCCAGGGCAACTACATAAAATATTTCACTGTAATTAATTAGTATATTTTAAGTGAATTGTTTAGGCAACCAAGTTGTATGACATGAAATCATCGAGTTATATTATTACTATCATCATCGCATTGTCCTGGGATCTCAATCCCTTATCACAGAAAGCCACTGCCTCTCAAGGCATCATCACCATCTCACATCATCACTTGGGATAAAATCCCTATCTCATCAACAAGAGGATATTATCTCACTAGGCACACATCCTTCATCTGATTCACAGACCTATCTTGATATACTGGTAATACATGTTATCTCATCAACAAGAGTTATCATCATGATACAGTATCATTCAAACACATAAGCCTCATAGCTTTTTCCTGGCTATGAATTCATCTTATAGCCTGCATGGTTAGTACACACAACAAAAGAGATAACTATAAAATTACCAGATATATCTAACTCCACTATTTATCATGCCATGTTTACATAGGTGTGTCCTGTTATATCAATTATCTCACTACTATCAAATCATGGGCATCTATTCAAAACATGTGAAAGTATCTGGCATCAACTTTAAGTATCAAACATGTCAAAGATTCAGAATTCATAATCCATAATTCATTATCAACAAGGATGTGATTACATGATAAAGATCTATCAGATGGGTTTCCGTGTGGAACATGACCCTCTCTAGAAGTGCCCACTACCCTCACAAGAATTGTGATGGGTAGGGCACTCCCCCCACTAGAGGTGGTATCGGGCAGGGTAACTTCCCTCATATTGCCCAAGCACTCTAGCCACATATCGGCCAACCCCAAAGCAAGGATGTCGGGCTACCACCTCAAGGTGTGTCGTGCAACTAGGAAGAACACCAAGCGCATCGAGTAGCTAAGTCTAAGGGGCATGTCGTGCATCAAAGGTGACAACATTCTACTGAACCGAACAAGGCCTTATCTGCCTACCATGTTTAGGGTTAGGGTTATATCGGGGAACAACTACTATATCGACTAGAGCCATGGTGCCCAGGCCAACCCTAAATGGTATCGACCACCACTCAAGGGTGTCGTGCATCCAGAGATCAAAACATATCGTGCAACTCTGATGCACAAACTAGGTGTACAAGACACTATCGTGCAGCTAGGTTAGGAGAGGGTATCGTGCAAGAGGCTAAGAATGAAGCAACTATCTATCCATGTCGACTGGACCTTATCGCCCATCTAGAGAGAAGGTCCCTATCGGGCAGCCACACCACTCACACGCCCAAGGCTTCCACTTGTCAGAACATAACGCCCCAACATAGCATGGTATCACCCAAGACACAAGGGTATCCGCCACCAACCGAACTCCATCTAGGCATAACGACCAAGGGTACAACTCAAGACTAAGGAAACGGGCAGCACTATCCCAAAGTCATATCGTGCAAGATACAACCCAACCAGATCGTAATCAACCTCAAGCACAAGGGCACCAAACCCTAATTGATCAAGAAGATCGGCTCACCTCTCAACAACCAAGAGAGAGGGGTCTTGCACAAACTCTATCATAAATCGGGCAACCACAAGGATCCACCTCAACATAGGTCATCCAAAGCTCACCTCTCAAATCCATGGTGAGAGGAGGGTGTTGCCCAAGCAACTAGGATGTAGACTCACCTCTCAACTTAAACGAGAGAGGGGTATTGTCCACATTACTAGAGCTCAAACTCACTCCTCATAACCAAGGAGAGAAAAGGGGTATTTCTCAACAAGGAACTCTAAACCATGGTTCATCCAATAAGGGTACAAAGGTACAAAACCTCAACCATAACAACAAAATCACTAAGGCTAAAGGTGCAACTAAGAAAGAAACTTATCTTAGAACATACATGGCCGATTATGATCATATGAAAACATACATGAATATAGAAGAAGGTAGTATGGTTAGGGTTAGGAGTTATGTAACCCGCCTTAAGCAATCTCTAAGCTCCTAGCACCAATCTCAAGCACCACCACAAGAAGGAGAACAAAGCACTCTAGGGTTCGGCCACCACTAGAGGAATAAGAAGACTCTAAGGAGAAGGATCGGCCACCAAGCTTTGCAAAGGAAGAGTGTCGTCCACCAAGGAAGAGAGAAACCAAGGAACTAAAGAGATCCTTAGCAAGATAAAGAAGGTACATATATAGGAGAGGGTGGAGGAGAAACCAAGGTAAGACAAGGCAAGGTGTCGCCCACCTAGGGACACTTGTCCATGGCCATTGCCACATCCAAGCATCATGCACCAAGTGTCCACTAGTGGTGACACAAACGAGGTCAAAGGGTCAAAGGGGTGCATGGCCAATACACCCCATCTCCACGCCTGACACACCTCCCTAGTGACACACTTATGGCCGATACAAGGCACTCTATCCCGACACAAGGTCCAACAAGGTAAGGGCAAGGCCCAACAAAGCTCATCCAAACCCAAAGCAACTCAAGCAACGAGCCCAACCCTTCCTCTCAACACTAGAGGAAGCAAGGAGAGAGAAGAACACTTCTCAAGGTGACAACTTGACCATCAACCCTAGACTTGGGTAAATTGCAAGTAGCACCTCCAACACTCAACAAACAAAACCCTAATCACCACTAAAGGTGATTAGCAAGCAACTAAACACCAGGGTTAGGCAAAACAAATAGGATAAACCCAAAACGGAGGTCAGGTTCCTTAAAACCATATCATGGTTCCATGTGTCAAACTCACGGTGGGTCTGTTCGGTACGCTTGTTCTCTAACAAGTACCTATGTGTTTGGTTTGATATCTCCATATCATGACTAATGAGATTCTGTCATCAACCAACACCACAATCTAGTCTTGTGTGTCATTATTGTCTATCTACCTTCCTCAATGACATCCGACTAGGGACATAAGAATAATGTACAAACTCTTAGCATCCATATGATCTCATCGTTTAGGTCCTCAACCTGAAAGCATACGTCATTGAGTATCATCATTCTCTAGACATTAAATCTATTCTATCATTATCTCATATGACTGAACCAGAAAGAATTGGAAGCTTGCCTTTGATCTTTATCAAATAAATCTTAATGTATCCCACCAATCATCCCATGATTGGCTCTCAGGGAATACATACCAACAGACTCCCACTTGCACTGCAATCCAACCACCCTTGAATCATATTCATAGTGATCTTCAAACATGTCCCACATGTTATTGTACTCTAGTGCTAAAATAGTGATTTATGGCAACACCTTTCCAAAGTCGGTATTAACTGCATGTCTCTCATCTCTTCATTGTACGTCATATGTATGAGATGGAGTTGTCGTAATATGCGATCTAGTATTCCTTTGCTAACCTTTAGCCACATTTCATGACCAAGTGCTCCTAACTTGCCATCAATGACCAGAATATCTATAAGTTCATCTCTATGAACTCCTAGATCCATATAGTATCCACTGTTGCTCTTTAACACATGGGTACTCGACATTTCCTTTTAAAACAACTTTATTGGAACGTTTCCATTATTCAACGAACATTCACTTTTATATATCTCATATATATTTTGCAATTAATTTTCTATCCTTTTCGATAGTTCGCATCAGTGTAACTCTTTACAGTGAACCCTTCCTAATTCCCATAGAACGAGTACTTCTCAAGTACTTATCAAGTTCTTATGGTATTCCAGTAACCCTTACTGGAACTAGACAGACATCCACTCATCATGTCCCACATACGAGTTATCAGGATAAGCATATCATATTGTCATGTCCTACATACAAGATGATAAATGTGTTTTATTCTTGCTATGTCCATACATGCAAGATAATGGGATGATTGCATACATGATAGATCCATATCTATTCTTAATGTTCCTATTCTTCATAAGAATTGGACACTTGGCCTTGGGATACTAACTCCATGTAACATGGACAAGTTTTCTCCCACTGAATATGTGCATACTGAACTCTTAAGTATACATTGCCAATGTATGTTTTCTCTTTTTAGGTCAAGAGGTTTTCGAGAACTATCTATAGATATCTATTCCTATCACATAGGAAACGTCTCTATCTTCCCTAAAGATAATTTCCACTTTGGATTTCCATTCTAGAACATTTCCATTTCACATCAACATGTGGAATATGAATACGCTCCCACTAAATCACAGATCCCTTCTTTATCTTTGACATATCAGTCAAACCCTTTGACTATATTATCAAAGTGAAGATCACAGTTCTGAGTTGCTTGTACTCAATCAATCACATTGATTAGTCCATTGTAACTTATAGACTTCATTTGCATTAATGGATTCATAAACCTTATAGGTTGTGTCATGTACACATCCTTGTTTTATTCCTTACAAGAATGCGGTTTTAGTATCTGTATGCCAAATCTCTTAGTCATTAAGTTGCAAGCATCATCCTTCTCAAAATGTTATCCATGTGTCTTAACGCTTAAGACTCATTCCCACTTATGGATTTCATCCCAATGGGTGCTACCATCAAGGTCATACCTTATGGTTCACATGGAAGTCATTTAGGATGTAATGGTCATAAACCATAACTCAAAATTCAGTTCCTCATATTCATCTAGATAGTTGACTCATCACATGACCAACTCATCACATAGATAATCGAGGTGCATCTGTCAAGGATACAAGAACTCACAACCCTTTGTGATTCTTAATGTCCTTTATTAGTGTGGGGTATTCTTCATTTAAGAAGAAATTAGTTATTTGATAATCATCCTTTAACTCCTTAGAGTATGACTCCTTTTGATTTAGACATCACCATGCCTTAATCATGAGTTTTACTACACTATCATAATCACTCACAAGGATCTCAAACATTTGGTTCAACTATTTCATTCATTGATCTCATCAAGAATTAACACTTTACCAAATTTGTACTTCATCTAGGATATTCTTGAACACTTCAAGATATTCATATTGGTATTTCTCTAAACACCGTTTGAAGTATTGGCATTAACTCTAATAGGTATGTAAATACATCTCATGTATTATACCTAATAGGATAATTATTCTCCCACTACCTTAGCGAAGATTGATTAATCATGTCCATGAGATTCATGTCTCTTACTAGTTCTCTAACCAAAAGAGTCTAGATTTATCCATCATATGGAAACTAGAAATGAATTTCTCATGATTTATGCTAATTTGATTGTTTGAGTTATCAATAACTTTTAGGTATCATTTTATCTTAAGTATACCAGGTAACACAAGATAAACAAGGCATTTCCATAAATATCATATCTTTGAAATTGAAACATCAACATCATTAATTGCTATCATTGTCATACAATATGCAAAAAATAATGTGTTTCTATCCATTGACAAATATGAAATAGCAGTTCATAACTCTATTACATGCCTTTAAGGTTGAAAATAAAATAAAGTACTCCTTTCTATGGCAGCAACACTTGCCCCATGTATTGGGTGCTTTACACTTTATATCTTGGTATCATATACCTAAAAAGTGTTACAAGTTTATTTCATGATACTTTCAGGTGGAGACGTGTGTCGCCTCCTTCTTCTTTAGTTCTTCTAGATAGAGTGGACAATTCCTTTTCCAATGTCCTGGCTTTTAACAATGGTGGCAATTGTCTCTCTTGGTCACGCCTCCCTTGGCTTTGAGAGCTGAAGACGCCTTGGGATACTGGCTAGCATCAGAACCTTTCTTAGCCTTGCCTTTGCCCTTATGCTTGGACTTGCCTTTCTTGTCTCTGATCATCATCACAGACTTAGGCTTGTCCTTCTTCATCTGTGTCTTAGCTGTCCTCAACATGCCCAATAACTCTGTAAACAGCTTGTCAAAGTTGTTCATGTTGTAGTTCATCACAAACTGACTATAGGATTCTGGCAACGATTTTAGTATCACGTCAGTAGCCAACTCTTGGCTCAGGGGAAATCCCAATCTTGTCAGGTTCTCCACATACTCAATCATCTTGAGTGTGTGAGGACCAACTGGATCTCCTTCTGTCATGACACACTTGAACAACGCCCTGGAGACATCATACCTCTCTTGTCGTGCTTGATCTTCATACATGTTCTTGATATGTTGAATCATCTCAATGACACCCATGTTCTCATGTTGTCTCTGCAACTCGTGGTTCATAGAGCACAACATCAAGCACTTTGCATCAATGACATCATCAGAATGCTTCTTATAAGGATCCCTTTCTGCCTTTGGTGCGGTAGGAGCAGGTTCCTCTGGAATTGGAGTATCCAGGACATAGAGCTTTCTCTCTTGAGTGAGAACAATTCTCAATGTCCTAAACCAGTCGTGGAAGTTAGTCCCATTTAGCTTGTCCTTTTCAAGGACTGATCACAACAAAAAGTGATTGTTGTTTATTGTCATTTGAACTACAAAAGGAAATATATGCAATTGAGTCCAAAACTCAATTTTGACTGATTTGATTGATTTGAAAAGTTGACGATATATTTAGGAATTTAATTAATTATCGCTCCCACTATTTTATTCAAATTGATAGCCCTCACCATCAATTCAGAAGATTGCAGCGTACAATCTTCTAGTGGGTCAAGATCTTGAAATCCTCTAAGTCATGGACCAGCTAGGGCTGTCTGTGGCAACACATCCCACTATCACACAGACAGCGAGGTGTTACGCGAAAACATGCGGAAGTCACCATAACCAAAGATTATCGAAAACACGGGTTAATTAAAACCGATTGCGGAAAGCGAATAAACTGAGAAACTATTACATTCCAATCCACATTCTGCAAAAGAACATGTTATATACATATATACAAGCCTTGATACATGTCCACAGCTTAGAAAAACAGCTGTCCTGTCATATCAAGAGTTCATCACCTGTTCATACATACATAAAGGCCCACATCCGGCCAACAACAGGATATACAAAACATATACAGCTGTACATCGTGAAACATCGTCAAAACACCGCCAAGGACCTGAGAGTACATGGATGACTCTAGACTCTATCACAAAACATCCAAAACAACATCATGTCCAACGCTTGCCTTCTACTATTCTTCTTGCTTCTCGGCCGCAACTCCGCGACCACCACCACGTCTAGCTCGACTACCTAAAAAGGGTGTAAACCAGTGGGGTGAGACAATCGAACATTGTCCCAGCGAGAAACATAACTCCCCGCCAAAACTACAAAACCACAGATATATGTAAAGCAGTTAACTGGTAAGGAGTATAACAAGAGCAGTTATAATATAAAGTTGTTCATACTTAGCAAACTTATCAGATGTAATCAAATATTACTTGTGAAACATGATTAACAAGACAAGATATCTAAGTTCTAATACATATGAAGAACATATAAACAACTGCAAGTCATGATGGGAGTAACTACACAAACAAGGCCTCAACCAATGTTTTGTATTTTGTCTTAAGCAGTAAATACTAATCAGCTGGATTACGTTTTATTATGCCCTGAGGAAGTGAAGCGTACTGTTCAAATCCAACCTTCGACTGCGAAGCCCATAGTCGGTGCCATACAAGGTCAATGGAAGAGCCAGAATCTACGACCTCACCCCTCGTGGTCAGTACACGAGAAACAAAGCAGGACCGCAGTCTCATGCTCAAGTGGTCTTTAGCCACAGGGTCAGCTCCTCAGGCTACCCTTCCTCTAGCCCGCCTTGGTACAGGTCACGACGCTAGTAAAACTAAGCCACGGGCCTGATCACCGTGCTCTGAGCCATGAACGCATTCATGCTCATCGTATCACATATCCGGAGCCATGGGCCTATTCACCATGCTCATCACATATCTGAGTCTGCAACCGCAGCTGCACTTGTTTCCCTCTCTATTTGAGGCTAGGAGAAACCTCGCATATTCAAAAATATGCACTTCGGGTTAACCCGCAGGAGAACCCGTTTCACCATCACCAATTCCTGACGATGATGGATCTATGGCCAGGGCAACTACATGATAGGTTTCACTGTGATTAATTAGTATCTTTTATATGGATTGCAAGATTCAACCAACTTTTATAACATGCAAACTATAACAAAATGAACAATATAAAACTCAACATTATGCTTTTATTGTAATCACATCAACTTGATCCATCTCAAGGATCCAATCATCATATGTTATCATTTGGCCTCTTGCCAATCACCCGGATCCATCTCAAGGATCATCACATACCATGGGATCTCAATCCCTCATCACATAGTGCCACTGCCTCTCAAGTCTTACATCATCATCATGGGACAAACACATCATATATGCAATCTCTTCAACAAGAATAATTATCAAAGTGATGTTACTCATCACATATGTCTCATAGCCTATTCATGGATAATCATCACATGCATGGTTAATGAACACAATAATCACAAGCTCAACAGAAAGACTATGCCTACCAACATAGAGTGACAATCAAGGCTCTATACTTATCAATCATACAACAACTGATGATCATGTGCATAAGATACATCATTAAACAACTATTTATATGCTTATCTTCCTCTCAATATTAAGCAGATAACCAAGGTGATCACTTTCATATGTGTAGCCATGCTAAGATAAATGGACAAGCTTATAACAACGAACATTATTAATCATGCAAGGAGTCACCAACGTTGACAAGAACATATCCAAGAATTCTATTTCCATAACAAGGAGAACCATCACTAAAGGTACCAAGGACCCTCACTAAAAGCTCCATCGGGCATCCTGCCCTCACTCATAACTCCTCACAAAATGCCAGCAACGCTGCGTTGCCACCAAGGCAACCAGCGTGCAGCACCGCAACGCTGCGTCACAAGGTGTATCACGCGTTGGGGGGGTGTCAAGCACTCCACATATCGGGCAACGCCTGTCACAGTAGGGTGTTATCGACCGATACAAGGTAACTATCGGGCATGATCAGCCCACTAGAGATAACGACCAAGGAAGATAACCCATCCATGTATCGTGTAACCAACTGATCAAGGCCTAACAGCCGTCACAAGATAAAGATAAAGATGAAACGCCCGTCACGGGTCAAAGGATGTCGCCCGTCACACAGGCCTATCGTCCAACTCACACTTGTAACGTGCAAGGCTAGGTCAAGGGGGCTGTCGGGCAGCACCTCCCCAAACCCATATCGTCCAAGGTACATCACACAAGGTCATCTTCTACCTCAAGCATAAGGCACCCAAAACCCTAGAGGGTCAAGAACACAAGCTCACCAAGAACCCTAAACCATAAGTATGATCGACCAACATGGATACTTAAGCAAGGTACTAAACTAGAAACAACACATAAGCAAGATCATAGAAAAGGAGATAGTGTAGCTAGGGGTAGGAGTTATGTAACCCGCCTTAAGCAACTTCAAGCTCCTAGCTCCAAGCACCACCAAGCAAGGAAGATGGAGACTCCAAGGCTATCAGCCACCACTTGATCCTCCAAGGTGTGTCGGCCACCAAGCTTGCTCCTTCAAGGGGGGGGTATCGACCACCACTAGCAAGGAAGAGGGTTGTGTCATGCAACAAGGTGGAGAGGGTCCAAAGGACCAAAGGGACACTAAGCTAAGGAAAGGAACCACCTATATAGAAGGAAAGGGAGGAGAAAACAAGGTTGGTCCAAGCAAGGTGTCACTTGCCTAGGGACACTTGTCCTAGTGCACGAGCCACCACTCTAGCAAGCTCCTTACACATGTCCAAGATATGCACCAATTGTCCACTAAACAAGGTCAAGGCTAGGTCAAGCATCATGGGCGACACAACAACTTGCTCCTAGGGTGACACACCTCATCCTCATGGGCGACACACTCCCTTGGCTGATACACATCCACATCTTGGCCGATACAAGGCTCAACCAAAATAAGGCAAGGCACCTCAAGTCCCAACTAGCTCAAGAAGGCCCAAAAGAACACAAGCAACGGGCCCAAGCCTTCCTCTCTACACAAGAGGAAGCAAAGAGAGGGAGGAACACCTCACAAGGTGGCAAACTTGCCAGCAAAACCCTAGACTTGGTTTATTTGCAAGTAGCACCTCCAACTCTCAACAAAGCACAACCAAACCCTAATCACCTTTAAAGGTGATTAGCAAGCACCAAAGCACCAGGGTTAAGCAAAACAAACAGGGTAAGCCCTAAAGGAAGGTCAGGGTCCTTACAAGCTAACCCCCTTTAAGGGATTTCGTCCCCAAAATCCGAAGAGAAAAGTGAGGGATACTTCCTCCTCATCTCTTCCTCAAGCTCCCACGTAGCTTCCTCAATGCCACGATGATGCCAAAGAACCTTCACAAGAGCTAGATCCTTCCTCTTCAACTTCTTAACCCTTCTGTCAAGGATCGCTACGGGACCTTCCTCGTAGGTTACATCTTCATCAAGTTGAACTTCAACTGGTTGTATTACTATTCCTGAATCTAGATGACTTTTCTTCAGCATACTGACGTGGAACACTGGATGTAACATGTGCAATTCTGGAGGCAACTCCAACTCGTAAGCTACCTTGCCAACACATGCTATAACTGGGTAAGGCCCCATATACCTGGGTGCTAGCTTACCCTTCCGTCCAAACCTTAGCACACCTTTCCACAGTGAGACTTTAAGATACACTTTGTCTCCTACCTGAAAATCCAAAGGTCATCGACGATTGTCTGCGTAAGACTTCTACCTGTCCTGTGCTACTTTCAACTGTTGCTGGATCACCTTGATCTTTTCTGACATCTGCTGAACTAACTCAGGACCCAAAAGTTGATATTCACCAGACTCATACCAACACAAAGGAGATCTGCATTTCCTGCCATACAAGGCCTCATAAGGAGCCATATCAATGCTCCGCTGATAACTGTTGTTGTAGGAAAACTCTATCAAACTGAGATGTACATCCCAACTGCCCAAAAACTGTAAAACACAAGCTCGAAGAAGATATTCTAAAGTCTGAATAGTCCTCTCAGACTGTCCATTTGTCTGCGGATGGAAGGCGGTACTGAACCTCAACTGCGTTCCCAACGCTTTGTGCAACTGTTCCCAGAAATGACTCGTGAACTGAGGTCCTCTGTCAGAAACTATCGTAACTGGCACACCATGCAAACGTACTATCTCATCCACATATACTCGAGTGAGCTTCTCGGTTGTATATGTCGTCTTTACTGGTATGAAATGGGCAGACTTTCATCAATCTGTCCACTATCACCCAAATGGAATCATGATTCCTAGTTGTCCGGGGTATACCAACTATGAAATATATGGTTATATGATACCACTTCCACTGCGGTATCAGCAAAGGTTGCAACGTACCTGACGATTTCTGATGCTCAGCCTTCACTTGCTGACAAACCGCACATCTCGCCACGAACTCAGCTACATCTTTCTTCAAACTGGGCCACCAATACAAGTCCTTCAGACTATGATACATCTTGGTGACACCTGGATGCATAGCATACATCGACGTGTGTACTTCTTCGAGCACTAACTTCCTCAGATCATCAGTATCTGGAACCACCATCCTATCATGATAGCAAACTAGCCCATCCTCAGACTCATGGAACCCATCACGCTTTTCACCACCGAACTCTGATCGGATCAACTGTACCGCATCATCTGTCTACTGTGCATTTTTGATCTGCCGTCTCAGCGTAGGCTTAACTTGCATTTGTGCTAAAAGACCAAACAACAAAGAAACTTCCATCTGCACATTCATCTGTCGCAAGGAAACAAACATATCTCGCCTATGGCATACCAGAGAATTCAACTGTGCCTTCTTTGAAGAAAGAGAAGAAGACTTTCTGCTAAGCGCATCAGCTACCACATTCGCCTTACCAGGATGATACTCGATAGTGCAGTCGTAATCATTGATCAACTACATCCATCGACATTGTCGCATGTTCAACTCATGCTGCGAAAAGATATACTTCAGATTCTTATGATCCGTAAAGATCTGACACACTTCCCCATAAAGATAATGTCTCCAAATCTTTAACGCATGAACCACTGCTGCCAACTCCAAATCATGAGTAGGATAGTTCTCCTCATGTTTCTTGAGCTGTCGTGAAGCAAAAGAAACCATATGATCTTCCTGCATCAGCATAAAACCTAAACCTTTATTGGAAGCATCACAGAAAACAACATAGCCCTTTCCAGGCTCTGGCAAGATTAACACTGGAGCACTGGTCAACTTCTCCTTCAAACTATGGAAAGCTTGCTGACATCGATCATCCCAGACAAAAGGTACGTCCTTTCTTGTGAACTTCGTCATCAGCAGCGCAATCGCACTGAAGTCCTTGATAAACCTCTGGTAGTATCCTGCTAAACCCAGAAAACTATGAACTTCTGTCGGCGTCTTCGGCTGCTCCCATTCTACAACAGATTCCACCTTCTTCGGATCTACTTTGACTCCTTCAGAAGATATAACGTGACCCAAGAAAGCCACTTCTTCCAACCAGAACTCACACTTACTGAACTTAGCATACAACTGGTGTTGACGAAGAAGAGTCAACGCTCGCCGAAGATGTTGCTCATGCTCTAGCCTGTCCTGACTGTAGATCAAGATGTCATCTATAAAGACTACAACAAATTGATCCAGAAATGGACGGAACACTCTATTCATCAGGTCCATGAAAGCAACAGGTGCATTGGTTAACCCGAACGGCATAACCACGAACTCATAGTGACCATACCTCGTCCTGAAAGCTGTCTTTGGTATGTCATCCTCCTTGATCCTCAGCTGATGATATCCAGACCATAGATCAATCTTTGAAAACACTGTAGCACCACGCAACTGATCAAACAGATCATCTATCCTCGGCAACGGGTATTTGTTCTTGATTGTGACCTTGTTCAACTGCCGGTAGTCTATACACAACCTCATCGAACCGTCCTTCTTCTTGACAAACAACACTGGAGCACCCCAAGGCGACGTGCTTGGTCAGATGAAACCTTTGTCCAACAGCTCTTGCAACTGCTTTTTCAGCTCTGCCATATCCACTGGGGCCATCCTGTACGGTGTCTGTGCAACTGGTTGTGTCCCTGGGACCAGATTGATCTCAAAGTCAATCTCTCGGGGTGGGGGAACACCAGGAAACTCCTCAAGAAACATATCTACAAACTCCCAGACAACTGGCACCTCTTCAAGGCTAGGACCTTTCGCCTTAGTAGCCACGACGGTATCCACCACATGGGCTAAGAACGCCTCACATCCTTGTCGTAACAACTTATCTGCCACCATAGCTGACACCAGACACGTCGGAAGAATCTTCCTATCTCCCTAGAAGATCCACTTCTCTCCAGCATCATCAAACTCCGCATGCTTGGATCCACAGTCCAAAACAACCTTATACCTCTCTAAAGTATCCATCCCAAGGATAACATCAAACCCATGCATATCAAGTGGTATAAGATCCACTTGGATGCTGTGTCCTAAAAAAGACAAGACACAAGATGGACACTCTTCTTGAAGCATCGAGGAACCATCAAGAGGGGTTTCTAACAACAAGCTATCCTTCTTACAGCTAACAGGTAAACGATAGTTTTCAAGCATACTATAGGTGATAAAAGAGTGCGTAGCACCCAGGTCAACCAGAACAGATATAAAGCAAGAAGAAGACATATCAGAATGAAATAACTCCATCTGACCTGTCACCACTCACGTGTTGACTATCGCCTCCGACTGATTCATAGCGTAGAATCAAGCCGTTTCTTGCTGTCCACGTCCTTTTCTCCTTGAGCAGACGATCCAGCTTGCGACGCTTGACCGCTTCCTCGACCTCTGCTTCCACTGGGTTGTTGTCTATCTGACCCTTGTTGACCATGTTTCGACTGCTGCGCCACTTCAACATCTCTATTTGGGCAATGCAACTTGAGATGCCTAATCTGACCATAAAGATAGCATGCCCTATCTTCAAACTATGGCCTAGATGGCCATGTCACTTCCACGGAAGCTGTACTGTGTGTTTTAGACGGCGAAGAAACATAACCTCTTCCCTTACTCGGAGACCACTGCGAAGGTACACCAGAACCTCGCATTACTGAAGGCGGGGATAACCTGGCCTTCTTGAAGCCACCAAACTTCTTCCCCTGGAACTAAGCAGGTCTCTTCTTAGCCATAGACTCTCTCTTCTCCCTTACTGATCGTTCAATCCTTCGGACGGACTCCACAAACGTAGCAAACTTCTCTCGGTTCTTCAATGCAAACACAGGTGTTGTCAGCTCAGCACTCAGACCCTTCTCAAAATGTCTGATCCATTCCTCATATGTCACTGCCATGTGAGGACAAAACCTCAACAGATCCATGAATTTGTCTTTGTACTCAGTGATGTTCATCATTCCTTGTCACAACTGCTCAAGCTGACTGATTTTCTCATCCAGATACGTCTTCGGGAAGTATCTGGTGATGAACTCGTGCCGGAACACTTCCCAACAGATCACCTCACCAGACCGCTTCTCTTCCTCAATGGTCCACCAGTGACCAGCACTACCTTTCAAAAGGTAGACAGCGTGCTTTACTTTGTCTGCTTCGGGGATGTCGAGGATCCGGAAAGCCTTCTCAAGACTTGTCAGCCACAGATCCGCATCCGCTGGATCAGTAGTTCCAGCATAATCTGAAGCTCCGACTCGGCGAAGCCGCTCGAAGGTCTTCCCAATACCCGATGTTTCACCATGGGGAGCCTGTGCTCTTGGAGGAGGCACTGGCAACCGCTCAACCATGAGATTCATCATAGCCATCATCTTCCCCATAAGCTGTTGGTAAGCAAGATGTTCTAGAATGGTTGGGTTAGGTTGGGGGACCTCAGGCACCCGATCTTCATGTGCCTGCTCAAAAGCTCCATCGACTGATGCAACATCACTGTGCTCAGTAGCGTGTTCTTCATGGTTTCCAGACATCTTGGCTTTTCTTCCACTGAGGGCAGAAGTCGATTGTGAAAAAATCTAGAAAACTCATAAGAATAGACTCAACCTAGTCCTAAATCCCTGTAGACTCAGCGAACCTAAAGCTCTGATACCAAAACTTGTGGCAACACATCCCACTATCACACAGACAACGAGATGTTACGCGAAAACGTGCGGAAGTCACCATAACCACAGATTATCGAAAACACGAGTTAATTAAAACCGATTGTGGAAAGTGAATAAACTGAGAAACTATTACATTCCAGTCCACATTCTATAAAAGAACAGGTTATATACATATATACAAGCCTTGATACATGTCTACAGCTTAGAGCAACAGCTGTCATGTCATATCAAGAGTTCATCACTTGTTCATACATACATAAAGGCCCACATCCGGCCAACAGAAGGATATACAAAACATATACAACTGTACATCATGAAACATCATCAAAACACTGCCAAGGATCTGAGAGTACAGGGATGACTCTAGACTCTATCACAAAACATCCAAAACAGCAGCATGTCTAACGCTTGCCTTCTACTGTTCTTCTTGTTGCTCGACCACAACTCCACGACCACCACCACGTCTAGCTCGAATACCTAAAAAGGGTGTAAACCAGTGGGGTGAGACAATCAAACATTGTCCCAGCGAGAAACATAACTCCCCGCCGAAACTACAAAACCACAGATATATGTAAAGCAGTTAACTGGTAAGGAGTATAACAAAAGAAGTTATAATATAAAGCTGTTCATACTTAGCAAACTTATCAGATGTAATCAAATATTACTTGTGAAACATGATTAACAAGACAAGATATCTAAGTTCTACTACATATGAAGAACATATAAACAACTGCAAGTCACGATGAGAGTAACTACATAAACAAGGCCTCAACCAATGTTTTGTATTTTGTCTTAAGCAGTAAATACTAATCAGCTGGATTACGTTTTATTATGCCCTGAGGAAGTGAAGCGTACTGTTTAAATACAACCTTCGGCTGTGAAGCCCATAGCCGGTGCCATACAAGGTCAATGGAAGAGCTAGAATCCACGACCTCACCCCTCGTGGCCAGTACACGAGAAATAAAGCAGGACTGCAGTCTCATGCTCAAGTGGTCTTTAGCCACAGGGTCAGCTCCTCAGGCTACCCTTCCTCTAGCCCGCCTTGGTACAGGTCACGTCACTAGTAAAACTGAGCCACGGGCCTGATCACCGTGCTCTGAGCCATGAACACATTCATGCTCATCGTATCACATATCCGGAGCCATGGGCCTGTTCACCATGCTCATCACATATCCGAGTCTGCAATCACAGTTGCACTCATTTCCCTCTCTATTTGAGGCTAGGAGAAACCTCGCATATTCAAAAATATGCGCTCCAGGTTAACCCGCAGAAGAACCCGTTTCACCATCACCAATTCCTGACGATGATGGATCTATGGCCAGGGCAACTACATGATAGGTTTCACTGTGATTAATTAGTATCTTTTATATGGATTGCAAGATTCAACCAAGTTTTATAACATGCAAACTATAAAAAAATGAATAATATAAAACTCAACATTATGCTTTTATTGTAATCACATCAACTTGATCCATCTCAAGGATCCAATCATCATATGTTTCATTTGGCCTCTTGCCAATCACCCGGATCCATCTCAAGGATCATCACATACCATGGGATCTCAATCCCTCATCACATAGTGCCACTGCCTCTCAAGGCTTACATCATCATCATGGGACAAACACATCATATATGCAATCTCTTCAACAAGAATAATTATCAAAGTGATGTTGCTCATCACATATGTCTCATAGCCTATTCATGGCTAATCATCACCTGCATGGTTAATGAACACAATAATCACAGACTCAATAGAAAGACTATGCCTACCAACATAGAGTGACAATCAAGGCTCTATACTTATCAATCATACAACAACTGATGATCATGTGCATAAGATACATCATTAAACAACTATTTATATGCTTATCTTCCTCTCAATATTAAGCAGATAACCAAGGTGATCACTTTTGATATGTGTAGCCATGCTAAGATAAATGGACAAGCTTATAACAATGAACATTATTAATCATGCAAGGAGTCACCAACGTTGACAAGAACATATCCAAGAATTCTATTTCCATAACAAGGAGAACCATCACTAAAGGTACCAAGGACCCTCACTAAAAGCTCCATCGGGCAGCCTGCCCTCACTCATAACTCCTCACAAAATGCCAGCAATGCTGCGTTGCCACCAAGGCAACCAGCGTGCAGCAACACAACGCTGCGTCACAAGGTGTATCACGCGTTACGGGGGGTGTCAAGCACTCCACATATCGGGCAACGCCCGTCACAGTAGGGTGTTATCAGACGATACAAGGTAACTATCGGGCATGATCAGCCCACTAGAGATAATGACCAAGGAAGATAACCCATCCATGTATCGTGCAACCAACTGATCAAGGCCTAACGGCCGTCACAAGATAAAGATAAAGATGAAACGCCCGTCATAGGTCAAAGGATGTCGCCCATCACACATGCCTATTGTCCAACTCACACTTGTAATGTGCAAGGCTAGGTCAAGGGGGCTGTCGGGCAGCACCTCCCCAAACCCATATCGTCCAAGGTACATCACACAAGGTCATCTTCTACCTCAAGCATAAGGCACCCAAAACCCTAGAGGGTCAAGAACACAAGCTCACCAAGAACCCTAAACCATAAGGAGGATCGACCAACATGGATACTTAAGCAAGGTACTAAACTAGAAACAACACATAAGCAAGATCATAGAAAAGGAGATAGTGTAGCTAGGGGTAGGAGTTATGTAACCCGCCTTAAGCAACTTCAAGCTCCTAGCTCCAAGCACCACCAAGCAAGGAAGATGGAGACTCCAAGGCTACCGGCCACCACTTGCTCCTCCAAGGTGTGTCGGCCACCAAGCTTGCTCCTTCAAGGGGGGGGGGGGTATCGACCACCACTAGCAAGGAAGAGGGTTGTGTCGTGCAACAAGGTGGAGAGGGACCAAAGGACCAAAGGGACCCTAAGCTAAGGAAAGGAACCACCTATATAGAAGGAAAGGGAGGAGAAAACAAGGTTGGTCCAAGCAAGGTGTCACTTGCCTAGGGACACTTGTCCTAGTGCACGAGCCACCACTCTAGCAAGCTCCTTACACATGTCCAAGATATGCACCAAGTGTCCACTAAACAAGGTCAAGGCTAGGTCAAGCATCATGGGTGACACAACAACTTGCTCCTAGGGCGACACACTCCCTTGGCTGATACAAATCCACATCTTGGCCGATACAAGGATCAACCAAAACAAGGCAAGGCACCTCAAGGCCCAACTAGCTCAACAAGGCCCAAAAGAACTCAAGCAACGGGCCCAAGCCTTCCTCTCTACACAAGAGGAAGCAAAGAGAGGGAGGAACACCTCACAAGGTGGCAAACTTGCCATCAAAACCCTAGACTTGGTTTATTTGCAAGTAGCACCTCCAACTCTCAACAAAGCACAACCAAACCCTAATCACCTCTAAAGGTGATTAGTAAGCACCAAAGCACCAGGGTTAAGCAAAACAAATAGGGTAAGCCCTAAACGAAGGTCAGGGTCCTTACACTGTCACCCACAACTTAGATCTTCCAGGTAGGCAACTTTTGCCAATTGCATCATATGCAACTCTTGAAAGATGTCATATGCAACTCCTTGCCACAATCATCTCCATGCCTAAAGGTGCTAGATCCTATCTAGGTCACCTTGTTAAGTCTGACCCAAAGCCAACACGATGAATATGCACCCTGCTAGGGAAGACCCACATATCCATCCTTCATGCTTCCACGAGATAGACAGTGCACCACGCTAGGACGTGCCCACACTTGGCTGATCAAGCTTTTCACGTATGTCGCATTTGGAAGACATCTAAAACTTTAATATTTAATGAGGGATTTGGTTTTATAGGTACATATACATATCCAATCACCACAATACATAGTACGTATCATATACATGCTATATCCCACAGAAAACATGTGAAATGATAAAAGCGATGATTATGGCCATCCTAATGTGATTCCTCGAGCCAAGAGGAATCACGATCATCTAGGTCTATATCACATGCAACCTGTCCATGATGAAGTGCTATAGCCGTCTGAGTTGATCAACTCATCACATGAATGAACTGCTCGCCATGGCCGGTCGTCTGGGTGCCACCAACTGATCGGTTGGCTCCTCCAATCGATTGGTTCACATGGACATCGTGCATCTCCTCATGGCCGCCACTTGATCGTCTCGCTCCTCGAACCGGTCGTCTGGATCGCCAACCGATCGGTTCACGCCTTGAACTGATCGTCTCAGTCGTCATCAGATTGACCTCCGTTTTTGACATAATAGGAAATAAAAGATCTGTCCTATTTACATTTAAATTGGGAAACCCCGAGTTACATTCGGGGGGAGAAAAGGTAGGAAAGAAATCTCGAGTTATCTCGAGTTACATCAGGAATAAGGAGGTAGGGAATCGATGCGCAGACCGAGATGCAAGCAACCACATACAACCAAGCACACAAACATAGGGTTTATTGGCCATAACCACGCTATACATCCACCACAAAACTCGTTTAAGGGCGACGCGTATCGAGTGCATTTATATTACATATCATATATTTATATTGGAATTTGTGGATTTAGGATTGGACATGCATAAAGCCATGATTATTCACATCATATGCAATAATTAAAGGCAACAAACCAAAATTGATCACATCGATAATCCTAAAGTATAGAGCAGTTGACGGGGCTCTGATACCACTATTGGGTTTTTGGGGGAGATAGAGAAGGCAGTGGAAACAAAAATTTTCTTCTCCCAAACCCAGAATAAAGGAATCACGTCAACGTCTATATAATATAAAGGATGGTTTGTGGAGACATACCTTGTTCCGAGGCTTGCTCGGTGACAATACCTCGCGGCTTGCGCAGTCTTCACCTCTGATCTTGGACGGTGTCTGTGCAGCTCCTGGTCTCACCGGGACTGTCGGGATTGACAGCTGTCCTCCAAGCGGCAGAAGTTTCCTGCCTCTGAAGTAGTCCTCGCGGACCACCTGGAACTCTGATCTCCTTGTCCCACAAGGAATAGGAAGGAGTTGTACCCTCCTATCAGCGTACTAGTCACCGACACACTCTCCTGCAACCAGTTGCTTTTCTGCAGTTGTCTTTCCCTTGTTGTGCCTCCCTTATCGGGTAGCACTTGCTCGGGCTCTCTCTCGGTTACCAAAACCAGAGAGAACGACAACTTTGCAGAGCAACTGGTGTTCTGAGTTGTTATTCTTGAGAAGCCCCCACTACCTCTATATATATAGGAGGGTCATGGGATAGGGTTCTCTACCCAGTGCGGGATTAAATAGGAGTAGAAGGGTTCGAGATTTTCTACAAAACAACCAAGTACGCCACCTGAACCGATCATTTCAAGCATGAAACGGTCGGTTGGGGGACTGAGCCGATCGGTTCACCACCTGAACCGATCGTTTGGGGCCTTGAGCCAATCAGTTCATGCTTGAGCCAATCAGTTCGTGGTCCTGATCCAACTCAAATTGACTTTCAAATTTGTTTCTGATTAATTAAATATTAATCCTTGTCCAAATCGAATTTGTACAAGTGAAACAAATTGTATTTGTAAAATAGTCTTCTAACTTTCCAAACGATCTCAATTGGACCAGTTGAGTCGATCGGTTCAACCTTTGAACCGATCGGTTCACCCTGTCCTGAGCCGATCAGTTCATCACATGAGCCAATCGGTTGGGGCAGCAGACTATGCAAAATTAGTCAATTGCAGTTTCAATCAATCTGATACTCTTATCAATCATTCCAACACCTTGAACACTATGATACTAAGCTATCAATTGATTGAGTATTTAATTGAACTACTAAACTCCTTTAGTAATCAATCTAAACATAGTTTGTGTATAAACTCCTCTTCCAGGTTAAATCCTATGTGTGTGACCCTACAGGTCCATTTCACGTTGGCAAGGAAAGTCCATAGCACTTATGACTTCACAAGAAAAGAGCGGTGCCTAGTCGCACATCAGTGTTACCCAAGTGAAAAGGAAAGTTGGAGAACAACTTTTAATCCTATAATCCATGAATGGTGTTATAGTGAATGTATAATTCCTTTGTTGCTGATATCCCGAATGAACTCAAGGCATGGAATAGTCATCCTATCAACGTTCATTCACTCTATTGATCTCAGAGTAGATTGGAAGAGATATGTATGACATCAATATCACATACTGATTCACACACACGTGCATGCCTATCTCAATCCTACTCATCAAGTGGGTGTGGATATCAAACTCCCTCAAGAGAGACAAATCCCATATCTATCACTCACACCTCAAAAGCCCCATGTGTCAAAGCCACCCAATCATCACCTTTATAACAACCCATGTTTCAGGATTGCGTTTGATGATGTTAAAGTGTACCCAACGACATGTGTTGAGTGTAGTGATTTTAGGTCAAATAATCACACTCACCACCATCACTGTGAGAACTGATTGTGACTACCATATCATGGTTCCATGTGTCAAACTCACGGTGGGTCTGTCCGGTACGCTTGTTCTCTAACAAGTACCTATGTGTTTGGTTTGATATCTCCATATCATGACTAATGAGATTCTTTCATCAACCAACACCACAATCTAGTATTTTGTGTCATTATTGTCTATCTACCTTTCACAATGACATCCGACTAGGGACATAAGAAGAATGTACAAACTCTTAGCATCTACATGATCTCATCGTTCAGGTTCTCAACCTGAAAGCATATGTCATTGAGTATTGTCATTCTCTAGATATTCAATCTATTCTATCATTATCTCATATGACTGAACCAGAAAGAATTGGAATCTTGCCTTTGATCTTTATCAAATAAATCTTAATGTATCCCACCAATCATCCCATGATTGGCTCTCAGGGCATACATACCAACAGAGGTGTTGTATGAAGATAAAACAACAGTTTGGGCATCCCAACACAAGACCTAAGAATAAGAAGCTCACATTGTGGGTCCTGGAGTGAGGACATGTGATCCATCATATCAAGGGTATTCATCACACGTTTCTGGAGAAGTCCCTTCGCAAAGGATGTATCTGTAGAAACTGGGCCACATAGAATCGTCACTCCATGCTCTGGACGAGAGATGTCAGTAGGAAACAAGCCCACATTCAAGCCTCATCTAGGGTCATCAGATGGCCAAAATATCTCTATCGTCTTAGTATTGAGATGAAGACCATACATCGGGCCTCGCTCCTGAATGAGGGATAGAGCCTTCAAAACAACTTATGTGTCCCAATGAGGGTACCATCATCAAGGTAGAAAGAAAGGAGGTCAAGTTGACATGCATCCTTTACCTATAAAATAAGAGGGTGGAGTCCCAGGGAAAAAAGTAGGGGGCCCAATGGGTCACCTTGTTGTACCCCGGCAGAAGAAAAAAGAAGCTAGCCATGATCCATATAGAGAGGATCTGGAGAGATTTAGCAAAACTCAACCCATCATGCAATATGAGGGCAATGAAGACGAACCTCTCATAATATGGTAGATCTATCAACCATATTGAAGGCATTGTTGAAGTCAACAAGAGCCATGGTGACCGTAGTGGAGTGTTGTTTTTTATAGACAAGGTGAGTGACATCATGTAGAAGGGCCTCAGCACCACCAGAAACACCAACACCATATTGATGATCCTTAAGATAAGGGACGACATCAGAACTTACACCCTTTGCCACAACTTTGGATACAAGGCACCGTGAAATAGTACCCACAACAATAGGTCGAATGTCGTTGTCTGGTTTGAGAAGAGGAGTCAATGGAGCACTGGAAGTGTAGGGACCTAGGGAATCTAGACAACGATTAGCGAGCCAAAGATTCACCACAGTTGAAACTGCATTTTAATTATTACCTCGGTTCTACTACAGTTCTAACATACTAGCTTTAATTTTTTAAATTTTTTGTCTTTTGTACTCTTTTATGCACCGCTATTAATAGCATATGGAACTGATATTTAAGCAAGGTGGTTCAATCATGCCCGACACTGGGTTGCATTTTGCTGGACTCAGCCAAAACGGATTTGACCCGAAATGAACTGAGATAGACACAACTCAAAAGACCAGACTTGAATGTGTTCAGACCCGTCAGACCTGACCCTAAAGTAACCTGGCCCAATAGGACCCAAAAATCATTAAAAAAACTCAATTACAATATTAGAAAAAAATTAAAATAAAAAACTCAACCCGGTCAAACTAGACAAGACTTGACCCTAGCAACGCAAAATAAAATAGACCCGACCAAAAACTAGACGGACATGGAAAATGATCAAATTCTTTAATCATGTCGGCTCAGGTAGGGTCGGAGATTTTTGCCGGCCATTGCTTCAATTGTTTTTCTTCCACAAATATCTAAATTATTTTTTCAACTTATAATTATTATACTTGACTAAATCGTTATATAAAGATTAATAGACCAAGTTATATTTATTAGGTTAGGTGTAGAACAAATTACTAAATCTAATATATTAATTTAGTCATTTATAATAATTATAAGTTGGTAAATTAATATAAGTCATGTCCGATATGATATCTAAAATAATTTCGATTTAATAATTTAGATAGTTATAATAACTATGAGTCGAAAAATTAATTTAAATATTTGTTAAAAAAACTAGTTGAATCTAAGGCCGACAAAAGTACATGGCCCTATTGGACCCGACCCACCCTACGGACTCGACTCAAAAAAATGGGTTGTTTCCAAGTCTGTCTAGTTTCTGGTCAGGTTGGTCTATTTTATTCTGCACGGTTGAGTTTTGGATTTGGAATGTTTTTTTTCTAACAGTTCTAACAGAATTTTTTTTAATAATTTTCAGGTTCTATCGGGTCTGGTTGATTTTGGGTTATGTCTCTCGGATCCAGACCCATTTGAGTCTGGATCCATTTTGGGTTATGTATATCTAGGTTCATTTCGAACTAGGTCCATTTCAATCTAGGCCAAGAAAAACGCGATCCACTGCAGGGCCGAATTGTACCACCTTGCTTAAATATCGATTCTCTATGCTTTTAGTAAAAAGGAGTACAAAAGACAAAAAAGAATAACAAAAAAAAAGCTAGTATGATAGAGTTGTAGCGGAGTCGAGATTAATAAGAAAAAGGAACAAAGTCGTTAGTTGTTGACGGAACCAAACGTGGGAGGGGGTTAGTCAGGATTTGTCAAAAGTGAGGGATTATTTGGAATTTCAAGGACTGTCGGATGAGGGTTAGGAAAAAAAATCTAAATAGAACGAGACCTTAATATCAAATTAGAATGAAAGAGACTCTTTACTATGACATATATTTCTGTATTTTATGAATTTGAAAATATTAGATCATTTTAATAATTCTTAATATAGTATTTCATCAACATAAAAGTAGAATTAACTGACAATTACTTTATCGGGAAAGACATATGTTGCAACATGTTTTAATTCATACGAGACAAGTGCCTTGGAATAGGTAGAAGATCATTAAGAAGAGAAGGTGTGAATATAAGTAATAATAACATGTTTCAGATGTCGCAATATCACACATATCTTTTTCGGATCAATGAAGATATATATAGGCTAATTATAATTTTTTTGATAGGATATATAGGCTAATTATAATTGAAACAATAAAAGGTGAAAATCACATGTAATCCTTTACACGACACTCATATATATAATTTAAAAAACAAATGACAAATATCCATTCAGATGGTTTTATTATATTTTTGTAAAAGCAATGGGATCTTATTAATTATGCATAGGCAAATTACATAGTTGGACTACAGGCGTGTGCCAAAGAGGTTTAAATGTAAAATCTACTGTTGAGGCACTGTGTAGGATGTGCCTGGCTACAACATCAGCTACCAAAGTAAATTCCCTAGGTAGATAGTGAAATACACACGTAGATAATTGGTCCTTTGACCATTGCCTAATGAAAGGCTTTAGGGTGGGTGGTTCCTCCTCCATGTTTTTGAAGAATGTGATGCACAATTTTGAGTCGGACAGGATGAGAGGTCTCGTGAGACCATCCGCTCAACAAGTGCTAATAGCATAAGAGATGGCTTTAACTTCAGCTTCCACCGCACAAGATGCATAACCTGGTTTGCCCAAACCACGCATTAGTTCGTCAGAAGTGGTTGTAATATAAATGCCTGAAGCACAAAGACTGGATTGACTGTTGAAGGCCGCATCTACAAAAATAAGAAAGTCTTTGTCTTTGAACGGTATGCTTGTTGGACTTTCTTGATGATGCTTGAAAATATGGTTCAGAAGATCAACGATTGAACGCGATCACTCCTTTATAAATTTGATTTGCACTTGAGTCAGGGTATACTTTCGAGTATGAACATATTTGTTTCTGACCCTCCAGAGATGCCAGCACGCAATTGCATGTAGGGGAGAGGAACTACCAGCCGATATGATGGATGAACACCATGTATATAGGCCCATAGTGAAGAAGTTCTGAGGGACTTCCAAGGTGCACAAGACTGCCTTTCGATGTGTGCAATCCCAGAGGCAATGTAGGAGGGTTTCATCTTTGTTGTTGCATTGTGGACAGGTCCTTGACACGTCCATGTGCCACCTGGACTTCTCCACATTCGTGAGTAAAACCTTGTGAGCCAGCAACCATAAGAAGGTTTGGAAGCGATTAGGAAGCTTAAGTTTCCATATGGCTTTCCAATCGCCAGCTCAAGCAACCTCTTTCTGGCGCCTAATCCAACTATAAGCTGAAGATGAAGTGAATTTGCCGAGTGAGTCCTCCATCCATGCCCACCCATCAGTCCCAGCATAGTGGGATGGTAGAGGGATGCCATGGATTTGAGACCAAGTGTCTGTAGGGAGGTAATTATGGATGAAGCTCCAGTCCCAGGAGCCATCACTGGAGACCATAGATGCGAGCATGAGATCCTGAAGGCCATCAGAGATGACAAAATTAAGATGGGTGGAAGTAAGGCTACTATTGGAGAACCACGGTTCGGTCCACGTGTTGGTGTTGGTGCCATCATTAAAAAATCTTCTATAGTTACCCTACACAAGTTGGAGTGAGGAGCGAATGAATGACCAAGCTGGAGAGCAGGGGCCCTTCTTAATTGTGCCCTTCGAGCAGTACTTGTTTTTCATGACATGCACCCATGGTTTCCCAGGGCACGTCAGAGAAGGCCAGGTGTTCTTTAACATAAGAGAAGTATTTTGGTCAGCATCATATTTAATCCCTAGTCCTCCATTCTTCTTAGAGCACGTGATCTTGTTCCATGATACAATGGAAATTTTCTATTGCTCACTGGTTCCTTGCCAAATGAAACACCTGATGTGTTGGTTTATGTCATCACATACACCTTGAAGTAGGCACACCGATTGCATAGTATACGAGGGAATAGATTGTAGAGAAGACTTGGCAAGAGTAATTCTTCTAGCCAGAGAGAGATGTCGATGGGTCCACCCGTTCATCTTTGCCTTGATGGAGTCCACTAGTGAGGCATGCATGTTGCAGGTAACTCACTTATGAAGAATAGGCACACCAAGTTACCTGCCTAGGTCTTCAGTAAGAGGGATTCCCAGAAGTCTACTTATACAATTCTTGTCTGCCGATGGGATGTTAGTAGAGAAGAAGCATTTAGATTTGCTAGCCGAGACTTCCTGCCCGGATGCTGCTGAGAATTCTTGCAGAATGCGGTTGATGCATGTTGCCTGTCTAGTGGAGGCTTCGACAAGTAGTATGATATCATATGCGAACATGACATGTGAGATAGGTGGACTGTTATTTGACATGACCATAGGTTTCTACTCCCTGCTGCTCACGGCTACACTGATGGCTTGGTGTAGACGTTCCATGCAAAGAACAAATATGTAGGGGCTCAAAGGGTCCCCCTGTCGAACATCTTGGTTGGCTTTGATGGGAGGTAGGGGGCTGCCGTTCCATAGGATAGAATCATGACTGGAGGTTATGATGTTGTAGATCAATTTAGAGATAGATCTAGGAAGGCCCACCTTTACAAGTGTATCTTGAATGAACGCCCACCTCATTCTGTCAAAAGCCTTAGACAAGTCAAGCTTCACCGCCATCCATCTCTTCTTCCCTTTTTGGAGGCGCACGGAATGGATGGCCTCTTGCACAAGAAGAATGTTATCTGTGATTCTCCTTCCCGGTATGAAGTTGGATTGCGTAGGTGAAATCCAGTCATTCAAAAGTGGTTTGATCCTTTCCACTACCACTTTAGAAATCAGCTTTAGGCATGTATTAGTGAGGGAGATGGGTCGCAGGTCACTGCACGACTCGACATTATTGGATTTTGGAATGAGGACTATGTGTGAGTTTGCTAAATCAGGTTGAATGGATGTCATGATGAAAGACAGACGTACTGTGTTGATGACAGAGGGGTCGATTAGCTTCCATTTGACTTGGAGGAAATCCATATGCACACCATCTGGGCCAGCAGCTTTGGACGGATTCATTTTGAACAAGACCAATATGATCTCCTCATCTATAAGGATAGTTGCTAGCTTAGTGAGGTTCTGCATTATGATGCCTGGGAAAGAACCCGCATACGAGGCACACTGGTTTTGTCCTGAGGGAGGCAGTGCTAGCAACTTATTGAAGTGTGACCAGATAAGAGACTTTAGATCTTCATATTTTGTAATCCAATTACCTCTCGGGCATTTGAGTCTACTAATAAGATTCCACTAATGCCTGGCTTTCACGTAGGATTGGAAGAACTTAGTGTTACTATCCCCCAGTTGTAGCCAGTCTATATGGGCTTTTTGCCTCCAATCAGCCTCCTCACGCAAGAGAATATTTTGTAGTTGCTCTTGTAGGTCAATACATTTGAGTTCGTTAGCAACACAGGGAAAGGATGGAAGAAATACATGTAGGTCGTTTAGTTGTTGGATGATGTGGTTCTTCTGGCTATGTTGTATACACATAGTATTGTCCTCCCACTTGGTGATGGCTGGGATGAATTTATTCAGCACCTCCGTGAATGTAAGAGAGGAGTCTTAATGAGTAGCAACTTGGTTGGCAAAGTCGGCATGAAGATTCCAACTCGCTCGGGTTATGAAAACATGCTTATAGCGTTCAACTGTCAGTCGGCAAGAAACCAGTAATTAGGGATGAGCATTGGGTTGGGTCGGCCCGATCCAACCCGCGACCCAGCCTGCATAACCCGATCCAGACCTGAACCCAATTTATAATATGGGTGGGCTAGGCCTAAAATTTAAACCAATATTTTATTTGGGACAGGTACGGGCAGAGGTAAACCCATGTTCGAAAACCCGATTGCCCATATTAGATTTTATGTACATTATATACCTATACATCTATCTTTGTCCTGAAAGAAAAACATACAAATTTCTTAATGCAATATGTAGTATGTACCTAACCAATGGCAACATGGATACTATGTAACCAATCAACATGATCAGTTAATTCATACTAGTAAGATAACCATCAGTGACATGACTAGACGTATATGATTTCTTTGTTTTGATCTCATTGTGTCCACATGTAGGAGACAAATGATCTTTTGCAATGCATAGTAGATTGTGCTCATCTTTTTGCTCATATGCCCACATGTAGGAGACAAATGATCCTTTTTCCTTCCAAAACACATTTCATTGTATATACATATAGGATGAGGAAGAAACAAGGCACAACATTGTGGACTGCATTGATTTTTTAAGTCTCATACATTCTCATGTATGAGAAAATGATTTTTTACTCTTTCAATATCCTTTTTGTTGTTGTACGAAATCACACAACTAAGGTATACATATTCCGGATACATATCACAAAGTGTATTGACATTCTTTTGAAGGTTTGTCACAAAATACATGTCATACTAATTTAGTTTTCATGTTAGAAAGTTAGATCTAGCAAAATTTGGTATGCTCATTCAGTGTTATATGGGCAAACCCGAATTTGGCATGAAACCCAGTATTCTTATATGGGCCGGGTATGGGCTGACATTTTTCAATTTTATCTAGGCCCAAACCTGACCCGTGGCTCGCTTTAAAATGTGGGTTTGGGTTTGGGATAGGCGAAACCCGGTATAACCCGACCTGATGCTCATCCCTACCAGTAATGCATTGTGATCTGAGAAGTAGTGTGGAAGGATAGTCATTGTGGTAGATGAGTTGATATCTAGCCAGACGCCGTTAGCCAGAAGCCGATCTAGATGCTCAAAGATGTGGCCTCTGTAGAAGGTAAACCATTGGCCAATAGAAGGAACTTTAGCAAGTCCAGATGACAATAGAACTTCATTGAATGTTGTGCTTGCCACATGATCAAAGTAACGACTGCCTTCCTTTTTCAGATGGAGATAGCATGGTATTAAAATCCCCTATGACCGCCCAATCACTAGTGACTCCATCCGCAATCCGTGTGAGATTATTCTAGAGCCATTTACGGGTGGTGGGGTTGGGGAACCCATAAACAAAAGTGACCAGAGATTTATTGTTGACCTGACACTGGATGAATTGCCTATGATTCAGAAGTACTTCAATTGATGTGGTTTGTTGATCCGAGAGGATCCAGATACCACCAGAGAACCCAATCGCCTCCACCCTATGCAAGGAGGAGAACCCAATGGATTTGATGATGCTATAAGCCCTTGCCCCACTACACCTTGGTTCGACAATGGCTAACATGTTTAACTTAAACTTTATTTTCAAGTAGTGCATCCCTGGATGTTCCAACACGTAATTCATTATGTAAAGGTGTAAAGTCAAATCATAGTTTGTAATTCGAGCACTGGCATGTGATCATCCTCTTCAATCAATTGAGCCTCATTACCAGCTTCTTTTGGTTCTGTGGTGCTAAAAAGACCACATGCCTCAGAAATCTTGGCACTGTCAGGTGCTTCACTAGCCTTCCCCTTCTTTTGTATCCTATCCGTGCTGCTGGGAGTAGCCTGGTAAATGATACACCTATTCCTTAATAGAACACCTTGCCTCGCTGATCCGACTCCATGATCAGCCATGGTCAAGGCACCAAATTCATAATTGAACTGGAAGGGATGGACCTTACTATTGCCTTGTGATCTCCTGATGGAAGTGTCATCACCGATGAGGTTCACAAGCGTATTAGTAGCCCGGGTGCTTCCCCCAACATCTTTCTCTTTGTTGGATGTGCTGACTTGTTTGTCCCTTTGGTTCTTTTTATGGTTCCTCCTATTAGTCACTGTCTGCCATTCACCTTCTGCCCCTCCCCCCTTTCAGTCTACGGGTGAGGTGCATTGTGCTCCTGCGGTGGTCCCTTGTCAGACATTTTGTGACGTGCTTCATCCTGGTGTTGACGGGGCGGGCGCCTTTCTAGTCTTTTAGCGTGCATTGTAGCTGAGTATGGAACAACATGGCCAGAGGCCATGGGATTCTCAATTATCGTGATGGCTGTTTGGTGACACCTCACTTCTTCATGGCCTATGTGAGCACAATGAACGCACATGGTAGTTAGATTTTCATACTCGATCTTGAAGATCTCACCATTGATGAAGACAGCTGATAGCAGTGGATTATGGGTGATGATTTCTGTGGCAATCCTAGCAAACTTTCCCCAGTTGCCCTGTGTTGTTGTGGAATCAATCTTGATCATCTTCCCAACAAGGTTGCCAATTCCTGTGAGAAGTTGCGTCTGGTAAAGATGGACTGGTAAGTCTGGGATTTTGATCCACACACCTAGCTTGCGTGGGATAGGGTCTGAGGGGCAAAAGTGAGGCGACCATGTTTGCACGGATAGATAATTCCCGAACAGTGTCCACGGTCCGCCAGTAAGGATTTTAATATAGTCGTCGTTGGAAAATAGTTGCACCACGTAGTATCCATTATCAAGATCAATGATACAGAAGTTCTCATGGATTCCCCAAAGGATGGAGATTCGATTAACCAAGGCCTGGAACCCAATATTCATGCCAATAGCTTTGATGACTATTATGAATTTCCACGGCTCTAACAGGGGGGACGAATTCTTCCCTAATGGAGACTGCCGGTATGGCTCCGTTGTGGTCAATGAACACATCCAACGCTTTCAGAAGATCATGCAAGGTGATAGGATAGCCATCTCTAACCCCTAGGCCCATGACAAAATATTTATAGGTCTTTTTTGCACCCTGCATATTGGCAACACCCACAGACTTAGTGGAGAGATCTGACTCTTCCACCATGTGGTCTTCATTTCCTACTAATGTATTAGCAGTTGTCCCTTCAGTATCAATGGGAATCACTTCGTCAGGGCCTTCCATATATAGTCATCCGACAGAGGTCAAGCATGGCTGAAACCACCATGACCTCCCCTACTTACCGATTGCCCAAATTCGCCGCCTCTCATAACCCTAGTAGACCTCCATTTTATTATCTTTAATACAATATTCACTTCATATATAAAAAATTATAATTTAAGGAAAAAATTGCATTAAAATACAATACAGTTTCACATGACTACCTTATAAGAATATAATATTGTTTGTTACTAAAATAATAATATATATACCTTAAAAGAATACACTATTATTTGTTACTAAATGAATTATATATATATATATACATTCCACAATTTTCTATAGAGTATAGATTATAATATAAGGACTGGTTTTAATTCAGAAAAAGAATGAAAAATTGTAGACGAAACCCTGGATGACCTTTTTATAGTATACATTTAGCACCAACTAGGTATAAACTCATGTCGTGTATGATCTTAAGAAAATTAAATTACCACTATAGTTTTACATATAGCTAGAGAAATAATTGGCATCACTTTAATGGCACCCAATATTAATACGCGATGAGAACTCTCAACTAGGTTGGTTGGGTAGGAGTGTTTATCGAGAATTACTTAGGGAGAGATAACAAGTGCATAGTGGGATAATTAAGGAATGAATTAATTAAGTGTTGGTATTTATGTCTAGAAAGTCAATCATATGATGACTGTAATGACATAACTTATAAACAATTTGATTAATAATAAAGGCAATCTTCCAATTTATTTTTTATTCATTTATGAGATAATGATGTTACATAATAAATGTCTAAAGAATGATATTACTTAATGACGTATATCGGGTTGAGGACCTGAACAATGAGATCATATGTATGTTAAGAGTATATACATTCTTGTTATGTCCCTAGTCGGTTATTATTGTGGAAGGCTAATTGTCAACAATAACACTTAAGACTAGAGTGTCTCTTGATTGATGACATAATCTCATTAGTCATGATATATGATATCAAACCAAACACATAGATACTTGCTAGAGAATAGTATATGAGACAGACCCACCCTGCAAATTATGCATGAAAACCATGGAATGGTAGTTAGAATCATCTCTCATAGTGATGTTGGTAATTGAAGTTCGTAGGCCTAAAATCACTACACTCATCACATGTTGTTTGATGTACTTTGTCATCATCAGATATGACCTTGAATTAGAGTTGTCATAAAGGTAATGCTCAAATGCATTATGACACATGGGAAATCAGTGTGAGTGATGTAGATGGGATTTTTCCCTCCTACAGGAGTTTGATATCCTAGCCACTTGATAAGCGAGACTTTGAAAAGCATGACCATGCACATGTGAATCAATATATTTGATGTTGAGTTTGCATGTACCTCAGATAGACTACTCAAGTTCAAGGAATATGGATTGAATGTTGAAGAGTATGATGATTCCATACCTTGAGTTCAATATAAATATTAGAGATAAAGGAACTAGACAATCACTGTAACACCAATCACAGATTGTAGAGTAAAGCTGTCTTCCAACTTTTTGAATTACTTGAGTAGCAATGATGTCTTGCTAAATACCAACTATTTCTTGTGATGTCATAAATTAGTTATGGAAATTCACTACCAACATTACTTAGGATGCATAGGGTCACATCCATAGGAATGTACTTGGAATGGGAGTTTGTTGATGAATGGTGTTTAACATTGATTACTAAAGTGTTAGGTATTCATTTTAAACAACATTGACAATCTGCACCCTAAAATGACCAGTTGAGCAGTGAACTGATCAACTCATATGCATGAACCGATCAATTCAAGTTGTGAATCAGTGTTTGGTAGATTAATAAGATTAGATCAAGGAGTGATGTTGATATCGTGTTGTGCATTAATCGGATATTAAGTGTCAAAACAATTATGAATAGGAAATATAATGAAACAACCAGTTCAAGTATTGAACCGATCGTCTCATGTGTGAATTGACTATTTCACTGGTGAATCGACTAGTTCAACATTTGCAAGTTCTAGAAAATTCATGAAATTCCATCTCTTTGACTCCCAGACCGAATTGAGGTCCTGACCTTGACCCTCCTATAAATAGAAGGGTATTGGGGACTTCTTAGAAATAACAATAGGCTCTAAATTTTTTTATCTTCTCTAGTTGTGGTAACTGAGAGAACCCAAGAAAATTCTACCCGTCAAAGGGAGGAATAACAAGAGAAAGACAACTGTCGGAGAGCAAGTTGACGCTAGCACATCAACTAGAAGGGACAACTTCTTCATGTCTGTTCATCTAGAACGATAGGAGTTCCTAGTGGTCCTTGTGGACTACTCTAGAGGCAAGAGGCACTTGCCTCTCTAGGAGGACATCGTCAACCACTGTCTGTGGTATCGGATTAGGAGGCCAACAACAACAGTTGTCCAGGTGTGACTTGAAGAAAGACACACACTATTGTAAGGGAATTTTTATTGGTCTTGCTCGAAGACCAGGTTTAACCTTGAAATCCTCTTTCTCATCTCATAACTATTGATGCAATCTACTATTCAATGGATAATATGACAAGTAAAGTTTTTGTTTCTGTGGCCATTTATGATGTCATATTTTCCAATTGTGGTATTAGAGAAACGTAAATTTACTATATTTTGGGATTTATCATTGTGATTGGATTTTGGTTTTAATCATTTATGTATATGAGATGTGAATATTTAAATGGTTAATGTGCATATCTGATTAAATGTCACATACAATCCCAATATATATACGATATGATATATATGCAAAACACGTTGAGTTAAAATTGTTTTGATGGTGATTGGTAGCATGGTTATGGTCTATACCCCTAGACATTTTGTGCTTGGTTGGATGGTTGATTGTTCCTATTTATATCTTGGTTTGTATATCGAGCCTTTCTCTTCATTTCCATATGAAAAAGTATTAATTATTTCCCTCCTATGCTCCCCTCAAATGTAACTTGAGGTTTCCCAATTGCAACGTAACATGTTAAATAGGATTAGGACAACTTTTATTTCTTATTATGGCAAAAAGGACGTTCAATACTAGATAACCTGACCAGTTGAGGAGACAAATCGATCGGCTGGAGGACCGAGGAGGCCAATGATAGGAGGAGCCAACCGATCAGTTGGTGGCCCAACCGACCAGGTGGAGGAGTCCTGGCATTGCAAGGACCAGATGACTGATTAGCAAGACCAACCGATTGACCAAGAAGCCATTCGACAGGTTCAAGGGTTAAACCAATCGACCCAGATTGGTTACAACACAAATTATCATCAACAACATGTTTCTACATGTGATGTGGACCTTACGTGGTAGTGATTCCTGGTGGCTCCAAGGAATTATAATAGGATGGCCATAACTATTTCTTATGTTTATTATTGCATGTTTTTTTTGTGGTTATAGCATGTATTGATACATACCACAAGTATGTGGTGATTGGATATGTATTTTCCCTTATATATAAAATCCTCCAATATAATATTAAGTCTTAGATGCTTTCCACAAGCAACACACATGAAAAGATTGATCGACTATGTGTGGGCACGCCAAGCGTGGTGTGTTTTCTATCTTGTGGAAGTGGTATAGTAGTCATGTGGGCCTACCAAGTAGGGTACATCACTATCATGTTGACTTTTGGGTCAGACTTAACTAGGTGATCATAATGAGATCCAATACCAAGAAGTATACAGATGACTATGGCAAAGAGTTATGCATACCATCTATCAAATAATTGCATAAGATTCAAATGGCAAAGGTTTCCTACCTTAATAATTGATTATGGACGTTGGAGTTGGTTGGGTAAGACCTTAATTATTTTGGATCTTGGCTCACTAGAAGGTTGTACGATGCAATCTTTCAAATTGATATGTGAGGACTATCAATTTGAACAAAATAGTGAGAGAGATAGTTAATTAAAGGCCTAATTAAACATCTTCAAATTTTATTTTATTCAAATCAAATCAAAAATGTTTTTACAAATCATAAATTTTCTCTTGTGGAATCAAATGAAGACAAAAAACATGTTTTCCTTACGATCGGTCCTTGAGAAGGACAAGTTAAAAGGGAATAATTTCTATGATTGGTTCAGGATATTGAGAATTTCTCTCACATAAGAGTGCAAGCTCTATGTCCTAGAAATACTAGAGCTAGACGAACCTGCTCCCAGTGCACCTAAGGCTGACAAAGATGCTTATAAGAAGCACTCTAAGGATGTCGTAGATGTCAAATGTCTGATGATGTGCTCCATGAACTATGAGTTGCAAAGACACTATGAGAATATATATGTGATTGAGATGGTAACATATCTTAAGAACATGTACCAAGATCAGGAAAGACAAGAGAGATATGATATTCTAATGTGCTATTCAAATGTAACATGGCAGAAGGAGATCTAGTAGGTTCCCATGTGCTCAAGCTTATTGGGTATGTGGAGAACCTTGCTAGACTGGCATTTTTTTGGGGTCAAGAGTTGGTCACTGATGTGATTTTGTAGTCACTACCATAGTCGTACGACCAGTTTTGTTGACTTTATTGGATATTAGCTAATCTTCTCTTTTGAGGATGACAAAATTTCTTATTTGTAGATTTAACATGCTACTCTAGTGTTTCAGGAACCTCTCATCAAAAATGAAGATCGAAACATCAATTAACTGATAATTGTTCATATGTGCTTATTTGAATTATAAATGCACAAGTTTTTAAAATTCATGTAAAATCAAGCTATGGACCAACCTCGCCTATCCCAAAACCTTTCATTAGTAAATACCAAGTGTCTTGGATAGCTAGGTCACACTAGAAATATCTTTAGATAAGTTTTTCACATGTTCACATATCTCTGACAGTTGGTCGGTCAAAGAATTTGTGGACTGAGACTTAGTCAGTCGAGAATATGGTCGATTGAGACACTGCTCAGTTGAGGACTCTGACAACCAAAATTTTACAATGTATACTTACTCTATCTCGATCTAAAACTTTATCGACTGAGAAAGATCTATTGTGAAACTTTGACCATGAATTCAGATAGACAAATAGTCATTGGAGCATTTGTACTTTCAACACATGCTCGGTCGATAAACTAGTCAACTGAGACACTTCCGGTCGAGAAAATTGTCGACCAAGGAACATTCTAGAATGGAAAATTATTATATCAAACTAGTCGTTGCACCTACATTTACTTTTTCCAAATGGCTAGTTGACCCCTTTGAACTCTCTAGATACTCCCCAAAGATTCCCTAGACACTTGTAAACCATTCCTATAAACAATACTGGACTAGGGACATCCCAACACACACTTGCATACTTGCAAACATCACATCTTGAGAAATAAGAGTTGTTGCATTCCATTTGCAAATCACTCACAAAAATCCTTTCGTGTCCTTGTCTTAGCTTAGCCCACCACTGCTCAAACTTGATACATCCTTAGTGGTTTGGTCCATAATCTTGATTCATAAAGACGATGTGGAGCTTACTTGGTGTATTCTTTTCTCCCATCTTATTCTAGTTATTGTGTAATTGTAGTTGAGCTACTTCTAGAGGAGAAGGTTGTCCAGGATCCCACAAGAGAAGGCGCTCTTCCTTTAGCCATCAAAGAAGATGTGAAATCCAGTTCTTTTTCTCGTTGGTTGGTGCTTTGGGAATCCATCAAAGAAAGGGTGGCATCAGGTTCTCTTCCTCATCCATCGGTACTCTGGGAGTCCATAAAAGAAAAGGTTTCATTGGTGCTCTTCTGTGGCCGGTAAAGAAGAGGGATTCGTTGCAACAACTATTTTGTAATTTGCCCTCATCAATAAATTAATAAAGTTATCTGTCATAAATCCTAGTTGGCAACAACTAGATAGTGGATTGATGTCGTAGATGGAACCACTCTGAATCCTATGTCTCCCTCTTGCGGTTGTCTCTTTTATTTCTGTTGCACTTTAAATTAAGTAATTTCATTAGAATTTTATAAATCTCTATCCACCCCCCTCTAAATATTCCATTTGGTATCAGAGGAGTCCTTAAGGAGCCATCACAGGTCTTGAAAAATGGGGGAAGGCATACTTGGCAACCTCAACATGGAAGGCACACACATGAACATACTATCGATATTTAATGGGACCAACTATACCTATTGAAGAGGAGGATGCATTTCTATTTCTAAGGATTAAGTTTTGATCTTTGGAAGATGATCGCTAGAGAATTTCAACTTCCTACTATCGAGCTGGAACAATGGGATGTAGAAATGGTAAACCAAGCAACATTAAATACAATCATTGTAAGCATACTTTATTGCTCTCTATCCCAAAGTGAATTTAATCGTATACCCACTTGTGATACTGCTTATGAAATATGGAACAAACTCTCAATAACTCATGAGGGTACTATACAAGTCAAGAAAACTAAGATTAGCATGTTAAAACATAAATTTGAATGATTTCGTATGCAACCTAACAAAATATTGTAGAGATTTATGCTAGATTTTCTAACATTATAAATAGCCCAAGTGCCTTGGGAATATCAGCAACAGATGATATTTTTCTGATAAGGAGGCTTATGGAGAAGTATAGAGAAAGCAAAAGAGATATTCATATGGTGTTTATTGTTTTGGAAAAGGCTTATGATCAAGTACCCAAAGAAGTGTTGTGGATGGTTTTAAAGAAAAAGGGTGTCAATCCATTGCATTGACTTGATCAAAGACATGTATGATAGATCTAGTACAAGTGTAAATAATCCTGGAGGAGAGACACCAACTTTTCCTATCACATATGGGGTACAACAAGGATCCACTCTCAACCTATATTTGTTTGTTCTTGTTATAGATAAGTTGACTAAGAATGTTCAAGATGATATTCCTTGGTGTATGTTATTCATTGATGATATTGTTTTCATTGACGAATCTAAAGATGGATTGAATGATAAAGTTGAGAATTGAACAAAGGCATTGGAATCAAATGGATTGATGATTGGCAGGATCAAAGAGGAGTATATGCATTGCAATTTTAGCTAATTTCATAGTATGAATGATGGACCAAGTTGTACGGAGTAGATATACCAAAATGTGATAAATTCTGTTACTTGGGTTCTATTATTCAAGTAGATAGGGATGTAAAAAATGATGTTTTTCATAAGATCACTGCAGGATGTTTGAAATGGAGGAGTGCAACTGGAGTTTTATGTGATCAGAAGATCCCTCTCAGGTTAAAAAGTAAGTTCTATAGAGCATCTATTTGGCTAGCCATGCTCTATGGGAGTGAATGTTGGGCGGTGAAGAAATAAGGTCTCAACAAGATGACCATTGATGAAATGTGTATGTTGAGATGGATGTGTGGGAAGACAAGAAAAGATCACTTGAGAAATGACTATATCAGGAATAAAGTGGGAGTAGCGAGCACTAAGGACAAGTTGTGCGAGGGCCGACTCAGATGGTACGAACATGTGCAACGCATACTGACTAATGCGCCTATACGAAGCAATGCTATTGAGTCAAGCACAATAAATAGAAGAAGACGAAGGCCTAAATTTACATGGGGTGAGCTTATAAAGAGAGATTTTGAATCTCTACATCTCGACTAGAATGTGGCCCATGACAAAGCTAAATGGAAACGAAGGATCCACGTAGCTGACCCCAACATAGTTGGGACTGAGGCTTAGATGATGATGATGGCGGTGGTGGTGGTGGTGGTGGTGGTGGTGGTGGTGAGGATGATGATAAATAGACTAAGTGAAAGAAGAATAAAAAATGATAAATAGCCTAAGTGTCTTGGGAAAGAATATAAGAGAAAAAGATCAAATATCCAAGATACTTAGATCATTACCTATAAGGTACAAGTCCAAGGTCACTGCCACAAACCAACGATCTTACAACACTTAAGATAGAGCAACTCATTGGAAATCTAGAAACACATGAAGTTACTCTAGAAGAAGAAGAAAAGATCTATGTTGAACAAAAAAAAGAGAAAGAAACAACACATCACACTTAAAGATACATCCATGGCATCATAAAGAAATGTTACCCAAGAAGGCAGTGATACTAGAAGCGACAATGAGAAAATGCTTTAATGGTAAATGGTAAGAAATATAAATGTATTTGTTCTTCCAGGTGTTTTGAGTGCGGAAAGAAGGGCCACTTAACAAATTAGTGCTCAAAACTTAAGAAGAATAAGCTCTCATATAAGAAGAAAGACAAGGGAGAAAAATCCTATAAGGTGGCTTGGGATCAATCAAGTGATGAAAATGGGAGCAGTGAAGAAGAAGAGATAGGATGCTTTATGGCCAAAGAATACGAACAAGAAATAGATGAGGTAGATATTTTTAAATCATCAAAAGAATAATTAGTTAGTAGTCTTCAAGAAATTCATGCAAAATATATTGATTGCAAGAAATATAAGAAGAAACTTTCCAGAACCATAAATGAACTTAAAATTGACTTAATCAATCTTAGTACCGAGAAGGATACTCTAAAATATTCGAATAATTCTTTAAAATTATGCATTTGAATAATACTTTAAAAGAATACATTCGAATAATGCTTTAAAATAATCCATTAAAAGCTATAAGACTAAAATGCTAGCTCTTTAAAATAAGAATAATCTTCTCTATCAAGAAAAGGTTGACATTCTTTCTAAGCTAAGCGACTATGGATTTTCTCTATTATCAACTATGATTGTTTGTGATAATACTAGTGCCATAAATTTAGCACATAATCCTATTTTGCATAGTCATGCTAAACACATTGAAAGTCAACATCATTTTCTTCATGATCACACTACTAAGAATAATATTTGTCTTCACGACATTGATACTGAAAATCAATTAGCTAATATTTTCACAAAACCTCTCACTTTGGAACAATTTTGAGATATAGGAGAAAAATTATACATTTTTCCTCTTGAGGATGTATATTTTGATATCTTTTCAAAATGAGGTTATGTCTTGGTTTTCACATATGAGTTTTAGTTTTTATATGGACATCTTACCGAAATCCATCATGCGGCGTCTGTTTTTGAGATTTTGATCATGCTTCATGGCTTCTCTAAAATTAATATAGGCTCCACATCCCTTATATTTGGTTTAGAGACTCTCTCATTACAAGTCGTTATTTTTTCATGCTTCATGGAATCTCTACTCATTTTTGGGCTTAACATCCCATGAAAATGATATAGAAATCATTTTTGACTAAATTTGACTTTTTATCTTAATATGTGGATCGTTAGGGGGAGTCATCTTCTCTCCATAATGTTTACCTTTTTGAGATTACAAAAGGGAGAGAACTATATTCTTTTGCAAAAACTTACTTCCTTGAGTTTGTCAATTTGTTGATTGAGCTTTCACATTTTTACTTCCTTGAGTTTGTCAATTTGACGATCGAGCTTTCATGTTTTTACTCTAAGAGATTCTCAGCCATACATTAATTGTTGCACTTTACTTTGAGAAATGGCTAATATGTTCCATACCTCTCAAATGTAAATATGCTCAAAATTTTGAAGAAACTCAAGGAAAACTTCACTAAGGTATGGCTATTTCATTTTGAGTTTTTGCTTATATTTTGAAATGTTTGCCATCTTCAAAAAGGGAGAGATTGTTGACTAAATTGGATATTAGCATATCTTCTCTTTTGATGATGAAAAATATTTCTTATTTGTGGATTTAACATGCTACTCTAGTGTTTCTGGAACCTCTTGTCAAAAATCAAGATTGGAACATCAACTAATTCATAATTTATGTGCTTATTTGTATTACAAATGTACAAGTTTTTAGAACTCATGTAAAATCAAGCTGTGGACCAACCCCACCTATACCAAAACCTTTCATTAGTTAATACCAGGTGTCTTGGATAGGTAGGTCACACTAGAAATATACTTAGATAAGGCTTTTATATGTTCACACATATCGGACAGTTGGTCGGTCAAAGAGTTTGTGGACCGAGACTTAGCCCGTCGAGAACATTGTTGACTGAGATAGTGATCGGTTGAGGACTCTGGAAACCAAAATTTTACATTTTATATTGAGTCTATCTCGATCAAAAACTTTTTCAAGAGAGAAAGAGTCGTTGCGACACTTTGACCATGAAGCTGGACAGACAAATAGCTATTGGAGCGTCTGCACTTTCAGCATAGGCTCGATCGAGAAACTAGTTTACTGAGACACTTCCGGTCAAGAAAATTGTCGACCGAGAAACTTTCTAGAATGAAAAATTATTGCGATCAAACTAGCCATTGCACCTACATTTACTTCGTCCAAACAACTATTTGACCCCTTAGGACTCTCTAGACACTCCTCAAAGATGCCCTAGCCACTTGTAACCATTCCTATAAATAGGAGTGGTCTAGGGACATCCCAACACACACTTGCATACTTGCATACATTACATATTGAGCAATAAGAGTTGTAGCATCCCACTTGCAAATCATTCATAGTAATCCGTTCATGTCCTTGCCTTAGCTTAGCCTACCACCACTCAAACTTCATACATCCTTAGTGATTTGGTCCATAAGCTTGATTCATAAGGACATTGTGGAGCTTACTTGGTTTATTCTTTTCTCCCATCTTATTTTAGTTATTGTGTAGTTGCGGTTGTGCTACTTCTAGAGGTGTCCAAGATCCCACAAGAGAAGGTGCTCCTCCTTTGGCTGTTAAAGAAGAGGTGGCATCCAGTTCTATTCCTCGTTCATTGGTGCTTTAGGAGTCCATCAAAGAAGAAGTGGCATCCGGTTCTCTTTCTCGTCCGTCTCTGTGGAGTCTATAAAAAGAGGTTTGATTTGTGTTCTTTTGTGGTCGATAAAGAAGAAGTTTAGTTATAATAACCATTTTGTAATTTGTCTTCACCTATAAATTAATAAAATTCTTTGTTGCAAATCCCAGTTGGCAACAACTAGGTAGTGGACTGACGTCATAGATAAAACCACTCTAAATCCTATCTCTCCCTCTTGTTGTTGCCTATTTTATTTCTGTTGCACTTTAAATTAAGTAATTTCATCAAAAAAATTGTAAAGATGTATTCATCCCCTCTGGATGTTTCAAGTTTGTCATGAACTACAACATGAATAATTTGGACAAGCCCTTCTCAGAATTACTTGGCATGTTAAGAACAAATGAAGCACAAATGAAGAAAGACAAACCCAACTATGTGATGATGATTAGTAGAGGAAAAGGGAAGTCCAAGGGTAAAGGCAAATTCAAGAAGAGTTCTAAAGCTATCCAGAAGCCCAAGTCTTCTTCACTAAAGACAAAGGGAGGGGTTACCAAGGGAGGCAATTGTCACCAATGTCACCAGCCTGGGCATTAGAAGAGGAATTTCTCTTTCTACCTAGAGGGACTGACGAAGAAGGAAGGGGATAGAGATCTCCACTTCAAGTATATACGTTATTGAGAGAAATTTATCTACTTCTTCATCTTGGGTGCTAGATATCGGATGTGGATCTCACATAATATTGAATGAGGGATATGAAAAGAAGTAAGCCTTTACAAAAGGGCAAGGCCGAATTGTGTGTTGCAAATGGAGCAAGAGTTGTTGCCACTACAGTTGAAACCAATAGTTTATCTCTATCCATATAGCTTGTAATAAAGTTAAATAATTGATATTTTGTACCTACCAAAATAGAAACATTACATATGTATCTTGTATGGATAAGGATGAATATGAATTTATTATAAAGAATGGTTAATGTTCTATTTCAAAAGATGAAATCTTTTATGGAAGTGGCTTGATATCTTATGGTCTTTATTTGCTGGATCTAAAGACAAATGTTTATAACATTAATACCAAAAGATTAAACCTCGATAACTAAAACAAAACATATCTTTGGTATTGTCGACTAGGGAACATCAACGAGAATCACATATCTAGACTCCATAAGGATGGTTATCTAGACTCTTTTGATTTCGAATCAATAAAGACATGTGAGTTTTGTTTGTTGGGTAAGATGACCAAAACTCCCTTCACTGGTAATAGTGAGAGATCTAGTGATGTATTAGGACTCATACATACTGATGTATGTGGCCCTTTTAGAACAAATACTAGAGGTGGTTATCAACACTTCATTACCTTTACTAATGACTAAGTAGGTATGGTTATGTTTACGTGATGAAACATAAGTCGGAAACTCTTGAAAAGTTTAAGGATTTCATGAATGAAGTATAGAACCAACTTGGTAAAAGTATTAATGAACTTCATTCTAATCAAAGGTGGAGAATACTTAAGCCAAGAGTTTGAGGATCTTCTATGAGATTGTGGTATCGTATCACAATGGACCTCACCTAGAACATCACAACATAATGGTGTATCAAATAGAAGGAATCACACATTGCTAGATATGGTGTGATCAATGATGAGTTTTTCTGAACTTCCAACATCCTTGTGGGGTTATGATCTAGAAACCACCATGTTTACACTAAATCATGTACCATCTAAATCAGTTCAAAAGGAACCATATGAGATGTGGTATGAGAAGTGTCCCAAATGTGTCTTTGATGAATATTTGCATATGTGAAGCTTATGTGAGAAAGCAATTTTCTGAAAAGCTTGGACCCAAATTGGATAAATGTTATTTTATTGGATATCCTAAGGAAACCAAAGGATACTACTTTTAGACTCCATCTGACAACAAAGTGTTTGTTACCAGGGATGATGTATTCCTTGAAAAGGAATTCATTTCTAAAGGAATTAGTGGGAGGAAAGTAGAACTCGAAGAAGTTTGAGACCAAGCATTGAACCTATAGAGGTACAAGATGAACATAGAGAGTCACAAACCATTCTAGAATCTCGAATTCCTCATGTAACATAGGAACCTCGCAGATTTAGTAGGAGACGCCTTGAGATGGAAATATTGGTTATCTTATGACTCAAGAAGGCAATGAATTGGTCATTGATGATGAACTAATTACCTGTCTAGAAGCTGTTAAGGGGCCAGAATCTGGGAAGTGGCTAGAAGCCATGAAATTTGAGATGGAACCTGTGTACACCAACAAGGTATGGACCTTGGTGGATCCATCTGAAGGGGTAAAACCTATAGTATGCAAGTGGGCCTTCATACAAAGGTCGATTGGCAAAGAGTTTCAAACAAGTTCAAGGTGTCAACTATGATTCTCCAATTGCCATGGTTAAGTTCATGAAGATCATGCTTGTCATTGCAACTTATCATGACTATGAAATTTGACAGATGGATGTTAAGACTACATTCCTTAACATGAATCTTCTTGAGGATGTATATATGACACAACCCAATGGTTTTATAATTCCAAAGGATGCAAATAAAGTCTATAAGCTACAAAGTTCAATTTATTGATTGAAGTAAGCATCTCAGAGTTGGAATTTTTGATTTGATGAAACAATCAAAGAGTTTGCCTTTAGGAAAAATGAAGATGAACTGTGTGCTTACAAGAAGGTTAGTGTGAGCATGATTATATTCCTCATATTGTATGTGGATAACATACCTACTTTATAGGTGGTAAAGACTTGGCTTGAAAATACATTCTCTATGAAGGACTTGGGCGAAAGATCCTATATTTTAGGAATCAACATCTATAGAGATAGATATAAAAGGCTTCTTGGACTAAGTTAGATCACATACATTGACAAAGTGTTGAAGAGGTTCAACTTGGAGGACTCAAAGAGAGGAAACTAGCCCATGTCTCATGATGTTGCTATATCTATAGCTCAATGTCCCAAATATCATGAAGAAAGGGGACACATGAATCAGACTCCATATGCACCTGCAATCAGGTCTATTATGTATGTAATTTTATGTACTCACCCTGATGTTTCATATGCCTTGAGCATGATGAGCAAATATCAGTCAGATCCTAGTGATGCCCAATTGACTATTGTGAAGAACACCCTTAAGCACTTGAGAAGAAATAAGGATCGATTCCTTGTCTATAGTGGTGAGGAAGAGTTGGTGGTAAAATGTTACACCGATGTGAGTTTCCAAATCGACAAAGATGATTATTGCAATCAGGATTTGTGTTTTGCCTCAACAATAGTACTATAAGCTGGAAGAGTTCTAAGAAAGATACAATTGCATATTCTACAACAAAGGCTGAGTATATTGTTGCATCCAATGCAACAAAGGAAGCTATAAGGATCAAGCAGTTCATTGCAGAACTTGGGGTGGTTCCAAGCATGAACTATGCAATTGAGCTATATTGTGACAACAATGGAGCTATTGCACAAACTAAGAAACCCAGATTGCATCAATGTTCCAAGCACGTATAAAGGCGGTTCCATCTCATACGAAAGGCCATACAATGAGGAGATGTAAAGATTTACAGAGTGCCAACCGAAAGTAATATCGATGATCCCTCGACAAAAATACTATCACATAAGAAGCACAATGGTCATGTTAGATCACTTGGGATTAAGTTCATGGGTGATTGGATCTAAGTGCAAGTGGTAGTCTTTTGGTATGTATGCCTAGAGAGACAATCATATGATGATTGTAATGGCATAACTTGTAAACAATTTGATTAATAATAAAGGCAATCCTCCAATGTATTCTATATTATTCAGTTATGAGATAATGATGTTACACAATAAATGTTTAAAGAATGATATTACTTAGTGATGCATGTCTTTCAGTTGAGGACCTAAACAAAGAGATCATACAAATGTTAAGAGTATATACAGTCTTGTTATGTCCCTAGTCCCTTGTTATTATGGAAGGCTAATATACACCAATAACACTTAACACTAGAGTGTGTGTTGGTTTATGATAGAACTTCATTAGTCATGATATATTCAAACCAAACACCTAGATACTTGTTAGAGAATAGTGTATCAAACAAACCCACCTTGAGAGTGATCCATGGACCACATGGAATGGTATTCAGAATAAGATCTCAAAGTGATGGTGGTGATTGAAGTTCACAGACTTGAAATCACTACAGTCATCACATGTTGTTTGATGTACTTTTTCATCATCACACATGATATTGCATAAGATTTTCCATAAAGGTGATGCTCAAATGCATTATGACACATGTGGAATGATTGTGAGTGATGTAAATGGGATTTGTCCCTCCTACAAGAGTTTGATATCCCAGCCACTTGATAAGCGAGACTGAGAAAAGCATGGCCATGTACATGTGAATGAATATATATGATGTTGAGTTCACATATACCTTATGCATTATGCTCAAGTTTAAATAATATGGATTGAATGTCGAAGAGGATGATGATTCCATGCCTCGAGTTCAATCTAAATATCACAGACAAAGGAACCATACAATCATAATAATATAAATCAAGGATTGTAGGTTAAAGTTGTTTTCCAACTTTCCAAATTACTTTGATAGTAATGATGTCTTACTAGATACCAATCATTGCTTGTGATGTCATAAATTAGTTATGGGCATTAACTACCAACGTAACTTGGGGTCTATAGGATCACACACATAGGAATGCACTTGGAATACAAGTTTGTTCATGAATGACGGCTAACATTGATTTTTTTGAAGGTGTTTTTTTTTTGAAGGTGGGCTAACATTGATTAGTAAAGTGTTAGGTATTCAATTTAAACAACATTGACAATCTGCAGCCTGAAATAATGGTTCAATAAGTGAACCGATTGGCTCAGGTGCATGAACCGGTCGGATCAAGTTGTGAAGCGACTGTATGGTAGACCAACGAGATTGGATCAATGATTGATGTTGACGTCATATTGTGCATTAATCAGATATTAATTGTCAAAACAATTGCAAATAGAATACATAGTGAAATTAGTAGTTCAAGTGTTGAAACGATCATCTCATGTGTGAAATGACCGATTCACTAGTGAACCGACCATAGGTTTTGGAAAATTCATAAAATTTGGTCTATTTGACTCCCAGACCGACTGGAAACACTGATCATGACCCTCCTATAGATAGAGAGGTACTAGGGTCTTCCTAGAAATAGCATTAAGCTGTGAAAATTGGTGTATTCCCTGGTTGTGGTAAACAAGAGAACCTGAGCAAGTTCTACCCGTCAATGGGAGGAACAAGAAGGGAGAGACAATTGTGGGAGAGAAAGTTGATGCTAGCACATTAACTAGAAGGGGCAACTCCTTCTTGTCTGTTCATCTAGAATGATAGGAGTTCCTAGTGGCCTACATGGACTAGTTTAGAGGTGAGAGGCTTTTACCCCGCTAGGAGGACTTCATCAACCGCTGCCCGTAGTATCCGACTAGGAGGTCGAAAATGATAGTTGTCCTGGTGAGACTTGAAGAAAGGTGCACACTACTACAAGGGAATTGTCATTGTACTTGTTGTAGGACCATGTATAACCTTGCAACTCTCTTTCCCATCTCATAGTTGTTGACGCGACATACTATACAATGGGGAATATGTCAGGTAAACTTTTTGTTTCCACTGCCATATATGATGTCATATTTCCCAACATTAAGGAGAGATAAATAAATTAGTGAAGATAGTGGAATAGTTGATGAGAGAGACTGAATGGATGATAGAGAAATGAGAGATAGGAAACAAAAGTGTATATATTATACAATATCATTTTCTGAAAGGAAAGTACTCACTTATTCATAGAAAAATGTTTTTATTGCACTATAACACTTTTTGAATGCATCACTCATTTTTTTCATGTACACAATATCATTTCTTTTTTGTATATTTTTTTTGTTAATAAACATCCATTCCATTCACAACACCATTGCATTGGCATGCAATTTGCTTTCCAAATATAAGTACTGATTTTCTAAAGTGGTCTACTAGTACAATGCTCATTTTTAATGTATATGATGTATTATTTAGATGTAATACTCAATTTTAACATAACTTAGTATTCATTTTATAGGTGGCCCCTATGAAATACTCATTCTTAATATGCACATTACTAATTATTGTAAAAGCAATACTCATTTTTCAACATTGTTGCAAACTTTTGCATGCAATATTTATGTGTAGTACATGTTGGGACCTACCAAATTGATGTTCACATTTTTTGGAACTTGCATATTTTTTAGTGTAATGCATGTACATTTTCTAGAACTAATAAATTGTTGTACTATGTAACATATGCATTAAATTGGTTGGCTGGATTTCATAGGTATGAAGGAGGCGTAAAAAATAGGTCTAAATTGGGGTGATGTGTATCACTACCCATATAGCCAGGGATGAACAACTGTATGAGTCATCTGAGCAATTCATGTATTGGAAACATAGCTTAAATGGGTAGTTTGGTCCAAAAATACTTACCAAGATTTTTACACAACCATACTTGGGTCATGGCAAACGCATGACCCAAAATTCATATATTAAAATTTATTACATATACATATATATATAGTTGGCACTTTATATGGATATATATTGCTATAAGTCAAAGTTTACCACAACTTCTCAAAGTATATTTCTATCTATGGGCATGTTTGGTTGAAGGTAAATAGAACACATACTTAAACTCTTACAATGTTAAATCAAATTTTATGATTTACTAATATGATTTTATTATTCATTTGGGCGCTAATTATAGTATGTATTGCATGTTTTTTCAAAGAATGTTACAAACTCATTATTTTGATAGTTTTTCCTAGTTAAAATATTACACCACCAATGGATATATACCCTAAAAAATTATTTGTACTCGTATGTTGTGCACTTGTATTTCAGCAATTAACAATGTAAAGTGGGGCAGTGTGAGATTTTCTTCTCTGTAAATATTTCTTAACCACATCCAGATAAACTATAGGAAAAAGTGTAATGAAATCAAAATGGTGCAATTTTTTTTGGTGAATCACACTCATTTTGATGCATTAGAAAATGGTATATACAATGCACTTATTCCTATAAGGGAGAATCAGAAAAGGAGAAAAGAAAACTATACAAGAGAGATATATACAAAGCAGCTCAACTATGTAATGAGTGACATCAAAAGACTGCACTCCTCTCTCCAAACTTAATCAGAGTGAGACTTGTAAAGGCCGGCATGACAAATCCAGGAGAATATCTGTTCAAGTCAAAACCTCCAAGCTTCCAAATAGAACCGAACCAAAAGAAAAGGCTCATTAAAAGCTCTTGATCAGCAGACATCACATAGAGAAAAACCAGAACTCAACCTGGAACCTCTTGAGAGAGTACATACTCCTATCTCCGACCTAACTGAACAAAATAACTCTTGCTCAAAATCATCTGACTGCAAACTACACCGATACACCAACATGGTCAATAGAGAATTTCTCAATTGAAGACAAAGGATCAAAACCAGATCCAAACAAAACTGTCAGAGACGGTTAAAAGGATTCTAACAGAAATCATCAATATCTTTTTTAATGATCTTCCACAAGTCAAACCAATCAAGAAACTTCTCATCGTGGACTCTGTTGTTTCTTTCATGCCAGATCCAAGCCATAATACAAAGACTAGCCAGATGCATTTTTTTATTATCAAACTTAGAGAGGTTTCTGATATCTGCAGGTCTACTAGGAATATACTCCCTAGACGCTTCCGACCAAATCATCTTATAATAGGAGCAATAAAAAATACAATGTGAAGTAGACTCTTCATCTCTCTTGCATAAGAAGCACATAGAAGGCAAACAAATACCCATTCTTTTAAGATAAGAGGAAGTAGGCAGTCTATTGTGGCCAACTTTCCAAGCATGAAATCAATAGCTTTTTGGGCATTTGAAGGACCAAATCCACGAGAAGAATTTATCAATAGGGCCTTTGCTTCTAGTAGTCTCCCAAATAGTTTTCAAACTAACATCAGTGTCTCCGTTGAAGAGAATATGATCTTTTCTCAACTTTGGAGAATCCAGGCCACTAAGAAGAGAGTTCAACTCCTTATGAAGTCTAGCTTTATTAAAAATCCAGTCTTGATCATTGATGATACAATTAACCATGCTTTGCTCTGAGAACCCTAACTTAATAATAGCTTGAGGACCAAGAGTGTCAATAATGAAGTTACCTCCTGGTAACTAGGGATCATTCAAGAAAGAGATACTATTCCCATCTCCAAGCTTGAAAAAGATATGCTTCTTTAAAAGATTTCTTTCTCTCAAAATTCTATTAAGTAACCAAGAAAAATGAGGACTCTCCTTAGTTACCCAAAAGTTCAAATTAGAGAAGTACTTCTCGTGTACCCATTTTATCCAGAGAGACTCCTTGCTGTTAGCAATATTCCAACCATGGAACAGAATGGTAGCTTGGTTCACCTCCTTTATCGATCTAAGATTAAGACCACCCTCCTTCTTAGGCCTAGTGATGTTTTCCCACTTTACTAAATGAATCATAGCCTTCTCCTCAGTGTGTCCCCAGATAAAGTTTCTATTAAGTCTTTCTAAGTCCTTAATAACATAACAAGGAAGCGGGAAAATGGTTGACCAGTAGAGACTCATGGCTGAAAGATTCGAATTAACTAGTTCTGTTCTTCCAGCCATGGAGAACTGGGAAGCTTTCCAGCTATCAAGTATTTTCTTAATCTTGTCAATCAAAGGAGTACAATGATCTCGAGTAAGCATGCCAGTGAAAAGAGGCAATCCCAGGTAGGAATGAGGTCGACTTTCATCTTTAAAACCTAAGATTTCACAAATCTTTACCTTATTAGCACCAATACTAAAGATAGCAGAACTTTTCTCTGGATTGACCTTGAGACCTGTAATATCATGGAACTCATCAAGAATTCTTATAATATTAATCACATTAGCTTCATCAGCTTCAATGAAAACCATTAGGTCGTCAGCAAAAATAAGATGAGAAACTTGCAAGCCATCAGAGGCAGACAAAGGCTTAATCTTCTTGTCTTCAACAACCTTGTTCATGAGGTTAGTGAAAACCTACATCACTATGACAAAGAGATAGGGGGCAATGGGATCCCCCTGCCTAACTCCATTAGTGGGTTTAAACAAAATAGTGGGTTCTCCATTAAATAGGATCTCATACGACATAATAAAAAAAATCTCCTTTAACCAAATACGCCAACAATGGGGAAAATTCATCTTCTTAATGATATGGAATAGAGCCTCCTAGGCCACATAGTCATATGCCTTAGTAATATCAAACTTAAGGCACATCCTATGCCTGTCATCATTCCTATTAAAATCATGAATCAGCTCTTTTGAAAGTAAGATAGCATCTTTAATGCTTTTGCCTTTAACAAAGGCACATTGATTATCACTTATGATGCTCGGAAGGATCCATTGAAGTCTCTTGCAAAGAATCTTGGAGATGACTTTATAAATAACATTACAAATTGCTATAGGCCTCCAGTTTTTAAGCTCCAAGGAATCATTAGACTTTGGAATAAGGGTGATGAAGGTGCGGTTATCTTCTCTCAGAAGTCGACCTGTTCTGAAGAAGTGAAGAACAACAAGGGTAATATTATTTCTGATTATAGGCCAACAAACATTAAAGAATTTCCCATTGTATCCATCTGGGCCAGGACACTTATCTGGATCCATGTCTTTAATAGAATTCTCAATTTTAAGAGGAGTGACAACTCTATCTAAACCCATCTTGGATACACCACCCTACGATTTGAAGTTAATAACATCTAGAGCTTCAACATTAGCAGCATGCCCATTATTGAAAAGGTTATAGTAAAAGGTGATAATGTGATTCTTGATATCATAAAAATTGGTAATAGTGGTACCTTCAATGCTCAAAGATTTTATATGGTTCACATTCCTTTGAACTTTTATAGAGGAGTAGAAGAACTTAGAGTTGGAGTCTCCTTCTTTAAGCCAGGTCACACGAGATTTTTGTCTCAACAAGGATTCTTCACAAAGTCTAGCCTAAGCTGCTTCCTTTCTACTTTCACAAACCAGATGTTGCACATCAATATCAGATGGGTCAAGATCAAGAAGGCATGCATTATCAAGCACTTTATTCTCCAGAATAGCTACATTTTTAGAAAAATTACCCACCTTTTTCTTATTCCAATTAGAAAGAGCACCTCGAAGATGTCTCATCTTAGCATAATCAATGAACATAGGAATTCCTTCTTTGTCCGTGCACCAACCTCCCTTAACAATATCCATAAAATCAGCTCTATCCGACCAAGCATTAATGAACCTAAAAGGCACATTAATCTTCTTTCTTTCCCCCATCTGAAGATTTAAAATCTTATGACCACTAAGAGAGTTTGTAATAAGAAAACCTGCAAAATTATGGAAGGCAGACATGAAATCCGCATTATGAATGATACGATCTATCTTAGAGGTGATGAATCTTTCACCCTCTTGATGGTTATCCCATGAGAAAGCAGGTCCATTCATCTTAAGATCAAAGAGACCACAGTTCGGCATACAATCATTAAAGTCCTTCATAGACTTCTTTGAAGGAAGTTCTTTGCCAATCTTCTCTTCATACCTTCTCACATGATTGAAATCCCCTAAAATTAGACAGGGCCCACACATACTAGCATTAATATCATCAATGGAGGACCATAAAATAGTTCTATCTGAGTCAAGATTGTGCCCATAAACAACAGTAAGACTGAAGTTTGAATCATTAAGAGTCACTTTCGCATGAACAGTCTGGTCAGTTTCAGAAATTTTGAGAATAGAACAAACATTCACTTTCCAAAGAACTACAACTCTACCAAGAACATGTGAATTATGGTTTGAAATCCACTCATACCTAGGGAAGAACTTGTTAAAGAGATTCGAATAGTTCTTATGTCTAACTTTAGTTTCAACAAGAATGAGAATATCAGGTCTATACCTACTCACCTCTTCCCAGATTCTAGGAGCTTTAATATTGAGCCCCCCTGACATTCCAGGAGATGATATTCAAAGAAAAGTTATCCATTTGATTTCTTTTTCCCCACTACTTCACTGGGTTGGAGCTCTTCCTGATTCACATCATTTATGGAATCCTCTTCTTAACTATCAAGATGCTCAAAATGATTCCTTAGTATGATAGGACTATGAGAATTAAGACTAGAATTTGGACTCATAGGACTTTTCTTAATCTTCCTGGATTTCTTTGGTTTGTAGAACCCATTAGTATCTTTATATTGTGATCTATTACCTTCAGTAGAGCTCGGTGGAGTAATTAGATCAACTACGACTATCTATGATTCTTCTAAAATTTCATTAGTTACTTCATCAGTAAAAACTTCACTAGTTCCATGGAACTCTTTGGTGTCATAATCTTATTGGTTCCTTGGGTCAACAAACGAAATAGGGTTAACAATAGGAAATTTAATCTCGTTAGGCATCAGATCATTTAGACTAACCACATATTCGTTACTCATATTCACACTGACTGTAGCCTGAACGGATTCTTAGGTCCTTGTATCACCATTCAGAATAGAATTAGCAATAGATAGACTAGACCCATTTTTATTCAGAGTTTCATGATTTATGATAGAATAGCTATTGACCCTTTCTTTGTTCACATCTTGTGAGGAGACAAGCACATCACTAGAACATGCGTTACTCATAGAGACTATTTCATCAACCTTAGATTGAGAACTAGTAGCTTTCTCAAGAGACATTTTATCAGTAGATTTCTACTTTTGCTTCTTCTCAACCCAGACAAACTTACTCTTTGTGCTTTCATATTCCACTGGAGAACGACAATCATAATGGCCAAAACACTTACAACCAGGACAAGCTTTGGGATTCCACTCATATTCAAAAGAGACTTTATGAGTGTCACCCTTCTCATTAGCAATCTCTACACATTCCGGGAAAGCTGAGTCTGCTGCCATTAAAACCTGGATCCTAGCATACTCCAGAAATTTTAGATCAAATGTCGCTCTGTCAGTACATAACGGAGTGCCCAGAAATGACCCCAATCTTGCAAACATCTTTTGGTCCCAGAGTTCTAGCGGCGAGTCATGAACTCTAACCCTCACTGAGACATCAAGAAGCTTGTATCTATGTAGAACTTGACCAGGAGACCATCTAGTAAGTATCAACGGACGTTCCTTCACAAAATAGGCTCCACCATCAATGACAACATCCAGATCTAAACTCTTGGAGAACTTAGCAAGGAGGAAACCTCTAACATGACTCAGAACCTCCATCTTGCCTTTCAGGATCCACAATCTATTAAGATACTATTCAAGCATACCTACATTTGGATCCAAGCCAACCACATAGCCGACAAGGCACTTTCTCCATTTCTCCACATTCTTCAGTGCTTCCTCCTGTGGGTAGATGATCTTCTTCTCCTTAATTTGAAGTTATGTTTTCTCTAATGCAGTCTCTCCTACTGCCTTCTGCTTGCAGTACTCACCCCAACGGCAAGGAGGGAGCGTCACCACCAGATCTGGAATATCACCTTCTCTATCACCACCGGCACCCTTGGAGCGTATCACCATTTTTTCATAAATGGTGTAATTTAATTTTACAATGAACCAAACAAACCATATGATGTTTATAGTTTATCATTTGAAGTATGTATTTAAGTATATACTTTTAGATATTTTTTCATTTATATAATATTTGGTTGGTCCAAATTCAACGATAGACTCGACTTCTTTTATGTAGCCAACTATTGGCAAGAAATCATTGAAGATAGTTTTGGTCTAGGTAGCTCACATGCTTCTTAGTACTATCAGTAAAGTATAGTCGAAGCAAAATTATAAGACCCCTGACCTAGCTTAACTATTATGATGTATTTAATATCTAATTATGTGCTTGTATGGTTTAATTACATGTTTAGTATGGTAATGTAATTAGTTGGTTGATGTTTTTATCTTGTGGGTCGATGTGAAAATTCTCCGTGCTTGGAGGTCCTTGTTATAATTTTCACATATTATGCTTTCATCATATCTTTTCTCTCTTGCTTGATCTTAGTTTGGTGGGCCTCAATTGATTTAGCAAGTTGTCATCCCTTTCGGTGGTTGTGGACAGTTGTTGATGATTATGACACCTCATCACACTAAACGAGATTACTCATATCACAAAACTCAACCAATTACTAAAGTAATCACATAGTAAAAAAATGTGGAATGATTAAAACCAAATTTCACATCATGGACAAGTTCTGAAACATTTACATAAAGTTCCATCTTTTCATTCTCATATATTATGATAGGAATTTACATCTGTACTCAATGGCCTCAGCTACATCTTGTGTACAAAAGAAGCATTTACATGGACATGCCATATATACATACACTGGCATACTACCAAATTTTTGTGTCGATACAAGTACATCATCCAGAAAATACATCCCATACCCAGACTTAAGAGTACATGGATGACACTAGGACTCTACTACTGATATCTATAACTGACCAACCTTCTAAATTTATTGATCACCAGGCTGGATTTCTTCCACAACACGACCTCGACCTCGTTGCCCACGACCACCTAAAAAGATGTGGTGACCCACGGGTGAGACCCAGTCCCATCAAGAGATACAACTCTCTCCAATGAATATTGATTACAATAGATTAATTAACAGTAAACAAATTGGGAAAATAGGCTATTGAATAAGAAATTGAGCATATTAAATAGTTTAATCATACTAAGAAATTAAGAAAATAACCTTTAGGAACAAGTAGAATTACTCAAATTTCATAAGTCTACATTCTATAAGAATTATGTAGCATAAAGATAAAACAAGGGTTAATCAACCAATGTGAGACATATTTAACCCTAATAGATATACACTACATGGCTTGGACTACATCTTTTATTATGTTGCCCTGAGGGATTTGAGGAATACCACTCAAGTCCCAACTGACCACTACTAAGTCAAAATTAGTGCCATACAAGATCTAGGATAACTGGATTACTAAGATCTTCTCCGCCCTCAGTCAGTATGAGTCTGCCACAGTGACACATCATGTCAAGTTACTAACAACCTAGTCTATGCTTGGTACAGGTCACGACACTAGTGAAAGGAGGTGGGAATACAAACTCTACCATCTGAGGTACAACCACAAATGTCCTCAATCCTATCATATATACATATCTGAGACACAACCATAGTCGTTCTCCTGTCGAGGTATGACCACAGTCATCCTCCCAAACATTTGGAGTCATGATGACAAGCACCCCACATACTCAACAATATGCTCTTTGAGTTTCCCTTAGGAATACTCATTTCACCATCTGGCAAGTCCTGGCACTCAAATGGATCTATGGCACATGGCACTACATGATTAGGGTTACACTTGATTAGTTATTATCAATTAGGTGAATTAAGGCTTCATCATATAAATGGACATACAAACCCTAATTCATTTCTATCTAGTGTATACGCATTGCAACTTTAGAAGATACTAAACATTTGAAGTATAGATCTTAATCACATTACCACATGCTATCATCCATTGCATTGTAATGAACCACATTATCATCATATCATTTCAAGATATCCATTTCTTATCACAAGTTCTAGGGTTTCAACTCTTATTGGAACATGAAAAGGATTTCACCTCAATCAGGGCTCAACATTCTCAAAGGTCATTAATACCATCACATTATTCATAGCAAGGTTATCCTCATCATTCTATGCCTTAAAAAGGCTCAAAAGATCATTAGCAAATATGTGTCCATAGGTATTATTATGGCAAGACACTATGATATTCAAATAGCACTACATTATGGTTTCAACACAAGAAGAGTGTAATACATTGTCACATTAATCATGCAAGAGGGATGAATATAACCAATCACCATCATTTAATTACATTAAGGTCAGATGTAACAAACTATATCACATTGAAATTACACACCCACTTATTAAGGTCATTTATCAAATATAACTATACGAGAGCAAAGGTAAGATAACAAATTAATGATATTGAACCATAGAAATCTCATCGCTAGCACCCACATATACTATCATGGGATTCATTCTAATCCATTATATGTTGAAGCATCCAATCTCATTCATTGGATCAGGTTCATTGTTCAAAGTTATCAATTGAAGTATAGGTCTAACCATTAGATCAATTGAACTAAGGAACCATTGGTTTAAGGTTTAGTCAAATCTACAATTACATCCTTAACTCACCATATGTGGTGATGACATGATCCACCATTAGTTGTGATCATTAAGTCATCATTGGTTGTTACATCAACACTATATCCATTTAACACCATCAGATATTAAGCTAATGTCATCATTGATTGATAGTATCATTAGAGAATAAAACCATTGCTCATTGAGATTCCAAGAGAGCCTAACACTAACCTAAGGTGTAACTATTAGTTCACATCTTCGTTCATCACCCTTGGTCACCACCTTCAGTTGTCATGAGTACCACACCATCGGGTCATGTGTTTAGAGAAGAAAACAACCTAGAAACCCTAATATTGACCATCGGTTGATAGGTGCTTAGCACCATAGGTAGTGATACCAACCTGAACTAAGTCATCTCCTTCCTTAGGAAGAATGTGCAAATGATTACAGGTTCATCTAGAACTGGAAACAAAACAAGAAACACCATAAAAATCGAAATCCCAAACAAGCTTTGCTTCTTAATGCTTAAATCACCATTTTTAAGCAAGAATATGAGCTAACAAGCTTATAGTAAACAATATATGTAAAGAGAGTTATAAAACTTGCCTCTACTGAAAACAACAGACTTCTAGAAGAAAGAAACTCGAGAAAAGAAGGCAAGAAAATCCAAATTTTAGATCTGAACTCAGCCAAGTAGGCACTTTTCTCCACAAAGAAGCAAAACCCTAGAAGAAGAAGAAGCAAGAAAGGTAGATTTTTTAGTTATAGAGCAACTTCTACCATGGAACAACAAGGTTCAGACCTGGAGAAAGATAGGAGGAAGAGGTATAGAGAAAGAAACTGAGGAAAGAAGGGGATACTTACTTGCTTAGGTTAATATCACCAAGAAGGAGATTTAGAAACCCTAAAGGAAGCAAATCGTAACCCTAGATGCTTCTACCAAGAAGATCCACACCTTATTCTTCCTTGGACAGAAGCTCCACAGAAAAAAAGAGGAAGGATGATGCTCTTAGTAGGAATGAAGTGGTAGAGAGCAAAATTTTCGTTTGGGATCTAAAAGATAGATATATGAAGCTTGGAGGATAAGGTAGAGAAGAAGCATGAGGTGTACAAGTAGCTCCCCATGTGTCCATGGCCTTAAAATATTAAGGATGTACAAGAAACCACACAAGAATATGCCCCACCATTCATGGAGACATGATTAGGCACCGTTTGTTTGATTTCTAAGCCAAACAAATAAGGCATTGGTTGATAGCTCTTAAAGGTAGCCCATCCATAAAGGGGTAAATTCTAAAATACCCTTGAAGAAAAAACCTCCAAACAAAGGTTCAAATAGGCACACCATGGTTCAAAAAGATCAAGAATGATAATATAGCATCTAATTAACATAATGCATGTGAAAAATTGCAAATAAAACCTCTCAATTGGGTAAATTGCATAAAATTCCAAAATGTACATAAAATTACATAACTTGCTCAATTAGTGTCCAAATTGGACCAAATTTGAAACTTAAGCTTATATTATGATTACAAAGCATATCACAAGGTTATATTAGGGTTATAAGTATTCAAGTATGGTAATTAATCTTATTTAACACTTTAAGCAAGTTTAGGGGTCATATAGTGATGACAACATTAGTAGTTGTTTCGACTACCAATAGAAACTAGATGTGGGGGTAGACCAAATAGATCTAGAGCGTATTATTAACCAATGAAGTTTCATTGATAGTTGGATCTAATATCTAGCAATGAGAAGTAAATCTCCACCTAGAGAAGAGACACCTAGCAACACTTGACCTATAGAAATGTTGGCCCAACACCCATGGATGAAGAACATGTCTACCACCGATCGATGAGTTTGCATATTGTATAATAATAATATCCATGTTTGTGAACCAATGATGAGGAATGATGGGATCTTAGCTTGTTGTCCATCACCAAAACATCTACCATCATCTATTGATGAGAGTTTTGGGTCATCCAATGACAATGTCGCCAGATGATGAAGCCACTAGTGTGAAGATTTATGGCTCATCAACTTTGATTGTTTATTCTATATCCTCTTTTATTTCCTTTAAAGATATAAACACCCATTGATCCTCCTTCACCTTAGTTGCATGAGTTTCTTGTGAAGAGCCGAAGAAACTTCAAATCATCATTGGATAGCAACAATGAATGATATTTCTCCTTTCATCGACCATCAATGAAACTACCATGTACTCTTCCTTTCATAATATTTAAGGATCAATGGATCACCTTACATCTTATAAATCTAGATCCATGTAAGTTAGATTCTTTTATTCCTATTATCATGATGACCCTTCATCATCTTCTCCCTTGAACTTTGTACTTGGTGGTTTCCTTCTACAATTTTGGCCTTGGTCCATCTTTCCTTCTTTTCTTTGTTGTAGTTGCTCTTAGACATGGAATAAGGGTTGTTGTGAGTTTTGAGGAAGGAAAACTCAGATATTGGGAGAGATTTCTTGTTTGAGGTTTAAAGCTTGTTAGATCTTGAAGAACAAAAGTTGGGGATTTCAGTCTTCTTTGATGACTGGACTCATTTCCACTATTTGTAAGGTGAGTGATATAACATATGATGCATTAAGTACCAACGCAATACATGCAAACCCTAATCTTTCTTCTAATTCCTCTAATATGCTAAAAGAATGTATCTTTATGCTCATCTTAGAAAATAAAAATGGAATTGGACTTGCATATACATCTTCATCTCTTAAATACCTTCCTTGGTGCTAAAGATATGCTTACCTTGACATGCATATTCTTAGACACAAACTATGATGCAAAATGAGCTAAAAGGTGGTCCCTTCATGGTCTGTTTATACTCCATAAGGTCAAAAATGAATCAAATGATATCCTTTGTTGTTGAAAAACTCTTATAAAGTGTATAACTCTTATAAAATTTGGTTAAGTCTTTTATTATCTACCCCCTGCTAAAAATTGGTGAGAATAAAATTGCTATGTTGAAATATCTCATCAATGCTTAGTTTGGTCTTCTTCTTCCCTAATCTTGAAAATATCATAACTCTTGTATTCTTTAGAGTTTTAATCTTAAATTTTGGATTCTATCTTGTTATGGATCTATGAAGTTATGTGCCAAGTTTCATATGATTACGACGTTCTTTAATGAACTTAGCCTTGTGATGTATTTATATGATATCCTTGAAAGGATTTGATCTTAGTATTGTATGTGATGAATAATATGGTCTTGTGGTGCCATGGTCTTAATGCATGGCCTTGATGAGTCTGAGAGGCGTTAAAGTACATCCTATTTTGGATAGATGAACTTGAGTGGTAATATGTTTTATATCCTTTGAAGTTGAAAATGTTTGATTTATATCTTGATTATCTTGTTGTTGATTGTATGTAACTTGACTGATTTATTCTTAAAATGAATAATTAATCTAATGAATCAAGTACAACCCTAATCAATAGCACTTTGATCCTGAAGATCTATTTCCCTAGATAATTGGCATAAATAGTGAAATGAGTTAATCTTGTAGCAATTTGAGAACTGTGAGAAGATTTTCAGAGCCATATATTAGTGAATATATGGGGGTGATTAACCTTGTTAACCATGACATCTTTAAGCTTTTGTTGGGACTCACCTGTAACCGATGGTATAGTGATATTTGATGTGAAATAGAAATTATTTGTGGTCAGTTCTTGGCATAGTGGGTTGTATACCCAAATTTAGTACCACGACATGTGTACCCAAAACATACATGTGATATGTGAACCACCTCTTGAGAAATTCCAAGGTGGAGTGTCCTCTGAGCACTCTACCTTTTGATGCCCTCGCTTTGACCAAGAATGTGTCAAGAGATCTAATGGAATCCATGTATGCTTATATCTTGTACTGATGGATAGAGAGGCTTCTTAGGTGCTAGTTGGTAGTTTGAGTGGTATGCCTCAACAGTCTAGGGCATAATATAATGTGTAACTCAATTGTATAGAATATATGTTAATGATTAATTGAAAAATAATATTGATGCACTTTGATTTGCTTTACCACTACATTTATCATATCTAATCCATATTCTATACCGATATGTATGGTTCAAGTATAATGTATACATGGTATAGACCTTCTCTATGTTTATTTATCTACTTTGTACACCTGGATAAAAACTGCTTTGTGTAACTATTCATTAATCCTAATGTAAGTAATAACTGTCTTAGCTTTTATATCATATTGTTGAGATTTGGGGTCCCACCCCATGGTTCTCCACATCCATTTAGATGACAAGTCAAGCCTCCCAGGTTGTTGTGGTGAAGACCAGTCTTATAGGGAACATACATCACTTAGGGGTAGGTGATGTTTGTGTGATCACCTGGTAATAGGTGATGTTTATGTGTTTGGATTAGTTAGTCCTGTAGTCATCCCTATGCTCAGTTTTTTATGGGGATGTTACGTAAGGTTATATCTATTGCCATGAGATTTTGATATACTTGTCTTCTAAATGATGTGTCAAGTGTATATATTGTAGTATATGCATTGACATACCGCTTGTACCAAGTATGACTGAGATCACCAAACTATATTGAAAGTAATTAGACTTGCACAATATTAATACATTTACTGGGACAACATCGATATTATCTTGTGTTGTTATTTTGGAGAGAAAAAATATTTTATACAATAATGTTACAATATTTTTTATGGATAGTTGTTTACTTTTAATCAGGGTTTGTTTTGAATAATCTCTATCTTGTGGTGGTGCAATGTAACTACTTTTCTTTATCAGTGCCTAGGTTTGTTGAGCCAACACGGACATAGGATTGGGTTGTTGTGTGTGTTCTTAAGTGTCCCCCATATCTAACAATTGATTATGGTTATGGAGATATGATTAGACATTGTAAAGAAAATGTAAAGAGCAATTTTGTCATGCTAAGAGATGGTGAGAGATAGCTAGTCCTTGAGGGGAGAGTACCTAAGAAGGGGCCATAGAAACCCATTCTAATACCCTTAGATAAGAAAACATATGTTCATCCAACTTTTGAAACCATGTTAGGACAAATGATGTCAATGTTTGCTCAATTTTCAAACAAGATATCGACTCCAGCTGCTAAGGTACCATCCCAAACATTGAATCTTCAAGTTTAAGTAAGACGTTTGAGAGGTTAAGGCTTATTGGAGCCACATATTACTTTGGTACTTAGATCTGGAATCTGATGATTTGTGGTTGGAAGAGCTAGAGAAGGCTTTCAAGTTGTCTGATATCTCATAATGAGAACAAGATTAAGCATGTAATTTACATAATGAAGAGAGATATTGTCCATTGGTGGGACATAGAAGCAGAGAAATGACTAGGCAAGGTGATTACATGGGAAAAGTTTAGAATGGGGTTGAGCTGATATTTTCCTTAGTATTATCTTAATGAAAAGATAACACAATTGAGTAGTAGAAATAGAGGATGATGACATTGAATGAGTATGTGGCACAATTAGCAAATTTATTACGATTATGTACTTGGCACCAATACAGAAAGAGAAAATTAGAAGGTTCAAGAAAAATATGAGTATTGAGTTGGCCAAGTTAGCATTGACTTTAGATTCACACAAGAGGTTTTCAATTTTGTGGGGTTCGTAAGAAGAACTACATGTGGCATTCATGATCATGATGTCAAAAGGAAGTCTACACAATCATCTAGACAATACTCTCAAGCTTCGACAAGATAAAGGTTTTTTGGATCATTGATACAACAATAGTACCGACAATTATAGTAGAGAATCATTATATCTAATTCGTGATAAAAATCATAGTCACAATGATCTCCAATCAAGGGTAAAGGCCAAGACCTTCTGACAATTCTAGATAAATGTCAGTGATAGGGCCATCTAGACCACACTCCTCCCCTCATAAGAAGTGTTTTTGTTGTGACCAACATGGACATAATTATGTTTTGCCTGGATTTGAATCAAGAGGGATCTCAACAGAAATGACATGGCTAGTAGGTATGAAAGTAGCATAGTGTGGTAGTAGAGGTAGAGGGTGTGGCCAAACATCACACACAAGGTCATCAAGATCTCTCATGAAGAAGTGAAGGTCAAGGAAGATCATAGGAAATGATTAGATTCTACATTAGTAGTAGAGTTGATTGTCTTTTACTTGAAACCCCTTTGATTGGTTTCATAGTTTTATGGAAGGTGTTTCCATCTTGTATTCTTGTATTCTTTGGATGCAACATTTAAATGGATCTCATGCCACTGGACATGTACAGATTTGTTGTGATCCTTAGAATGGACACCCTAGAGAAGTATAAGCTAGTGTTGGATTGTTGATCCAAGGTTGGAGAGTTTAGATATGTGGATGCTTCTTGGACTTTCCAAGGATACCACAAGATTCTTGCTATAGGTCTTGTATTATCAAAGGTAGATAAGAAGTAGGGGTGGCAAAAATTGTACCTAACCTTACCCTATATGAGTTGGTCCAGCCCGACCCGACCTGACCCGACCCAAAAATTTGGGTCTTTTTAGATTTGTCTTGTTTTGGGTCAAATTCATTTGTGTACATTTTAATTCGGGTTGTTGGGTCATGTCCAGTCGGGCCGGTCTTGGATTTTTCGTATTTTTTTAGATTTTTATAATAGAGTATTTTTTATGATTTTTGGTGCAGTTAGGTCTGGTAGATTTTCTGGTCAGGCATGTTCAATTCTAGGTCTAGTCCGGTCCTTTCAGGTCCAGATCCATTTTAGGTCTAATTTATTTGGGTTCGGGTCTAATCAGGTCGGGTCCAGCAAAACTCAACCCATTGTCAGGCCTGCTAAGAAGTTTATGAGACAAGATTATGAAGCTCTCTTAGCACACATGGTAGATACTAAGGTGGTGAGTCCTAGTATACATAATGTACTAGTGGTGTGCAAGTTTGAGGATTTTTTTACGATCAGCTTCTTGGTGTTTCATCCCCTCATGTGATCGATTTTGAAATCAATTTGACCCCTCTCACTTAAAGATGGGGCACCTTATATAATGGCACCTATAGAGATGGGGTTGAAGAAGAAACTTTAATAGTTATTCAATAAGGGTTTCATACAACCAAGAATGTCTACTTAGGGAGTCGAGTGTTGTTCATTAAGAGAAATGATGTTTATATGAGACTATGAATATGACATTATCAATTGAATATGGTTACAATGAAGAATCAAGTATTACTTAATGAGGATTGATGATCTATTTATTAGTTGAACGGTGTTGCATTATTTTTAAAGATAAGTTGGAGTTCAGGATATCATCATTTGAGTATCGTGATAGAGAATATACCTAAGTTAACCTTCAGAACTAGGTATGATCACTATGAGTTTGTGGTTACGCCATTCAGAATAATCAATACTCCCACAACATTTGTGAATGTTGATGAGTACCGTGTATAAACATTATCTAGATCAATTTGTGGCTGTCTTTATAGGCAACATCTTGATCTAAGCTAAGGACAGGGAGAAGCATGAGCAACATATTTATTTGGTGTTAGAGTTGTTGAAGTAGCATTAGTTGCATGTGAAGTTTGGAAGTGTGAATTTTGACTAACCAAGGTGTTTTTTCTTGGTCATGCCATATATGATATTGGTATTTGTGTAGATCCTAAGAAGGTTGAACAGTGTTTATGTGGGACCAACCAATGACACTAATTGAGGTGCAATTTTTCCTTAATCGAGTTAATTACTATAGCCTTTCTATTGACCAGACTAATCGAGAAGGATGTACCCTTTGTATGTATAGAGGAATGTCAATGCAATTTCTAGTTGTTGAAGAAGAATTTGACACATCTACATGTTTGTTTTTCTTGATCCAAGGAAATGTTACATAGTCTTCTAAGATACTTCAAAAGATGGGCTTAGATGTTTGTTGATGCATGATAACCATATAATCTCTTTTTCTTCTTATCAGATTATGAAGCATGAAGACAATTACTCAAGACATGATATAGAGTTTGCAATAGTGGTCATGATATTGAATACCTGGAGACACTATCTTTATGGAGTGTATTTATGAAACTTCACATATCGGATGAAATCATAATACCTCTTTTCAAAGCAAGAGTTGAACATGAGACAGAGGACGTGTCTTGAGCTGATAAAGGACTATGATTGTATAATAGAGTATCCTCCTAGGAAGTTGAGTGTAGTGGTTGATGTGCTGAGTAGAAGACCGTGTTTATCTTCAATGGATATAGCACAATTGTATTCCATAGATTGCAATAAGAAGGACATGTTAGTATCTCTATATCAGATGATTGTACAAATAGATGTTTCCTTGCTTGGTGGATTGTTAGCTCATTACATGTCAAACCAATGTTGATTCAACATTTATACATGCATACCATGTTGATACTATAGTACATATTATGAAGTCAGAGATCAGCAATAGGAAGCATGATGGGTTCCATGAGTCAGAGGATGGTAGTTCTTGATGCTCATAGATTGAAGAAGATGGTGTTAGGAGGCACATTTTTCAACGTCTTATATGCATCATGGCAGTACAAAGATGTATCACAACCTAAAGGATTTGTGTTGGCGGTGAGGAGCAAAGTGCAATGTGGCAGAGTTTCTGGTGAAGTGTCCAATTTTCCAACAAGTTAAGGCAGAACATCAATATCCAACATGGACATTGCAACCTTTGTTAATTTTAGAGTGGAAATAGGATCGTGTTAGTATGGACTTTGTGATTTGCCTTCCTAGGACTACCAAGGGGTATGATTCCATAGTGGTGGTCTTTGATAGCTTTACAAAAGTATCCCACTTTAGACAAGTAAAGACTACCCACACTACAAAATAGTTGGCACAAATATACATAAATGAGATGGTTGATCTGCATGGTGATTCTATAATGATAATATTTGATAGAGGACCAAAGTATGTGAGTACATTTTGGGATTGTTAGAATATGACTTTGCACACACAATAAAAGTTTAATATATCACTTCATCTATAGACATATGACAGTCAAAAAGGACCATGTCGAGTTTAAAGTACCTAACGAAACCTTGTGCACTCCTGTTTCATGGGAGTTGGGATATTCACCTTAGCATTATCGAGTTCACCTAGAACAATATCTATCACATGAGTTTTGGCATGGCATCATATGATGCTTTGTATGGAAGGCATTGTGAATTGCCTCTTTGTTGGTATGAGGTAGGTGAATACCAGTTTTTAGGTCCGAAGTTGGTTCGATAGAATAAGAATATGAACAAAGTGATCAAACAACACTTGAAAGCAACACAAGATAGGCAAAAGTCTTATGTGGATAATTGGAGTAATCCATTGGAGTTTTAAGTTGAGGACAATTTATGCCTCAAGGTTTCACCTGGGAAAGGTATTTTGAGGTTTATTAAGAGGGTTAAGTTGGATCCTAGATTTTTGAGGTTTATTAAGAGAGGTAAGTTGGCTCCTAGGTTTATGGGACCTTACCCTATCATTGTTCATGTTGAAAAGGTGTCATACAAGTTAGAGTTGCCACCCGAGTTGCATAGTTTGCACAATGTGTTCCATATTTCAATGTCGAGAAAGTGTCATCTAAATATAGTATGAACTATCCTCCCAATTGAAGTTCAAATTGATGATATATCTTACATAGAGGGTCCAATGTTGATCTCAGACAAGCACGTGTATGAGTTGAGGAAGAAGGATATAGTTTCAGTGAAGGTTTTGTGGCATCACTTTGGTGTACAAGAAACCATGTGGGAGCTAGCGGATGAGTGCATAGGAAGTATCTGACTTTGTTTTTGTAGGATCCTAGGGACGTAATCCTTGTTAAGGGGGTTGTAAGACCCCTGACCTAGCTTATCACTTAAAACATGTTTTGGTATCTAGTTATGTACTTGGATGCTTTGATTACATGCTTAGTATATTAATGTAATTAATTGGTTCATGTTTGTTTCTTGTGGGTCAATGTGCAACTTCTTTATGTTTGGAAGTTCTTTTGTAATTTTCATGTAGCATGCTTTGCTCTTCTCTTTTCTTTATTTCTTTATCTGGTTTGGAGGGCCTTGGTTACATTATAAACTTGTCATCCCTTCCGTCAATTGTGGACAATTGTTGGTTGATGATAATGTCATAATTTCCCAAGTAGTGAGTTGTACTTGTTATATGATTTGTCTACCGATAAACTAGGAACATGGATAAAGCAATAAGATCCATAGATTCTTGTTGATTGCTAATGTCCCATCAATAGTTGGATCTGATGTGTACCACTGAGAAGTATGTTGCCACCTATAGATGAGAGACATTGTGGCTCTTTACCATGGAAACTGTGATGGATTGGATTTTGACTTAATTTTGAGAAAAAAAATCTTTTAATGTGAGTAGGATGTGATGGACTAAACTTTTGAAATCTCTATATACTTAATGACACAATTCAATTCACATATTTGAATCATTTGGGGAGTTCCAAATTTTTTGATAAAGTTTGAGTGTTGATTTATAATGATATCACAATTAAGATCCCTAAGTTTATGTCTTTTGAGGTATTAAACTAACTGGTTAAATTGTGGTAAATTGGAACCAAAATCTAATAAAATGTATCTCGAGTGGTTAGCAAGCTATTGTTAAATTTTCTTGAATATTGGAGTATTCTAGAGGAAGTTATTTAGCTTTGATTTTTGTGAAATAATGTGATGTATTAAAGAATAATGGACAGAAGTGCTAAGTTTTAGCCTAAGTTGGCTGTGTCACGCACCCATGGTTCCTTGGCTGGGAAGCGTGGCTATTTTATGGCCTTATATCCCTAATCGAGGGGTCACACCTCCATCATTGAGGGCGCCACAAATCCAGTATGGTGTGGAGAGATTCTAGCCCTTAGATGAGATTAGGCGACCACTACATCATCTTCTGAGGAAGACTAGAGGGGAAGTTTCATGGTGCATTTTGTGGCTTCCGTAGATGTTTTCCTAGTAGCCAAACCCCATCATAGGAGGAAGCTTGAGGGACTTGGTATATAGGCATGGAGCTTACAACATATGAATTTTAGACTTGGATCAACTTCCTATAGGTTGTGTGACCCCTGGACCTTTCACGTGCCAAAAATGATGCAGGAAACATCTTTTCCCCTCCTTAGCCCCTACGACGGAAAGCATAACTGAGGTACACCGATCCCTAGCTCCAGTAGCCACCAAAGACCCTTGAGGAGCATGAATGGTGAGGGAAGGTGACTCCGACCTTTTGGTGGTGGATTCAGTAGGTGAGGATCAGGAAAACGACTGAGACATCTATATGGATTTTCCCCAGCCCCGACGGTGGTTTTGCGTAGGGAGAATAGAGGATGTATGTGGGGTTCATTCAAGAGAGGAGAAAAAGGAAACTGGTCAGGTCCAGTTCCCAGACTGGCCGACTCAGACAAACAAGAGCACCACATGATATCTATTGGTATGTATGCCCAGAGAGACAATCATGTGATGATTGTAATGACATAAATTGTATATGATTTGATTATTAATAAAAGGTAAGCTTCTGATTTATTATGTTTCATTCAGTTATGAGATAATGAAACAAAATAATAAATGTCTAGAGAATGATATTAGTCAATGATGTATGTCTTCAGGTTGAGGACCTGAAAAAATGAGATCATACAGATGTTAAAAGTACATATACATATTCTCATTATGTCCCTAATTAGTTGCTATTGTGGAAGGTTGATAGAGAACAATAACACATAAGATCAGAGTGTGAGTTGATTGATGAAAAAATCTCATTAGTCATGTTATGGCTATATCAAACAAGCACACAGATACATGTTAGGGAATAGTGTATTGGATAGACCCTCCATGAGACTGAAACATGGAAGCCATCATCATGGAAATCATAGTCAAGTCTCATAGTATTGGTGGTGGATGTGGTTCTTAGACCAAAAATCAGTGCACTCATCACATGTCATTGGGTACAATTTGACATCATCAAATGCAGTCCTGAAACATGGGTTGTTATAAAGGTGATGATTGGGTGACTTTGACACATGGGAATTGACTGTGAGTGATAGAGATAAAATTTGTCCCTCCTACATGAGTATGATATCCAAGGATTCTTTATTAGTGAGAGTCAGAAAAGTATGGCCATACATATCTAAGTCAATATGTGATATTGAGCTTACATATATCTCATACAATCTTCTCTGGTTCAAGAAAGAAGATTGAATAATAATGAGGATGGCTTCTTCATGCCTCTAGTTCAATTTGGATATCAGTGACAAAAGAACTATACAAACATTATAACACCATACACATATGGTAGATTGAAGTTGCTCCCCAACTTTCCATTCACTTAGGTAGCACTGATGTGCGACTAGGCACCACTCTTTACTTGTTATGTCATATGTTGTTATGGACATTCACTGCTAATGTGATATGGGACCTATAGGGTCACACACATAGGAACTCATTTTGAAGAGGAGTTTGATCTTGAATGATGATTGAATTGGTTAATAAAGTGTTTAGGTATTCAAATTCATGCAATTGATCAATTGACTAGACTGCCAAATGATTTGTTCAAGAGTTGGTACAATTGTTTGGAGTGTGAGGTTGATTGTATCATGTATTTGCTAAAATTCAGCCTGGTCTGGGGTGCCATACGACCGTTTGGCTTGGCCAGAAAACCATTATTTAGATGACTGTCTTGCTTGGTGTGAGACGCCCATCTTAGATACACCAAATTACTAGTTTAGGGGTGCAATTTGATTGCACATTGGATTGGTACTGACATAATGATGTACACTAATTGGAATTAAATTGTCGACATATGCACAAAATTGGAAAATGCCAAATGACCATCTAGACTAAGCTAGATGACCGTTTGGCATGTCAAATGACCATATGGGTTTCCAGACAATTGTCTCGGCTATTGTAGGTTGCAAAACTTCTAGAATTGTTGCAAAAATTGAGATTTTCCAGTCCCGTCCACTCTCGCATGGGGGCTTCCCAGAGCACAACACATACAATTGAGAATCAATTTATCTAACAATGGTTGTTCTCTCTGGTTGAGGTAACCAAGAGAGTCGTAGCAAGTTCTACCTAACTAAGGAGGGATAGCAAGGGAGAGAACAACTGAGGATTATTGTTGTAGGAGAGCAAGTTGGTGACTAGTACACCAACAGGAGGGACAACTCCTTCACGTTCATTCTTGTAGGATGATAAGAGTTCTCGTTGGTCTGTGTGGACTACTCTAGAGGCAGAAGCCACTTGGCTGCTGCTAGGAGGGGAACATCAACTCACAGTTCCATAGTGAGATCATAGGAGTTGCTGTAGCAATTGTTCGAGTCTGTTGTCTGTGGAGTAGTAGACAAACGAGTCCCAGTGCAACCAGGAGCTACACAGACACCGTCCAAGACAGAGTGCACATCTACATTGATGAGGATTGTCACGGGACATGCTGCAGGACCAAGTGTATCTTCGTGAAACCATCCTTCCCATTGCATAGTTATTGACGTCATCTGCTAGTTGATGGGAAATATGTCAATAAAATTTATGTTTCCCCTACCTGTCTGATGTCATATTTCCCTACAGTGATATCAGAGCTGCGTCAACTCATTATGTTTTGGGATAATCGATATGATCATATTTTTAGTTTTACCGAATTTATTTATTACATGTGATGCAAATATTTTAAATGGTTGATGTGCATGTCTGTCTTATCACCACATAAAGAACCTAAATGAATATATATATGTATGTATGTATAAAAATATAAATAAATAAATAAATAAATAATATATATATATATATATGTATATATATGCAATTTATACGGGTCACCCTAAAAGTAAGTTTTGATGGTGGATGTGTAGCATGGTTATGGCTAATAACCCCTATTGTCAGTGCATGGTTGTGTGATTGGTTAATCTTGTTTATCTTGGTCTGTGTATAATGTCTCTATCTTATCTTCCCAATGTAAAGTTAATTCTCTCCTGCCTTTTCTCCCCTCGAATGTAACTCGAGGTTTCTCTATAATAATGTAAAAGTAGGATAGTTTACTTTCCTATTTAGACAAAGAAGAAAGAAACCAACCAAACACTCGGAAGGGTCAAGGCGACTAATTGGCGAGACGACGGGGAACCCGAAGGACCATACAAACTGATCATTTGGAGGAGATAAATGATCAGATACAGAACGACCAACTGACCGTTTGGAGGATCCAAACGACCGACTGGAGGCGACCAACTGACTCACCAGGATGAGAGATGACCGGTTCAAAGGTTAAACAAGTAAACCCGAATAGCCAAGCATGGATCTTCATCAACAACATGTTTCTGTATGTGATGTGGACCTAGGTTGTGGTAATTCCTTATTGCTCCAAGGAATTACATTAGGCTGGTAACAACCATCACTTCATTTATTGCATGTTGTGGTATATAGCATGTATATAATACATACTATATATGTGGTGATTGGATAAAGTATATGTATTTATAAGAACTCCCTCAAATAAAATATCAAAGTCTTAGATGCTTTTTGAAAGTAGAACACATGAAAAGCTTGATCCACCAAGCATAGGTTATGCCAAAGCGTGGTGCACCATCTATCTCGTGGAAGTGTGATGGCAGTAATGTAGGTTCCGCCAAAGTGGGGTGCATTATTATTGTGTCGGCTTTTGGGTCAGGCTTGACTGGTGATTCTCATAGAGTATGGGCCCACAAGCATGCATATGAGTATGATAAGAAGTTGTGCATATCATCTATCCAAGAGTTGCATATGATGCAATTGGAAAATGTTTCCTACTTTAATAATTGGTCATGAGCGCCATCGTTGGTTGGGTATTGAATGAATTATTTTGGATCTTGGCCCACTAGAAGATTGTATGTTGTAATCTTCTGAATTGATATTGATGGCTATAAATTTGAATAAAATAGTGGGAGAGATAGTTAATTAAATACCTAATTAATATAGTGAAATTTATCAAATCAAACAAAAACAAATTTTTTTTTTGAAAAAGTTTCAATATTTCTTTGTAGAATCAAATGTCAAACACAAACATGTTCTTATTGTAGTTATTCCTTGAGAAGGAAAAAATGGGATAAAGTTCCACAATTGGTTAAGGACTTTGAGAAATATTCTCATTAGTGAGCTAAAGCTCTATGTACTTAAAAAACCAGTGCCAGAGGAACCCACTCCAAATGTGCCTAGGGCTGTCATGAGTGCTTACTTGAATCATGCCAATGATGCCATAGACATTTGAATACCTGATGCTATGTTGTATGAACTACGAGTTGCATGAACAACATGAATACATGGAAATTCTTGAGATGTTAACACATCTTAAGAATCATGTAAAGCAAACAAGGTATAATTTGAGTGCAAACTGACAAAGAGAGGTCCAGTAGAACCCCATGTACTCAATGTGATTGGACATGTGGAGTGACTGAGATTTCTCTTAGGTCAAGATTGACCATGAATATGATTATGAAAGCATTGCATGAATCATATAGTCAGTTTATCAAAAGCTTGGCATGTTGATGCTAAAGCATGGAAGAAGAAGGACAAATTTGTGATGGTGATCAGTGGAAGTGAGTCCCAGGGAAAAGACAAGGCCAAGAAGTATTCGGAGGCTAAGCTAAAGACCAAGTCTTCTGCACTCAATATATAGAGAAGGGTAAGTGTAAAAGGAATATGTCCTTTTTCACTTAAAGGATAAAGAAAAGAAAGTTCCACCATTGTCAAATATCTGGACATTAGAAAGAACTATCATCCTTATAAAGGATCTCAGAAAGAAGATGGAGATAGAGATCTCTACTTCAGGACCTGAGAAGTAGTAAGCTAGAACTATGCAGAGCAAGGTTTGCTGCCTCTACAGTTAGAAATTGTCATTAATGGGCACATTATAGAATTAGTGAATTGATATTATGTACTTGCCAATGATGACAACTTTATATGTTTTGTATGATAAGAACATTATGTTTCATTTTAAAAGATATGCTCTTTTATGGCAATGTCCTATGTCTCAAAAACGATACTTGACAGTTGTAAAGACAAATGTGTATGATACATATACTGAATTTCTTGATAACTCAAACAAACTGAATACCTATATCCTTGTCATATAGAGTGTATAAATGAGAAATACATTTCTAGAATTCATATGATGGTTATGTAGACTCTTTTAGTTATTGAACCAATAGAGACATGCATGTCTTATTTGTTGTCCAATATGATAAAAGCATCCTCACTAGATGTAGTGGGAGATCGACTATTCCATTAGGAATAGTACATACTGATGTACATAGACCTTTTAGAATGAATGCTAAAGGTAGTTACAAGTACCTCATTATATTTATTGATGTGATCAGTAGTATTGAATTTGTATTTAATGAAATACAAGTATCAATCTCTTGAAGTGTTCAAGAAGATTATGAATGAAGTATGTAACTCACTTGGTAAAGTATTAAGATACATTGATGCGATCAATGTTGAAATATTTTAACCAAGAGTTTGATGACTTTCTGGAGAGACCATGATAGTGTATCACAATGAACTCCACCTAAAACATATTGATGTGTAACAAAGAAAGTATCACACCCTGTTAAAACATGGTGAGATTAATCAATAAATCCTAGTTGATCTTATAATTCCTTTTGGGAAAATGCTTTACACTAAAAACAATGTATCATCTAACATGGTTCAAAAGATACTATATGAGATATGGCATGGGAGGAGTCCCTATGTGTCTTTTATAGTGATTAGGATTGAAGGCTTATATAAGAAAATTGTTTCTTAAAAGCTTTGTCCACAAAATCATATAAATGTTATTTTGTTAAATAGTAATTTTATCCCAATCCAACAATAAAGTGTTTTTTAGTCTGGATGATTGTATTCCTAAAAGGGAACTTAGTTCCAAAGGAATCAGTGGGAGTAGAAGTAGAACTCAAAATGTTTGAGATAAACAAGAAAACATTGAACCTAAAGAGGTGCAATAGGAACAAAGAGAATCACAAGCTATTGTGGAATCTAAAGTTCCTTATGTAAAACAATACCTCATAGATCTAGTAGAACACACCTTGATTTTGAAAGATTATGACATCTTATGACTCAAGAAGGTAGTGAGTTGATTATAGAGATGAGTCAACAACCTACCTAGAAGCTACTGAGGGATCAGAATTTGATAAATGGCTTGAGGCCATAAGATTAATGATGGACTCCATGTAAACCAACAAGGTATGACCTTGGTAGATCCATCTGAAGGGGTAAAACCCATAGGGTGCATTTGGGTCTTTGAAAGGAGACCAACACACAAGTGTAGTTTGGTTGCAAAATATTTTCAAACTAGTTTAAGGTGTTGAACATGATCAAGTATTTCACTAGTTACCATGGTTAAATCCATCAGGATCATGCTTGTTGTTGCAGCTTAGCATGACTATTTAATTTGTCATATGGATGTTAAAACTTCATTCCTTAATTGGAATAATTATAAGGATCTATATGTAATGTAGCCTAAAGGTTTTATAAATCCAAGAATGCAAATAAAGTCTATAAGATACAAAGGCCAGTCTAAGGATTGAAGAAAGTATCTCAGACCTAAAATCTTCTATTTGACAAGATGGTCAAAGGGTTTGACTTGAGTCAAAATGAAGATGAAATCTGTGATTACAAAAGATTTAGTGGGAGCATATTTATATTCCACATAATGATGTAGAATAACATCGTTATCCTATAAACATTAAAACCTAGCAAGGAAAGTACCTTCTATATGAAGGGTTTAGGTGAAGCATCCTATGTGATAGGGATTAAGGTCTATAGAGATAGATCTGGAAAGCTTCTTGACCTAAGTAAGAGAATACACTTAGAAAGATGTTGAAGGATTCAACATGCAAGACACAATGAAAGAAAACTTGTCCATGTTTTATGGAGTTAGTTTTTCAATATCTTAGTGTCTCGGTTCTTATGAAGAACAAGAAAACATGGAATAGATGACATATGCATTCACAATTATATCTATATTGAATGCAATGTTATGTACTTATCTCGTTATCTCGTATGTATTAGACATGACGAGAGGATATCCAACCATCTCATATGTATTGGACATGATGAGAAGACATATATATATATATGTATATATATATATATATATATATATATATATATATATATATATATATATATATATATATATATACCTACATAGCAATCTTGTGTATTGCACATGACAAGAAGGTATATGTCAGATGCCAGTGAGAGTTATTGGACTACCATAAAGAACATCCTTAGGTGCTCATTAAGCACTTAAAGGATTGGTTCTATAGTTATGGTAATAAGGAAGAGTTGGGTGTAATGAGTTACACCGATGTAAGCTTCCAAATTGACAAAATGATCGCAATCTGAGATTAATGTTTAACATTAAATGAGAATTGTAAGCTAGCAAGGGTTATAAGCTAATGACAGTTGTTTAAATCTACAAAAGAAGTCGAGTATCTGTGTGTTATAAGAACAACAAAGGATATTGTATGGATCAAAAGTTCATATAGGTGAACTTGTGTGAGGTTCCAACCATTGATGACATAGTAGAAATATTGGTGACAACAATAGAGATACTAGTTAGGCTCAGAATCTCGGATAACATAATATGGTACTTCCATCTCATATGATTAGTCGTACAATGAAGAGGTGTGAAAAATTGCAAAATACCAACTTGAAGCAAATGTTGCTAAAACCACCATAAAATCACTTGCGCAGTAGAAACATGATGGACATGTTAGGTCACTCAGAATAAGATTTGTGGGTGATTGGTTCTAAGTGCAAGTGGGAGTCTGATAGTATGTATTCTCAGAGAGCCAATCATGTGATGACTGTAATGGCATAAATTATAAATGATTTGATTATTAATAAAAGGCAAGCTTCCAATTTATTATGTTTCATTTAGTTATGAGATAATAAAATAACATAATAAATGTCTAGAGAATGATATTACTCAGTGACATATGTCTTCAGGTTGAGGACATGAAGAAATGAGATCATACGAATGTTAAGAGTACATATACATATTCTCATTATGTTCCTGATTGGTAGCTATTGTGGAAGGTTAATAAACAACAATAACACATAAGATCAGAGTGTGAGTTGGTTGATGACAGAATCTCATTAGTCATGATATGGCTAGATCAAACAAAGCACACTGATACATGTTAGGGAACAGTGTATCAGACAGACCCATCATGAGATTGACACATGGAAGCCATCATCTTGGAAGTCATAGTCAGCTCTCACAGTGATGGTGATGGATGCAGTTCTTTTACCTGAAATCACTACACTCATAACATGTCATTGGATAGGCTTTGACATCATCAAACACAGTCCTGAAACATGGATTATTATGAAGGTGATGATTGGGTGACTTTGACACATGGGGATTAATCATTGGATTGGTGCTGACATAATGATGTATACAAATTGGAATTGAATTGTTGAAATATGAATAAAACTCGAAAGCGCCAGACAACCATCTTGGTTGCCAGATGACCGTATCGACTGTCATAGGTTGCAAAACTTCCAGAATTATTGCAAAAATTTGAGATCTTCCAGTCCCTTCCAATTAAACTGGGAACCCTGACCCTGGACTCTACTATAAATAGAGGGGTACTAAGGGTTTCCCAAAGCACAACACATACAATTTAGGATCAATTTCTCTGACAATTTTTGTCCTCTCTAGTTGTGGTAACCAATAGAGCCCAAGCAAGTCCTACCGACTAGGGAAGGATATTAAGGGAGAGAACAATTGAGGATCATTGTTGTGGGAGAGCAGGTTGGTGACTAGTAAACCAACAGGAGGGACAACTCTTTCCTATCTGTTCTTGTAAGATGACAATAGTTCTAGGTTGTCCATGTGGATTACTCTAGAGGCAGGAGTCCTTTACTTGCTACTCGGAGGGTGACATCAACTCACAGTCTGTAGCAAGACCAGAGGAGCCATTGCAGTAGTTGTCTGAGTCTACTATCTGTGGAGGCGCAGTCAGACGCGTCCTAGTGCAACCGGGAGTTGCACAAACATCATGCAAGATAGTGCACATCTACATCGATGAGGATTGCCACTGGACTTACTCCAGGACCAGGTATATATTCTTGAAACCATCCTTCCCATTGCATAGTTATTGATGCAATCTGGTGGTTAATGGGAAACATTTCAGTAAAGATTTTGTTTCCGAAGCCTATCTGATGTTGTATTTTCCTATAATATCCACGTGACAACCTTTTATGGATAATTCATAGTAAATAGCTCATAGATTAGAAAAATATGAACAAGCTATCAGTATATTCAGAAATATATATAGAATAATATCAAATCATAATATTGGTTTGTTGACGCTTAAATGACACATATATTAAGTAAGATGTATAATACTTACATCATGTGTAATATAAATTAAATGATGACCTAAAATTATGATAATGCACCAATAACTCCCAAATATGATATATAATGCATATGGCATTAGATATGATCATGTTTGAACATTTAATTATGTAATTTGTTTAATGTATCTAATTAGGGCTAATAACCCCAATTAATGTGCAATTATTACAAATATGCTCAAGAAATTCAAAAAATTATAGTGTAAGATCATATTGGTATCTGGAACCATTTGTAAAATTTGATATCATAATGATGCATATAACTCATGTTACATATTAATTGTTTGTAAAATAGTGAGAAACCCTAATTGGAGTAATGTATGTAAAACCTAGGGGTAATATATGCACAAGATTATATGCAACAAAATATTTAGATGATTTACAGTAATATGGAGTATGATATTAGTAACCTAAACCTAGGTTGACGAGACAAGTAATGATGAGAATATCATAATGACTAAGAAAAACCCTAAAATGAATCATGGCTAGGGTTAATGATGAGAACCTAATGGTAGTACAATGCTTGGAAGTGACTTAACTCTTTGGTAGTTGATCACATTGTACATATGATCTAACTCTTTGGTAGGAAATCATAAAGTCCTTAATCTTGAACTCTTTGGGAGTCCAGAGAATGCATGAAAACCTTCAATGGTCAATGCATGGATGTGAATGGAAAATGTGCTTAAAATGTGTGTTGTCTTTTTCTAATAACATCTTTGTTCAAGTATGATTTTGTTATCTTTTATAAATGTGATGTATTAGTTTTATCTTATTGCCAATTCATAGTATAAAGAGGTATTTGAAACACGTAGGCATACTCAGTATAATATTTTAGTATATTGTGATGACATGTACCACTTGTAATCTCTTGTTTAGGTGATGTAGACATATGATCTTGAAGACTCTTGATAGTTGGGAGTTGTGTAGCGAGCCCATGTACAGATGGACCTATTAACTAAGATCATGTTATAGTTTGTATGTGCATATGTAGAAGTTTACTATTCAATGTGTAATATTTCAATTTGTAATTATATGTTGAATGGTGAGCTTGTGTTGTTGTGGTTTGTTTATTGTTCATGTGCATGCTCCACTCTGATTTCCTTTGACTACCTATGATTTTCTTCTTCCTCGCCTAGTGTGTGCATTTGAGTTGGGATTCTCACTGAGGTGAGGATTTCAATTTGAACTTCACACACTAGATTAAGGTGCTAAAAATATGGGGACGTCATAGAAACATTGCCCTGAAACCCATCGATGAAGAACATGTCTACCATACATTAATGAGTTTATCTGCTTATGTACTAATGAATATCCTTGTGTTGAGAGCCAATGATAAGGACTAATGGGATCTCTACTTGTACTCCCCTAATGAAACCTCTAGAGTCTACTGGTGAGAGTTTAGGGTCATCCATTGTTGGTGTCATTGGCCGATTACACCACTGATGTAAATATTGATGGCTCAACAAGTTTAACCATTCCTTCTCTCTCCTTTTCTTTTTCCTATGAGGTCAGAAGTACTCCTTTCTCCTCTTCCTTAAGCTTGATTGCACGAGTTTCTTTTGAAGAGCCAGAGCAACCGTGATTTGTCATTGGTTGATGACAATTGATAAGATTTTTGCTTTCATTGATAATTGACAAAGTTGTTGTTTGTGTTGGATCCTAGATGGGTGTTTGGATGCTCTAGAGGATGGGGGGTGAATAGAGCTGAATGAACTTAAACAAAATTCATCAGACCTTCAAAATATATCAAAAGATAAGGTGTTAAATAGGAAGTTTGAGTGCAACTAAAACATTCATAGCAAGAGAGAGAGAGATTGAACATACACCAAGTGACAAGCTATGTAGAGTGGTTCCACACTTCAAACTAGAAGCGAGTCAGTCCACTACCTAGAAAGGTCAACCTCTAGGATTTCTTAACCATTGCAGTCTTATATTCATTCATAAGACTTACAATACATGATCACCAAAGGACTTACCCATCCAAGTACAAGAAGATATCCACCTTACCAAGGACTAACCCACTTTGCTTGAGTCTTCAGCCTTCACCAAGGTCTTACCCACTCAAGCACAAGTCCTCCACCTTCAAGGACTTTGCCACTCCTCTTGGATCTTCAGCCTTTGCCTTCACCTTCACTCAGAGAAGCTTCTACCAAGGACTTACCCACTTGAGCAAGGAGTCTTCTGCCTTCACCAAGGACTTACCCACTCTTGCTCCAAGTCTTCAGCCTTGATCTTCACCAAGGGACTCCTTCCCTTGTTCTTCTTCACCTCTCTTAGCCAAGGGAGAGAACCTTCATCTTCATGGTTGAAATGAGAGATAGGGAGAGGTGGTGGAAGTGAGAGCCTCATAAGATATACATGTAGGACTAGCTCTCTAATAGATTTCCTACTCACTCTAACGAATGTAGCAAGTGATTAAGCTTAGAGAGAGAGAGGAGGCTGTAGGAAGCACTCAACTATAGAATATGAACCTCACATAGAGTTTTGCATTGAATGCTCAACCTTGGAATGAAGCCTAAGGGGTCCTATTTATAGTTGGGGACGCCTCTTAGCCTTTTGGAACACTTAAGAATGAAAACTAGCCATTTTGTGGCTTGCAACAGATATATTTTCACTTTTTGCAACTCTACAATGTCTAGAAACACTTTTCTGCACTTTTCCGTACAGTGCAATCATTCGAGTTTCTATAAAGGTAACTCGAACGATCCCACTAAAAGACAAGATCGATTTAGGCCATCATTCGAGTTTATCCTGGGGTAACTCGATTGATTCACTTAAATTAGTTTTGGTCAGTAGAGGGATCGATCGAGTTCTGTGAAGTGCAAACTTGACTGATCAAAAGTCATTTTCGAGATCCAATAAGGATCGGTCGAGTTTGCAACTCGATCGATGAACAACCTGATGTGAATTTTAGAAAATGGATTTTGAGTGCTTAAATATTCAATCTAAGTACTCTTGATTTTTTCTAAGCTTAATTACAAGTCATACAATCATTACAAGTGATTTACAACATGATTCTAATGGATTTACATCATATTACAATAACGTTCACTTGTATTGACTTTGACTTGTCTTTTCTCCAATTTGATATGCACAAGTTAGGGCATTTGGAGTGTGTCTATACCTAATCTGAAATCACTCAAGTAGAGACATTAGACACAAATAAGTGGAATGGTTTAGTCATCATCAAAACAAAGGTTTAGTCAATTTATACCTTGAGTCAACATACTCCCCCTTTTTGAAGATGACAAACCATTCCATAAATGTATTGAAAGCATTTAAGTAAAGTCATACCTTTGGAGAAACCTAGGGTTTTCAATAGAATTGAGTTCATATGCTCCCCCTCGATTGATTCTAGTGGAGTTCTCATACTCCCCCTCAATTGATGCTATTTCTTCTTCTCCCCTTTACATGGACATGCTTCTCCTCTTCATGCAAGACATGCCTTCTCCCTATTTTGTCAAAAGAAGACATACCTTTCTCCCCCTTTGTCATTTCAAAAAGTGGGGGGTATTAAGAGATGAGAAACACCACTTGTTAAGAGAAAGGAGATAACAAAAAGTTATATAAGGAGAGTAGAAGAGCACATATAGGGGCTTGTCCAAGCATAGAAAGAAAAGCAAGTTAAAGCATGCACTTGAACAACCCAAAAAGCAAGATAAAGTTCTGTAGAAAAATAATCAAATGCAAATTTGACCCTCAAGATGACAGAATTTTCCCAAAAAGTGTCAGGGCTCATGGCATTGCGCTGAGCCTTGCTCAGAAGGTAGTTTCTGCATAAAAACACTAGTCTTGCACCAAAAATTGAAACTGGAGCAAAATCTGCATAAAATAAAAAAATACTCCAATTTCTATATACAATGTAGCTCAATGTTTCCTACATCAAAATGTTATGCAAGCAACTCAAGATAGTAGATATGAAATTCAAGGAACAAGCTTGAGCAAGTTTGAAACAAGATACAAGCATAGCATATAGTTGAATACCACTTGATGAACAGGGCTAGAACTACATGTATATGAACTACTAGTAGATGATATCACAAGTTAGGACTACTAGTAAGATCTAGATCATAGCAAGAGATACCAAAAGATACAAAAGATAAAGCAAGATATGAGTAGATGTAGACATATATCCAAACAAAGAGATATGCAATTTTAGAAGCATGAAAGGATATAACTCACTAACACGTATGCATCATTACCAAAAGATGATCACCACTAAGAATCTCAAGATTGTATCCAAACAAGATATACAACTGTATATATGTAGCAAGTTAGAGCACAACAGAAGCAATAGAAGACACAACCAGGAGATCCAAAGAGATCATCATCAAAACCTGCAAAACAACTCAAAGCAAGTAATTGCAAGATATAGATGTACCAATTTAGAGCAATTAGAAAGATAGAGTTGTAAGCAAGATAGGCAATTTAGAATATGGAAATATGCATATATAAAGGTACCAAATGGGAGTGCCAAAGAATAAGGTTATTGGTTGAGAAAATCTAGTTGAGAGGAAAATTCTCATTTAATAAGCCAAATGTATATTCCGTGTACAATATTGTCAGTCGAGTTTTGTGTATTGACAACTTGATCAATGACAGCTATTGGAAACACCCATTAGTGCCTATCGGTCGAGTTTCAAATAGGAAAAACTCGATTGACAAAGTGTTGTCAGAAAGCACATATATTTCATAAAAACATATTTCGAGGCATGCTAAATATACAAACCATATCCAAACATGTGTAAGCAAGTTAGTAATGCACTATAAAATCATTTGAAACAATTTTTAAGCAAGAGTGTGAAGAGAAACACAAAATACCACTTTTGACTCAAAAACCATATGTATAGTGCACACTATCTTGACAAAAACAAGTTAGGATTGGTTATAAGCAAGAAAACATTACCTTTGTTCTTACCGTTCCTTTTTCCACTTGTTGTCACCCTCTACACATCTCACCTTTCTTCTTTCATGTGGATTTAGAAGTCAATTTGCAATTCAATAGCTCAGGTCAATCCATTTGCAAGTACCTACAAGAAGAAATATGAAATGGCCCCCAATCATGTTTTTGGGTCTGGAGGGGTTAGCTTAGCAACCCAAGTCCTATTTCTCTTGAGTGCTTTCCTAAAAGGACAACAAGTAGAATAATGGCCAATATCATTGCAATAGTTGCATGTGCCCATAGTCTTGGAACTAGAGGATTTTCCATGGAAGATTGGAGGTGCTTTACCGTTGTTGTTCCTTTGACTACTATCATATCCTAAACCATATCTACCAATTTGTTTAGTAGTATGGTATAAGATATCATTAATATTCTTTTTACCAACTAAGAATCTTTGCAAAGAAGATCTCAAACTATCATTATCATGCATAAGAGAAGAAATAGTAGAAGACAAATGATTGATATTGTAAGGTGGCGAGATCACCCCTTACTTAAATTTAACAAAAAATACAATACATCCCTCAAATTATTAAAAACATTATGATGGAAGGATGTATGCATAATAAATCCATTTAAATAAGCATGGACCAAATACAACCATTGTCAATAGTAGAAGCGGAAGAAAGTAAGATGAGAAAACTAAACTCTTACATAGATTGTTCCAAAAGAAGAAGCAGATGAGAATCTAGGCTATTACAAAGCTTTTATTTCTGGAGTTCATAACATATATTTTTTAGCAAGGTCTTAGCAGAATCAACCTTGTCATGATGGCAACTTTATTCATGCCGTGGGTTTCCTTGTGCTTGGTCTAGCCCTTGTCCTAGTTTTGGGTGGTTGGGAAGCACTCAACAAGAGAAAGATGAAAGTATGTGTCACAAAATGATAAGGTTCAAGAAGCATTTTAAGGAATGGAAACATTAAGATTCTCTACACTAAGAATGTTCAAGAGTATGAGGCATATAATTCAAATGGGATTTCTGCCAAGCATATAAGTCAAATATATAACAAGCATGGTTCATTATGACTAAGCTAAACTAACATAGGGTGAGGCGCCTACCAACCTAAACCAGGAGGAGAGGGGAAACAACATCCCAAACCTCATAATATATAAAAGTGGCAGGGGGACTAAAACCCCAGTGCCCTATGGGTGACTTGTACTGATGTACACTACATTAGTTAACTAGTCAAGCTATCATTATCATGCTTACAATTTACATTGGTAGGGAAAGGAAATAGCAATAATTCAAGTGGGGCCCAATGACCAAAACATTTCCAAGAGATAACCATATAGGATGTTCATATATCAAGATTTCATGTTGGATGCTCAAGTGAAAGGTTCAAGGGAAACATTTACATGGAAAGAATTAAATCATATCAACAAGGCAAGTGGGATCCAATGACCCAAATTTATTCAAGGGATATCAGTAAAGCAGGTTTATACATCAGGGTTACAAATTGCATGTTCAAGTGGATGATGGAGAATATTATCATAACTATGCATCATTTGGGAAAACTAGGTTTAGCATGATTAGAAGCCCAACTGAGGTGTTAGAATGCACATACATGTTCTTAATTTCTAGATTATCCCTTATCCACTAAGATGTCAGGTCCAAACTCACTTTAACCTAGGTACAATGGTTTATACATGTATTAGGTTACTTAAAAGTAATTTTAAGTGTAAAATGTCCACATTTATAACCTTGGATTAAAACTTTGGATTTTGGGTCTGGATACATGACCAAACAATTTCTACTATTTTTCTAATCAAGAAAACATATTTTCTTTTCAAAAATAGAGTTAAAACACTTTAATTATCATTTTATAACACTATATACATTTAAATTGAGGTTTGAATTAATTATTAGAGTTGGGATGGAAAATAGGACCATGTGGGCCGAGCGATTTATTTATATTCTTATATTTCCAAGGAGTATTTATTTATATTTTTCTGATATTCGAGCGATTTACTACAAATTAAACAAAACTGACCAATCGGAAATTAAATAAATGCCACGTGGCCAAAGGGGACCATGTGGGCCGGACCGCATCAAAGAAACGGAGTGACCAAAATATCCTTTGCGAGAGAATAGGAAAAGAAGGGCGTGTGGGGCAAATCAGTCATTTGACCATCGAGTTTCTTCCCCGAGCTGCTCGCCATGGCGACAAACTCAACCTTGGGCGATTTGGGAATTTTTGAAATACTCGATCAAAACACGAACTTAGATATAGAAAATAAATAAGAGAGGTAGACGAACTTGTTGGTCCAAGAAATTTGGATGCACGTGCTTCATAGCGCCAGGGAGATGTGCCGCAAGCTCAGGGTGCAAAACTCCTCTCCGTCAGCCACATGCACTTCCTCGGATAAAATTGAGTGGATAGGAGGGTTGCTAGGGGGCCGACGAAGCTAGGGAGGGTGTTATTTATAGGTGTGGATGCCTGTGGAGCCAAAACATAGGTGGAGGTGAGGAGCCATGGCCGACCATCTTCGACATTTCACCTACGGTGAATGGGAGGTGATGAGTTATGGCTCAATCGATGCGGGAGGTCACCACAAACTTGTAGGAGAAGAAAGATCTAGAATCAGTGAAGAAACGAGGGGAAAACGTGGGAAGGAAGCGAGTGACGTTTGTTTGTTTGTTTTTTGGTTAACCAGAGGTTGAAGATGAGGCATCGGCCGTCGGATCCGATCCACATCCACCTTCGACCGTTGGATCTCAGTCCACGATGGGCCGGGTGCGCGACATATCTATTAAGGCCGAACTTTAGCTTAAATGTGCATGTATCATTGATATCTTAATGATATAATGTCACACTTTATTAGGAAATTGATTAATGCATTTGGGAGGCCAAACGAGTTCCAAAAGACTTCAAATTTTAACCCTAGGTTGCTAATGACGTCTAGTTTCATTCTATATAATTAGATTTTTGTTTTACCCAACTTTTGGCCTCCAATGATTATGTTGCTTATTAAAGCATATATTAATATGATTTTTGGGCAAATAATTATGTATAGATTTATATGCAACCCTTGGTTTCCAATATGAGAGATGGAGTCCAAGAGCCCTCCACTCACTTATTACATGCATTTTCAAGTTTATTTATCCCATAATAAGAGTGAGGTATGAAGGTGGCTTATTATTCACCATTTTAATTTACACTTGCTAATTAATTCACTTCTTATCCATTAATATTTATTCTTGAGCACCAACATTATCCATTGGTCAACTAATTTGTGGTTTAGTGGAGATTTGCATAATTACCCCATCAATTTAACAATTCATGGTATTTGTGCATCTAACCCTCAAATTGGCATAAAATTGTACTTCAACCATCAATTTCTCAAATATTCAATATTAAGGACAAAAAATGGAGAACAAAGAAATTAACATAAAAATTGAGGTGGAAAATGATAATTTTATTAAAACTCAAGACGTTACAGCACTCCACCCGTTAGAAAGGATTTTGTCCCCAAAATCTCATACAAAAAGAGAAGGGTGAGATGAGAGCATTTCTTCTCTTATCTCCCAAGTGGTTTCTTCTAGCCCATGATACTTCCAAAACACCTTTACTAACTCAATCTCCTTATTCTTCAACTCTTTCACCCGAGTGTCTAGGATTTTTATAGGTAGCTCCTCATAGGTTAGGTTTTCATGAATCTCCAAGGGTTCTATTGTGAGTACATGAGAAGGGTCCTTCACATACTTTCTCAGCACAGACACATGAAAGACATTGTGTATCTTATCATAAGCAGGAGGAAGAGTCAGGCGGTAAGCACAGTCCCCAATCTTTGCCAAGATCTCAAAGGGTCCCACATAACGCGGGCTAAGCTTGCCTTTGACTTTGGATTGGGAAATAGAGCGTATTGGCTTGACCTTCAAGAACACATGGTCGCCAATAAGAAAACTCACATCAGACCTATGCTTGTCAACATACATCTTCTGTCGGTCTTGAGAGGCTTTCATATGCTTCTTAATCAACTGAACCTTATCTATCATCATATGCATATTATCAGTCTTCACTAAGGAACACTCAACCACATCATCCCAATGTAACGGGGAACGACATGGTCTTCCATACAATTCTTCATACGGAGGCATCCCTATGCTGGCTTGGTAGCTGTTATTGTACACAAACTCAGCCAGAGGTAGATATCTATCCCATGCACCTCCCCAATCCATCACATAAGCACGAAGAAGATCTTCTAAGATTTGTACAGTTCTTTCAGACTGACCATCGGTCTGGGGGTGATAAGTAGTGTTGAACCGTAGGTCAGTACCCATTTCTTCTAATGTCTGACTCCATAGACGAGAGGTGAACTTGGGATCATGGTTAGAAACTATTACTTCCGGTACACCATGCAGACGAACTATCCACTCCAGATATATTTGTGGCATATCCTCCACTTTGTAGTTGGACTTGAAAGGCAGAAAGTGAGTAGACTTAGTGAGGCGATCAATGACAACCCACACAACATCGTAGCCTTTCCTAGTCTTGGGGAAACTAGTGACAAAGTCCATCGCGATCTTCTCCTACTTCCATTCTGGAATTTCAAGCGGATGGAGGAGACCACCAGGTCGTTGATGTTCTATCTTAACTTGTTGGTAGGTCAAACACTTTGACACAAACAAAGCTATATCCATCTTCATGTTCTTCCACCAGAAACTGCGCTGCAAGTCCTTGTACACCTTGGTCGTGCCGGGGTGAATTGTTTACTTGGACCCATGAGCTTCACAGAGAATCTTCTGTCGCAGTTCGTCAACATCAGGAACCCACAATCTTTGTCGGAAATAGAGTGCACCATCAACTCCAATAGAGAAATCAGATTGTGATTTCAAGGTTAAGGCTTTCATTCCTTCTAGCTCAGGACTCTCCAACTGGGTAACAACAATATCAGAAATCCAGCTTGGAGTGATTGATAGGCTAGCCATGTGAACACATAGCTTATCATCAACTTCATCATCTGGGATTTCTGTCGGTTGCGGTCGCCATCTAGAAACATACTCCATGTTTTTCCAACTGGAACAAGTTATAGCAGCACAAGTCCCAGACTTCTTCTGACTCAAGGCATCAGCAACTACGTTGGCTTTACCGGGGTGATAAGTGATGGTAAAGTCATAGTCCTTGAGATACTCCATCCATCTACGATGTCTTAGGTTCAAGTCTTTTTGTGTCAGGAGCTACTTTAAGCTTTTATGATCAGATAAGACCTCAAATTGAACCCCATAGATGTAATGTCGCCAGATATTTAGAGCATGAGCAATAGCATCGTGTGTAGGCCAGTTTTCTTCATTTAGCTTCAACTGGCGAGAGGCGTAGGTGATCACCTTGCCTTCTTGCATTAGAACACATCCCAGTCCTTGCTTGGAGGCATCCATGTAAATGACATAGGGTTTGCCTTCAACAGGTAGAGCAAGCACAGGAGCAGATGTCAGGCACTGTTTCAACTTTTGGAAACTGTCCTCACACTCAGGAGACCAATCAAACTTGATGTCCTTTCATGTCAACTTTGTCATAGGAAGAGCGAGCTCTGAGAAGTTTTTGATAAACTTCCTGTAGTAACCTGCCAGACCGAGGAAACTATGGATTTCAGATGGATTCTTTGGAGCCTTCCACTTGGTCACAGACTCAACCTTCGCAGGGTGAACAACAATGTGTCCTCTAGAAATGATGTGACCCAGAAACATAACTTCTTTAATCCAGAACTCACACTTGGAGAATTTAGCATAAAGTTGATTTTCTTACAGTGTATTGAGCACCAGCCTCAAGTGCTCACGATGTTTCTCTTCTGACTCTGAATATATCCAGACATCATCAATAAAAACCATGACAAATCGATCGAGGTAGGGGCGGAAAACTTGATTCATGAGGTCCATGAAAGCAACTGGGGCATTAGTCAAACCAAACGGCATGCCTAGAAATTCATAATGCCCATAATTGGTTCTAAAAGATGTCTTTGGGATGTCTTCAACCTTCACCCACATTTGATAGTAGCCACTCTGCAAGTCCATCTTTGAGAAGATAGTGGTGGACTTGAGTTGGTCAAAGAGATCGTTAATTCGAGGCAGTGGATAACGATTCTTCACCGTGGCCTGATTAAGCATGCGATAATCCATGCACATTCGCATAGATCCATCCTTCTTCTTTACAAACAGGACGGGGGCTCCCCAAGGAGAAATGCTTGGGCGAATGAACCCCATATCTAGAAGTTCTTGAAGCTACTTCTTTAACTCAGCAAGTTCAGCAGGTGCTAAGCGGTAAGGCGGCTTCAAGATGGGTGAAATCCCAGGTGCAATCTCGGTGGCGAATTCCACTTCGTGAGTAGGAGGCAACCCAGGCAGCTCTTTAGGAAAACATTAGGGAAGTCCTTCACCACTTCTATATGGTCGAGAGCGGGTGTAGCATCAAGAACTATGGAGGCGAGAAATGCCCTACACCCTTGCGAGATAAGCTTTTCAGCTTTGATGCCTGAGATGATGAATTGTCATTCTTCTCATTTCCTGCCTTTTACATAGAGTCTACCTTCTATAGGGTGAAACAAGCTAATCTTTGACTCATCACAGAAGAGGATTGCCTTGTAAATTTTTAGGCAGTCCATGCCCAGAATAATATAAAAAACAGACATTTCGAGCAAGATGAAGTCGGATGGAAATATCTTTCCCGAAATACACAGGTCCTGGGTTGGAAGCTTGAGATAAGAGGAGCATATTCTACCACCAGGGGTTTTGACATCTAGCACATGGTCCATGAATTCAGACTCTATCTCTAGCATAGTAGCAAACTGAGTAGATATGAAGGTATTTACGATCTAGAATCAAAAAGTGCTTTGACAGGGTACATATTAAGGTGTAGAGTACCTTCAATCACATTATTCTCATCATCAACCTCTTCAACATCCAGAGCAAAGACCCTTCCATTGCTCCTCTCCACAGGCGGATGACGTCCTTGTTGGTTATTGTTGCGGTTGTTGTTATTGTTGTGGTGATTGTTGTTGTGGTTGTTCCTCAGGGGTGAATTTTGTCGTTGTTGCTACTGCTGGGCTGGGGCCTGCCCTCAGTTGAACCTAGGATAGTTTGGCCTGATGTGACCGACTTGGCCACACTCATGACAAGTAGGGGCAGGCAGATCATTCCTACGGTGTGGTGCATTGCCAATTGGACATCTCCCAGGAGGATGAAATCGGGAGCAAGTGTTGCACATGTCACACCCTTGTGGACCATGATGGTTCTTTTGCTTGTTGTTGTTGTTGTTGTTCAAACCAGAAGCGTGGAAGCTAGGGTACGCCTCCACGGCCAGAGCTTTGTCTAGAATTTGTTGGAAGGTGAGCGGGAGATGGGGCACCAGGTGACACCCTATGTTGTAGTTGAACCCTTCAAGGAAGATGGTCACCCTCCGCTCTTCAGCTAGACCCACAACGTAACATTCTAGCACTAGGAAGCATTGCACATACTCTGACACTGACATATTCCCTTGCTCCAGACTGTAGAACTCGACCTCCTTCTTCTTTAGGTAGGCTGTGTAGATATACTTTGCTTGGAATATCTCAAGGAACTCATCCCAGGTCATAGCTGTTGTGTCTCATGTGCGGGTTATCCCATTCCACCAGACCCGTACCGGGCCATCCAGGACATAAGATGCAAAGTGGAAATTAAGATGCGGGGGTGATGGAGCCTCCACTTATGTTGAGTTGCATGCACCACTAAAAATCCTAGAGATAGTTAATCTCTAAGTTTAGCCTTGCGTATGCTATAATAAGATCTCCACCCACGTATGCTAAGATACATGGAAGTCTTATCGTAGTATAGTTAAGGGTCGAATCCACTAGACAACGGTCTTGTTAAGAGTTTAACAAGATGGAAAACGTAATAATCCTACTTATCCACTTAAAAGTTAATATTTAGATCAAAGAGTTGATTTTATGGTTAAGCTAATGTGCGGAGAAAGAAAAATAACAAGAAAGTAAACTTAAGGTTGTAAACAATATTTAGAAAATACTAGGATGTGATCGGGTTTCACCACCACTACGCATGGATCAGAACATACATGACAATAACTTGGCTTGCAAAGAAAAGGGTCTAAACAGTTAGTATCTTTGTAGACTTAGCTTCCTTTCGGATAACTAACTATGAGAAACATGGAAGTGCTGCAATGCCAGCCATCCCCGGAAGAATGATCACTTACTTTGCATCACTCCCCTCACAAAGTGTGTTCCTCGACCTATCAAGGTTGTACTTTCATACGTCAACTGATTCCATTTCATAGTGTGAAAGTACAATGATGGAGGTGAGTTTACTCCACTCCTTGAGAAATGCTCCTAGATACCGAACCAAACACATGGTGACTACATACAATCTGGAACCAACAAGCAGTCGATATTTGAATATAGAAGTACAAACATAGACAATTTTCACTAATAGATAATAGATAACACAAGTTGGTGATCAAGCAACTAGCATTCATTAAACGATTGATGTTGAACTAGAAAGATAGTGTTTTTCTATTGCAAACTCAAGAATTACAATGTATGGAATGAAAACATGGGTAGCGGGGCTACTCCCCGCACCCTAGTGTATGAGACTACTCACTCATGGTAAGAACAAAGAAGGAGGCGGGAAGAGAGAGAGAAAGCATCATCTCCACGTAGGAGGGAGGAAGGTCGACCCCTTGGAGGAGAGAGCAACTATCTTCACGCCATGTGGTTGTCTTGATGAAGAATTTTCCACTTCCCACCTTCTTATGTTGATGAGAGAGGAAGTAGCTTGAAGATGGAGTATGGATCTTGAACTGGCAGCCTTTGGGTGAAGGATGAAGGTGGAATAGCTCTGAAGTGATTGGGGAAACCTCTGGACGTCCAAGAAGTTGATGCCAAATGAGGACTCCTTAGGTCTTATTTATAGGCTTCCAAGGAATCCGAAACAGTCTTGGGACCATTTGGGTCATTAACGGTTTGGGGACCATTTGCCTTCATTCCATTACCAAACTGTTTGCCTTTATTCGGTCTTGGGACCATTTGAGCTTCATTCTGTCTCTAGACCATTTGAGTTCATTTGGTCTTGGGACTGTTCAGATTTCATTCAGTCTCGGGACCGTTTGAGTTCATTCGGTCTTGGGACCGTTTGGACTTCATTCGGTCTCCAGACCGTTTGCCTTTATTCGGTCTCAGGACCGTTTGAGTTCATTCAGTCTTGGGACCATTCAGACTTCATTCGGTCTTGGGACCGTTTGACTTTATTCGGTCTCAGGACCGTTTGAGTTCATTCGGTCTTGGGACCATTTGAGTTCATTCGGTCTTGGGACCGTTTGGACTTCATTCGGTCTCCAGACCATTTGCCTTTATCCAGTCTCGGGAACGTTTGAGTTCATTCGGTCTTGGAACCGTTTGCCTTTATCTGGTCTCAGGACTGTTTGAGTTCATTCGGTCTTAGGACCGTTTGGACTTCATTCGGTCTCCAGACCATTTGCTCCTTTTGCAATTTTTTTGGGGTTTTTCTATAAGAAGAAGGAGATAAATGTTAGTTTAATGGTGAATTCGTAATAACACAGAAAGTTAAGGATTATATCTAATTTATCTAAGAAAGAGTATGGAAAATTAAGAAAAACTAGTAAGATAACGTCACAAAATGGGAGGTTATCACCCCCTAACTTAGAGTCTAGCTTGTCCTCAAGCTGGATAGAGCTAAGGCACATAGTGGCGAGGCAATTTTATTTAGTGAAGATTTCTATACTCTTACTTCGATTCTAAACCAGAGATCTCCTAGAGTTTTATCGGGGATTCCTCTTACATTAACTCTTTCCAGTGAGAGTTGCGTGGATCTCAGGTTTCTTCTGTATAACATAATTCGCATTGGGACTACCTTTTCCTTGATCGTATTCCATGTATGTTTTTGACTCTAAGAAGTTTTATACTTCTTAGAAAATCCTACCGAAAGCTAAGATAGGTATGAGGGTTGGCTAAAGGCTACTGTGTAACTCCCCCTTTAGGTGGGAAGGGTTTATCTAAACTTTTCGGATCTCACTACTGAGCGCAACACATCTGCCTTTGTGAGGGAAGCTAAATGTACCAGTCGGGCGAGTCTTTTATCAGCTTTTCCATATACTTGGAGACCTTAGGATCTCACTACCAGGCGTGACACATCTGCCTTTGTGAGGGCAACTGGATGTACCAGCCGGGCAAGATCTTTATTGGTTCTTGTATAAGTCCTTATGCATGGCACAACTCTCATGTTTTTATTCAACACTTAGGCTTTTATTCATATGCTCACAGGCTTAGGATTTGGGTATTTAGGATTTTATTTGGGCTGCCAAGCCTCTTTTTGAAAAGAAGAAAACTGTTTCTTAGGGTTTCCTGACATGCACTTATTACAGTTTCGTACTTGGTGGTCCACTTGCGAGGTTCCTTGATTTGGATTTCACCTGGTTCCCTCCCATCTTTGAGAGTGTTTAGTTTGTTTCGGCCAGGATGTTAACCTGTGGAGAGTCTGATGCAGAATTGAAGCAAAAGAATAAGAATCAAGTATGGAAGTGATTTATTAATTTGCCATTACATGCCTAAATGCTACATATGTAAGTGAGGATTACTTTGTCTCTAACTTAGCTGGGGGTGTTCCTTTTCTAAAAAGAAAGTTGTTTTATATGCAAGGGTTATTCTATCGAAGAAATTACTGAAAAATCTAAGTGTTCAAGGAAAGGAAAAATATGTACAGAAGAACAAGGGTGAAAGAAGGAATAAAGAGAAAAGGGATTTTGAATATGATACCTCACCCTTGCCCAGTGTACCCCCCTAACTTATCATCCACTTTGTCCTCAGAGTGTCAAGGTGATAGGTTGAGAAGTACATGGGCAAGGGTATCACAGTTCTGTTAATCCCTTGTTTGATACATACGATCGTAGGAGATTAGCTGCAAACTTTCCCCGTAAAGCATGATAATCCACGTCCTTCATGTCTTCCACGTGCTTACCAAGGATAGGGATCAAAATGGTTGTTGGAACTATTGTAGATGATTGTTGTTCCTTCGTGTAGGTTTGTTTCCAGTAGCATCCAGTGGTCAGAATGAAGAAAGGGAAGCATAATAAACTTCGGAGTTGTATGTTGAAGATATGAAATTAGTGTCTCTGTGGTTCCAAAGTTCTTTGACCCTAATAGATCATCCTTCATGTATGATGATGCCATATAAACCGTAGGGTGGTCACGTGCTAGAAGAAACGGGTACGTAGTCATTACGCTCACGGATAAAGAACCTTTAACTTGTATGGTTTCATGGAGAGAATCTACCATTACCAAAATGTCTCCGTGTAGGAAAACCAGCTCATCGTTCTCTGCGTGTAGCCGAGACATGATGGGTCAGAGTTCGTTGTCGGAGAGGCTCTTGCAAGCATTAAGGTCAAAAATTGGAAATGTTGGTTGTATGGCAGATAGGGGAACCATTGGTTGGAAAGCTCTGTTGACGGTGATCCCTGTTATCAAGTCGATGTCCCCCTTGTCTGCCACCATATCGAAAGCATAAGGGTCCCGCTGGCATTGTTCTGGGACCTTGGCGGTTTGTTGTTGCTTTTTCTCCAACTCCTTTATAATTGTCCTGTATGGATGCTTTTACGTACGTTGGATAGCAGAGAAGATATACCAAGGTACATCGTCCTGTGCCATTGTCGGATCCTTAAAGAATCGTCTGTCGTAGATGAATTCCATGGCATAACGTCCTCGTAAAGAGTGCATATCTTCTGTTGCTAACTCGGTAAACAGGAGTTGTCGATTTAGTGCTTCTGTGTGTCTTATTGTACAGAAAGCACAATCCCCAGAACCCTCAATTGTTTGGACAGGCGGGTTGATTATTCGGAACCAGGGTTGATTCCAACCATGTTTAAGCGATGGGCAGGCGGCCCATATTATTTTGAGAAGCTGAAAAGGAATGCATCGTGCTTCCCTGCCTTCTGACCCTGTAAAGTTGATCTGTCCGACTTTTAGTTCACTGTCACAACAGTTGTACACCTTGGCATCACGTGCCTCGATGTCAAAAATCATGAGCAGCCAGTGTCCGAAAACTTTAAAGGGCACGGTGATGTAGTGTTCCCTTCTTGCTAGACCAACCTGCATCCACTCTATGGACTTTGCTTGTAAGTCCTTGTGTAGCAAAGAGATGGACAGGGCGGGTGAAGTGTTGAAAACAAGATGCACTTTCTTGGAGCTGCGGAATTCTTCTATAGCATTGGCAAGTAGGACACGGAAGATAGCCATCGTCACCATCGATTGTGGTCGAAGGAGATCACGAAAAGCTTTGCGGGTTAACTTGCACTTTGTCTTTGTATTGTTATATATGATGCCCCCCGTTCTTGGCATTGTCTAAAATAGTGTTTAGGATAAAAATGTCCTGAACATCTAGTGTAGAGATGGCCGCCATGTCTAGGTCTTTCATCATGTGAGGTAAAGGTGGCGGCGGGGGTAGGTCCTATGGAGGGAGTGGAGTCTGTGCACTGTCGTCTAAGAATGGAGGCAAAGTGTAATCTTTGTCTGAGTCATAGCTGGAGTTGAGTCTATCTTCTGTGTCTAGGCTCACTCTATCAAGTTCTTCCTATTCTAGGGGGAAGTTTGTAGATTGTTGAATTGCTGCTGTAGCTGGGCTTATGCTGGTTTCCATTATACATTGTTGAAATTAAAAAAAAATTGGCTTCTTTAGCAGCTTCCCCCAATGTTCCCATGGCTGAGAAATTAAAGAACTGGTCCCCATATGACATTGTGACAATGCCATTGTTATTGGGGGACTTGGGATCTTTGGTTCCACCTTCTTGGTGTCCTCTATCATGTCCTAATTTTGTGGGGTCTGCCCCTCGGCTTGTGCCCTCCCCAGCATTGCCTGGGTTGTCGGGTTGATCGTATGAGGAGGAGCTATCATTATTGGAATCAGTCGAGGAGTCAGAGTCCTCATCATCGTCTTCACTGACGTCATCATCTTCATCCACCATCTCTTCTTTTGCCTTCATGATTGACTTCTTCTTGCACTGCAGATGGATTGCTTGCAGCTCTTCAAGTGACACTTGCACATGCTCATGGGTTTCGAGTAGTGCGTCGTGGCTGTCTTTAAGATCCGCATATCTTGCTTCGGTAGAGTGGAGTCATGCGGACAGATTGATTATTTGTGTGTAAAGGTTGTTAAGTTCTTTGTTGGAGTTCTCCTCCTGGCGGCGAATGAGTTGTAGAAGGTTGTTGTTGATGTCGTCCAAGCACGTGCTTTGAGCAGTTTGCTACTGCTGAAGCTCACGAAGGGTCTCTGAAAAAGGTTGAGTTTGTGTGGAGACCCTGTCGAATTGTTGGGCCAACGCTTCTTGTTGGCCTTTCATCTCGAGTACCAGTTCCAGCAGGGTTTGTAAGTGGCTCTTGATGCGATCAAATTGTTGAGCTGCTGCTTCCTGCCGTTGTTGGATGCTCGCGATGATGCCTGGAAGGGTGTTGTTCCGCTCGTCGGTCTTAGAGACCTGTGAAGCGATTTCTTGGACACAAGAAAAAATAGATGATAATATGTTAGAAGGATCGGTGAGGAGGTTTTGAATGGCGTCAAATTGCTGTCTGAATTCCTCACTGACGTTAGAAAAGGGGACCCCAGAGATGGAAGGGTGAGGTGGCTGGGGTCGGGGTGGAAGGGTGGTAGTGCCTTGTGAGAGAGACACTATTGATGGACTCGCAAATTGTGTGGTGACTGTTGATGGAGTCACTAGCGATATCGGGGTGGTGGTGGTAGATGGGGTGGTGGATGGGAATGGTGGGGACATCCCGGGTGAGAAGGGACGAAATGGAAGTGACGAGGGGAAAGAAATTGAAGTGAAGGTGAGATCGAGTGTTGAGGTGGAGAATGGAGTGCTCGAAGGGGAAAAGAGTGAGGCAGAGTATGCGGGTGAAGTTGTGGATGTGGATGAGGGAATTATGGTGGGTATTGTTGTAGAGAATGGGAGAAGAGTGATGGATGGTGGAATGGTGGAGGGTGGTGGCGTGGTGGAAGAATGGTGGAAGGTGGTAGTGGTTGTGGTGGTGGTAGAGGTGAACCCAACATCCAGATTGAAGATGAAGGTTTCTGGTGTAATGGTGCTGTGTGGTGGCTCTGCCTCTGGGTTTATCTTTGATGTGGGTGTTTCTGATTGCTGTTGTTTTTGTATACGTAGCTTTGAAGGTCGTGTTACTGGAATTTTCTTTGGCCTTGCTGTGGGGGCAGTGACACTATGTTCAGTTTGCCCTGTCCTTGCCTGCTTCTCTTTTTCTTTGACTGAGGCTATGAGGTTGGCAAGCTCTTCTTCAGCGAAGATCAATTTATCTTTGTCGTAGTCCACCAGTTCTGGAAGAGGTAGCAGAGTTATGGATGCTTTGACGGTTGGGCAGAAAATGTAGTGGAGTTTAGCATCCTTCTCCTTTATAATGTATGAGTTTTTTAAACTCTGTTCATTTGTAAGGATGTCTCCCTTTATCACCTTGCACTTGGGTAGCGGTCTGTCCATCTTGACAAATTTCAAGATTGATGTTATATGACCACCCATGCAGATTTCTTTCCCTAGGGCATAAGCTGTGTGCTTGTGAATCAGTTGCCGACCTATATTGACCGGATGCCCTATGAGAATGGACCATAAGATAAAGAGATCAGAGATAAGAACGTTCCCACTCTGTCCTAGGGAAAAGGGTGCCAATAATGATTTTGTGCAGTGTGCACACCAGGCTAGAATGAATGTTAGAGGCCTTATAAGTTTTTGCCTCGTAAGTTGGAATCCCCGTTAAGGATTTCCAGAAGTTGTGCCTGTTGAACTGGGAGTTTTCCAGGCCTACAACTTTAGCCTTTTTCAGCTGATCCTGGTTGTCAATGAAGATCTCGTTCAACATGTTTTCAGTTAAGAGCACTTTGCTTCCAAAAAGTGAGGTGACCAACCTGCGGTCACCTCCGTCTTTCCATTTATCCTTTACGTCCACAGTTTCTTTGTTAAGGTATGTGAAGAACTCTATTGTGGGCTCAATATAAGAGGTTTCTGCCACAAAATAGAGTTTTGAAAGATTCATGTTGTCTAGCAAGGTGAGAACTCTATCATAAATCCCCATTTTCTTCAGTATGTTTGAACAGACATACTTTGTTGGGCGCAACACCTTATCACCATCTGGGAGGTTTTGGATGTATAGGTCAGCTGGTGTAGGTTCTGTGGTGGTGGTGGGATTTGCAACCGCAGGGAAAGCGTGTCCTGCTAAGATATGTTCCCTTACGGTAGAGGGCCGAACTTGCTTCCTTGCCCTTTTCTTTGATGGTTGTCCCTTGGCGGCTTCTTTAGTCTGCCTTTTGCCTTTGGACTTTAGGACTGGGGATTCATCCTTAGAGTTTGGTGCATACTCCAAACCTTCATCATTGGAGGAAATATCCTCCACTTCTTCAATAGGGTCTTCAGTTAGGCACATGTTGATTCAGTCAATTTCATTCATGATGTTAATAAGGTCAACTTTTGGTGGGATCTTTCCGGTCTTTTCATAAGTGTCCACGATGTGCTGGAGCTTTGTGCGATCCTCCAGTAATTGCTCCCTTGTCCAGAAGGGAGTGTCAGCAGTTTCTGTGGCTTGTTTTGTAGGTGAGGCCATTCTATAATTAGAAAATTATATATGTTAATAATAATAAAAAATGTTGAAAGAATTGCAATATTTAAGAGTGAAATCATGTTTTCCAAGACTGTTTTGGCTCCAAACAGTTTTAAGACAGTATGGCTCCAAATGGTTTCAAGACCGTATGACTCCAAATGGTTTCAAGACCGTATGGCTCCAAACGGTTTCAAGATTGTATGACTTCAAACGGTTTCAAGACCATTCGGCTCCAAACGGTTTCAAGACCATATGGCTCCAAACGGATTCAAGACCATTCAGCTCCAAATGGTTTCAAGACCGTATGGCTCCAAACGGTTTTAAGACCATTTGGCTCCAAACGGTTTCAAGACCGTATGACTCCGAATGATTTCAAGACGGTTTGGCTCCAAACGGTTGTACGATCGTTTGGGCCGAAACCACAAGGAAGATGAAACGACAGGGACGACTAACGGTGAAAAGATGGCGAAAATGGTGAAAATGACGCCGTCGATGAAGGTGTTAATGGCGATGATAGTGGTGGCAGTAATCAAGAAGTTTGTTCGTGGTAGAAACGGTAGAAACGGCACCGACATCAGTGGGAACAATGGTTGCGGTAGTAGCATTCTACCTTGCTGCTTAGACGATGATGACAGAGGTGAAGGATGCATCGCGGTGGTGGTATCGTCAGGGGAGAGGATGGAGCAGGTTTAAATGATCTGGAGACGAGAGGAAGAGGACAGAGGTCACGAGAGCAGAGAGTCAGAGTGTATAGAACAAGGTTTCATGCGTGAGCAAAATCTCAGGAAGCGAAGGAAAGAAAAAGAGAGGGGGTTGAGTGATATTTATAGAAAAAGGAGGAGCGATGTTACAAATTCTTAAGGGCAAACGGTTTCGAGACCGTATGGAATCCAAACAGTTTTGAGGCCGTATGGATCCAAATAGTTTTGAGACCGTATGGAGCCCAAACAGTTTCGAGACCATAAGGATCCAAATGGTTTCAAGACCGTATGGAGTCCAAATGGTTTCAAGACCGCATGGATCCAAACGGTTTTGAGACCATATGGAGATTAGACGGTTTTGAGACCATATGGAGCCCAAATGGTTTTGAGACCGTATGGATCCAAACGGTTTCAAAACCGTTAGGATAGAAAAAGTTTTTGGTTTTTATATTTTTATGTTTGTTTTGGATGTTGAGTAAATTTTTATATTTTTTGGATAAATTTGAAAGGTCTAAGAAAATAGAAAATTGTCAAAACTAAATAAAATAAAAGGTGATACTCAGTTCTTGGGTTGCCTCCCAAGTACCGCCTGGGTTTTACGTCGCTGACTCGATGAAGTTCTGACTTAGATTGATCTGGCAGGATCACAAATCTCAATGGTTTGTCTTGGAATTTTGTCAGCTGGGGTATAATATTTCTTCAATCTGTGGCCATTGACAATTCTCTCCCCTCCATTATTGTCAATAATGATGATTGCTCCAGTTGGGTAGATGTGTTTAATGGTGAATGGCCCAGACCACTCTGTGCAAAGTTTTCCGGGGAATATCTTAAGTCTAGAGTTGAAAAGAAGGGCTTTATCTCCGATGATGATATCTTTCCTTTTGAGATGTCCATCGTGCCACATCTTAGTTTGTTCTTTATAGATCCTAGCGTTTTGGTAGGCGGTCATTCGTAGTTCCTCAAGTTCTTGTAATTGCAGTTGTCTATACTCGCCAACACTTTTGAAATCAAAATTCAATTGTTTGATGACCCACCAAGCTTTGTGTTCCAGTTCAACTGGAAGATGAAAAGACTTCCCATATACCAAACGAAATGGGGTCATTCCTATTGGTGTTTTATAAGCAATGCGGTATGCCCAAAGGGCATCAGGGAGCTTAGTGGACCAATATGTGCGATGTATGTTGACCATTTTTTCTAAATTGGCCTTTAGTCGTCTATTTGAAACTTTGACTTGGCCACTTGTCTGTGGATGGTAAGGTGTGGTGACCTTGTGTTTAACTCCATATTTTCTTAGGAGGGATTCGAAACTTCACTCTAATAAATGAGATCCTCCATCTGATATGATTGTTCGAGGGATTTCGAATCTAGGGAAAATGATATCCTTGAACATTGTGATAACTGGTTTGGAATCGCAAGAAATGGTGGGTATAGCTTCTACCCACTTTGAAACATAATCCACAACAACTAGTATGTATGAGAATCCGTAAGATGAGGGGAAAGGGCTCATGTAGTCTATTCCCCATACATCAAAAAGCTCGATTTCTTGCCACAAGGTAAGAGGCATTTCATTTATTTTATATATACTCATGGAAAGCTGACATTTATTGCAGGATCAGACAAAATTATGGGCGTCCTTTGCTATCGTTGGCCAAAAGAAACCAGATTGAAGAACTTTGAGAGTAGTTTTGTTTGAACTCATGTGCCCCCCAGTAGGGCCAGAATGGCAATGTTCTAGAACATGGATAATTTCTTCTTCTGGTAGACAACGACGGAAAATTCCATCCGCACATAGACGAAAAAGATATGGTTCGTCCCAGAAGTATTTCTTAACATCATGAAGGAATTTCTTTTTATCGTTGTGAGAGGCGGAAGGGTGGATGATTTTTGTAGCCAGATAGTTCACTATATCGGCATACCAAGGAAATCCGGTGGTAACTTTCATAAGCTAGTCGTCGGGTAGGGAGTTTCGGATAGGTATATTGTCATCCTCCTAAGACTCGATGCGACTTAGATGATCATCAATGACATTTTCCACCACACTCTTGTCCTTTATTTCTAAGTCAAATTCTTGAAGCATCAATACCCAATGGATGAGTCTGGGTTTTGCATCTTATTTTTGAATTAGGTATCTGATGGCTGAGTGGTCCGTGTATACTATGACTTTCGATTCGATAAGATAGGAACGAAATTTCTCAAAGGCACAGATGATGGACAAGAATTCCTTTTCACTAGTAGTATAATTCTTTTGCGCCTCATCTAGTGTTTTTGATGCATAGTATATCACATGGGGCTTTTTGTCTATTCTCTACCCTAGCACCGCTCCTATAGCATAATCACTAGCATCACACATTATCTCGAATGGTTGTGACCAGTCATGTGCTCTCAGAATCGGTGCAGAGATTAGAGAATTCTTTAAGGTTGTGAATCTATGTACACATTCATGGTCAAAATTGAATTCAACATCCTTGGTTAATAAGTAGGTCATGGGTTTTGCTATTTTCGAGAAGTCTTTAATAAATCTTTGATAGAATCCAACATGACCCAGAAATGCTCGCACTCCCCTTATGTCCTTTGGCGGTGACAGCTTTGAGATGACATTGATCTTCACTTTGTCTACTTCAATTCCTCTTTCACTTACTCGATGTCTGAGGACAACACCTTCAGTCACCATGAAGTGGCACTTTTCCCAATTCAGGATAACGTTTGTTTCCTCGCATCTTTGTAAAACTTTTCTGAGGTTGAGTAGACAATTGTCGAAAGAATCTCAATAAACTGAAAAGTCATCCATAAATACTTCCATTATGAACTCAGTTAAACCTGCGAAAATTGCTGACATACACCTTTGGAAGGTTGTGGGTGCGTTACACAGCCCAAAAGGCATTCTTCTGAAAGTGTAGGTTCCAAATGGACAAGTAAAGGTTGTTTTTTCTTGGTCTTCCAGGTGTATTGGACTTTGATAGAACCTGGAATAACCATGAGGTAGCAGAAAAACTTTTGGTGGGCCAAGCGTTCAAGGACTTTGTCAAGGAAAGGTAGAGGGAAGTGGTCTTTTCTTGTTGCTTTGTATAGTTTTCTGTAATTGATACACATCCTCCATCCTGTGACAGTCCTAGTGGGTACTAGCTCATTTTTATCATTCAGAACGACAATGGTCCCCCCTTTTTGGGGACCACTTGGACCGGACTAACCCACTGAGAATTGGAAATTGGATAAATAATACCAACTTTTAGGAGTTTAAGAACCTCAAGGTGAACCACCTCTTTGATATTTGGGTTTAGTTTTCTCTGGTGTTCCCGTGAAGGTTTAAACTCTTCTACTATGGGTAATCTATGCATGCATAGAGCTGGATTTATTCTCGTTACGCCAGTCATCTTGTATGCAATGACTCTCTTGTTCTTTCTTAATTCAATAAGCAGTCTTTCTTCTTGGTCATCTATTAAAGTGGAACTGATAATGACCGAGCATAATTTTTCTTCGTCAAGGAAGGCATGCTTGAGCCCAACTAGTAGGGCTTCCATCTCAGGTGTCTTGGGTACTTCTGCTATTTCCAAAATGGTAACAAATTTCAACTCCTCAAAGGTAGCTTCAGGGGTTTCTTCGTCTTGTTCAAGGTATTGTAGACATTTTTGAACTAGTTCGTCAGTTGAGAATTCAGGTTCTGGATTTGTTAAAACGTTTTCCAAATCATGATACGGTTTAGATGGTTCTTTCTTTAATTGAGACATTTTATCGATTGCTTCAAGAAAAAAAACTTTTTCGTGGATGCTAGGGCCTTTTAAGCTGTCAAAGACTCTGAATTGAAAAGCTTCCTTTCCCAATCTTAAGGTAATGGTGCCAGGTTTAACGTCTATTAGTACTCTGGTTGTAGCAAGGAAGGGTCTGCCAAATATTATTGGATACCTAAGGTCTTCTTTTATATCCATAATAACAAAGTCACATGGAACATATGAGTCTTTCCCTACTCTTACTGGGATATCTTCAATAGTTCCCAAAGGTGTAGTGATAGTAGAATCATCCAATTGAATTGTCATTTCTGTGGGTAGAAAATCAGTAAAACCCAATATTCTACACATGGAAAATGGCATAATGGATATGCTGGCCCCCAAATCGGCTAATCCTTTTTTGCAAGAGGTATTTCTGATACATTGGATGCCAAAGGAGCCATGGTCCTTCTGGTTCTTTGGCATCTTATTAAGAATGATGTCAGAAGTAGTTTGAGCTAATTGGACAGTCTCATGTTCTTCAGTCATATATTTCTTTGATAGTAAAATCTTCAAGTATTTGGACCAAGCTTGGATTTCAGAAAGAGCATCGAGGAATGGTATATCATCATATAGCTTCTTCATAGCTTCCTTGAATTTATAGAAACTAGTGTCCAGTTTAGTTTCCCTCAATCTACCTGGGTAGGGTATCCTAGGTTTATACGGTGGGACTTCTGGTTCCTTGGTAACTTGCTCGTTTTCCTTTTTCTTCCCAGCCTCTACAGATTGATTTGTGCTAGCAATTGGGTTGACTTCAGTTATATCTTCATCTTCTTGAATGATTTTCATGGCTTCAGTAAGGACACGACCCGACCTTGTGGTGATGGCTTTCAATTGTTATTGTCTGGATTGATCGTGTCTTGGGTTTATCTCTGGTTGACCAGCAAAAGTGCCTACCAGAGGTTTTAGTTGAGCTGCGATTTGTGCTAACTAAGTTTCATCAGCTTTTAGTTGGGCTTGCTGGTTGGCAAGCATGGTTTGTTGCGATTGCAACATTTGTCTTATAAATGACAGTTCATCTGTCGGTGGAGGCAGATTATTCTTTTTTGGATGTTGTTGATACTGTTGTGGTTGCTACTGCTGAGGCACGGTGGATAGTTGGGGTTGTTGAACTTGTGGTTGTTGTAGCTGGGGTTGCTGCAATTGCGGGTGCAACGATGGATGAGTATATTGGTAATATGTAGAAGGATTTCTTGGTTGTGTGAATCCTTGCAATCCTCCTCTAAAATTTCCCTGGTTTTGATTATGATTGTTCTGGAAACCTGGTGGTGATCTATTAAAAACTCCTCCTTGGGTTTGGTGTTGCGGGTTAGCAGTCCCCGCAGGATTCCCATATTGAAACTCGGGATGGTTTCTTGGTTGATTTGGGTTATAATAAGATTGTCCTGGTATAGTGTGGATGGAATTTACTTGTTCTGGTAACATATCCTCAGGCTGTTTGATGATTGGTTCATACTGTGGCTGTAGTGTCTGCATGTCCATCATCACATTGTATAGGAGACCACATGATAATGTGGGATGATCAGATGCATGACATGCCTTTCAAGTCACGATAGCTGCCTTGACCTGTTGGGGGCTCTTCTTTTCTCCAAGTGTCGTTTCAAGAACTTGTTTCTTGTGAGCGATAGTTTTTAGGGCTTCGGCGATGGCTTTCATTTCCATTGATTCTTCAGCCTTACAAAATTTTAGAATTCCCCCGGTGGACGACCTTCCCTAATTAGATTGGTTCTCGGCCCCAAGTGTAACAATCCTCCAAGCATCTTTGTAGTTCTTTCGCATGAAATTCCCCCCAGATGAGGAATCCAAAAATTTCTTAATATCATCACTTACTCCTCTATAGAATGTATCTATCAGCTAGTTTTAAGAGATTCCGAGATGCGTAAATTTCCTCAAAAGTTCCTTAAATCTCTCCCCTGATTCTGCCAGTGATTCCCCAGGGAGTTGAGAGAAGTGATTGATTTGTTCCCTAGTCTCATAAGTCAACAAGGGTGGAAAGAACTTTTGTAGGAACTTTTCTTCCAACAGAGCCCAGGTGGTGATTGGCTCTCCATCTAGTGCGTTATACCAGCTCAATGCCCTTCCAGACAAAGTGAAGTGAAAAAAGTGTAGCATGATTGCGTCAAAAGGAACTCTGGCATGTCGTACTAGCCGACAAAGAGACTTGAATCACTTTAGGTGATCCATGCAGTCATCCCCAGCACCTCCAGAAAATGAAATGCCTTGCATAATCTGGATCCATTGTGTGTGGATCTCAAAGTTAGGAACATTGATGAGCGGGGGCCTAACATGGTGATTATCTTAAAAGTTCTTAGGAACGACGTAATCCCAAAGTTGCTTGTTTCAAAACACTATCTGAGAAGCGGCTGTGGCTGCTTCATTCTCGGCTTGAATGTGGGCCTGTTCTTTAGCTCGAACTTCAGCTTGAATCTGAGCATGTGTGTCAGCAATAAGTTGTGCTCTTTGAGATGCTATAGCCACATTGACTCTTTCCATAACCAAAGCGGCTTGGCGTTGTTCGTCAGCCATTTGTCTGGCTCGTTGGCGGTTGAGGCGGATGCGTCAGTGGAAGCTTCGTTCTACCTCAGAGTCGTACTCTAGTTTAGGGGAGAATCCGATGTTGTGCAAAGGTTGCATACACATTTTCTACCTGAGTAGAAGAAGAAACACACTTTAGGTAATGTGAAGAAATGATGAAGTCAAGATGATATAAATTATGATTAAAGAATAGTGTAAAAATCCTAATCAACTAGAAAGGTAACAAGTAAAATTAAAACGTTCTGTTGTCCCCGACAACGATGCTAATTTTTGATGGAGCCTCCACTTACGTAGAGTTGCGTGCACCACTAAAAATCCTAGAGATAGTTAATCTCTAAGTTTAGCCTTGCATATGCTATAATAAGATCTCCACCCACGTATGCTAAGATACGTGGAAGTCTTATTGTAGTATAGTTAAGGGTCGAATCTACGAGATAACGGTCTTGTTAAGAGTTTAACAAGATGGAAAACGTAATAATCCTACTTATCCAATTAAAATTTGATATTTAGATCAAAGAGTTGATTTGATGGTTAAGCTAATGTGCGGAGAAAGAAAAATAACAAGAAAGTAAACTTAAGGTTGTAAAAAATATTTAGAAACTACTAGGATGTGATCGAGTTTCACCACCACTACGTATGGATCAGGACATACATCACAATAACTTGGCTTGCAAAGAAAAGGGTCTAAATAGTTAGAATCTTTGTAGACTTAGCTTCCTTTCAGATAACTAACTACGAGAAATGTGGAAGTGCTGCAATGCCAGCCATCCCCAGACGAATGGTCACTTACTTTGCATCACTCCCCTCATAAAGTGTGTTCCTTGACATGTCAAGGTTGTACTTTCATACGTCAACTGATTACATTTCATAGTATGAAAGTACAATAATGGAGATGAGTTTACTCCACTCTTTGAGAAATGCTCCTAGATACCGAACCAAATGTATGGTGACTACATACAATCTAGAACCAACAAGCAGTCGATATTCGAATCTAGAAGTACAAACATAGACAATTTGCACTAACAGATAATAGATAACACAAGTTGGTGATCAAGCAACTAGCATTCATTAAATGATTGATGTTGAACTGGAAAGATAGTGTTTTTCTATTGAAAACTCAAGAATTACAATGTATGAAATGAAAACATGGGTAGTGGGGCTACTCCCCGCACCCTAGTGTATGAGACTACTCACTCATGGCAAGAACAAAGAAGGAGGCGGGAAGAGAGAGAGAGAGAAAGCATCATCTCCATGTAGGAAGGAGGAAGGTCGACCCCTTAGAGGAGAGAGTAACTATCTTCACGCCACGTGGTTGTCTTGATGAAGAATCCTCCACTTCCCACCTTATTATGTTGATGAGAGACGAAGTAGCTTGAATATGGAGTATGGATCTTGAACCGGCACTGTTACGACCCCACCTTCCGGTAACCCCCAATTAAGGGATACCGAGAGGTCGAAGCCGCACCCATAACTTCCGGATTAAAGGTTTGACAATTAACCACGAAAAATTATTAAATTTTAACAGACTAAACTGAAAAGCTGAAATAAATAAAATTTTGCATACCTTTGAAAAATTGGGATTTCTATAATGCTATCCAGAACTGGAACCAACTAACTAATCCTCCTTGGACTTTAATTCATGTATTTCACAATATGACGATTTACTGTTTGCCCCTTTTTTGTTTTGTACCTAAAACGCCGACAAACAAAACGTCAGTCAGCCAAAGCTGGTATGTGGGGGATTCACTAATCATGCAATTATCCATAACAATGTATTGCATTCAATTATCAATTAACAAACAATTTTACGTTTTAAGTATAACTATGCGATCCATGTGTACCCTATCCCCTGCGCTGTCCCCGCAGTGGACCTAGATACTACCTCCCTTATGGTAGATTCCCATTATACCCCTCATGACTTCACATAATAGGTGAATCATTTTCTAGGTTTGAGTCACATGGCACTACCCGTAGGTAGCCCACTCCTTAGCTCATGGTATGCTAAGAGTCTCGTGGCACTACACATGTGTAGCCCAGTTTCTAATTCATGATACCCTAGACCTTGCTCTAGGTTATTCTTAGCCTTTGCATAGCCATAGGGGTAGACTCGGATCTAGCCAGTTATACATGTATACTCATAGTGATAGTCATAGTCACTCTATAGTTGCATGAATTAAAACATCCAATGGTTATTCAAGCCATGAGGGAAACGTTGATAAAATCCTCAGAAAACGAATCGGGATAATCATAAGCGTAACCACATACTTGTATTACAGATTCAGATACATAATTAATTTGTAGAGAGAGAGAATCCAATCAATCAAGTAAATTACACAAAAACCCTAAAATAAAAGTACAAGTTTACTTTTATTAAAATTTATCCAATTTCATCATATCCCTTAGGGTTTCTATCCCAATTTTAGCGTTTCTTGGAAACTAGGGTTTTGCCTTCATTCATAGTGGTCATGAACCCTAATTCCTCAAAATCACTTAAAACCTTTAAATTCTCTCCTTTTAATATTCCTAACAGTCTTAGGATCATTATTTCGTAATTTATCGAAATAACAAGGTTTTCTTCTTCTTTTACCCTAAATTAGGGTTTTCATGTACATTATCTTTAATTCATAGACATAAACCCTAAATCAACCATATTTGTACTCAAAACGTATGAAAACTCCATGTTACAATTAACGGGTTGATAATCCTCAATTTAACCTATTAAGTTACAAAGAATCATACTTTATGTACAGTTAGGGTTTCTAATTAACTTGTAATGCATTTTTCTAAGAAATCAAGGAACTTTTGCAAAACGAACTAGAACCAGGTTCTCAAATCATTTTTATCAGGTTCCTTGCATTTTTCTACCCAACTTTCATATATAAAGTTTCTTCATACGAGGTTCCTAGCTATTACTACAATTTTAGCAAGGAAAAGCAATTATCTGCAATTTCGATCAGAGAGAGGTATTTACCGAAATTCCTGGAGCGCTGGATCGGTGTGCCTATGGACCTCCTGGTCGATCTGACGCTCCTAACTGGCCAGCTCCACTAACTAAGTGGAATGCCCTGCTGCTTGCCGTCAGTCGTGGGATGATCCTTGGTCCACGGTGGACCCTCGATCAGACGCTTCGCGATCTCCGACTCCACTACTCAGATGCGCGCCCTCTCCTTTTAGACGATCCGTTGGATCGTGCTTGGGCTCACAGTGGTCCAGGGATCTACGGTTGTTTCTTGTCTCTTCCTCCTTTCTTTGTTCTTTAGAACATGGCGGCGCCGTGGCGGTGACCTCGCCTGAGCACGAGCAATCGAGAGAGGGAGAGGGTGTTAGAGCTTAAGAATCTGCCGCCAAAGATCGTGAGGGAGAGAACAACCACCCGAGGGCCTATTTATAGGCCATGGGGGTCTCTACCTAGGGTTTCTCAACCCCGCCGTCAACTGCATCTTAGCCCAGTTGGGCGTTTTTCCTATTCATGATGGGAACCCACCAAAGTAGGGTCGAGAAGCTTCGCCCCACACTCCCGAACCCAAAGAACAGGTTTCCATGCTTGCACGAGCATTGAATCGATCAGAATCAAATGGGAAAGTTCCCCTGTGGGCGTGCTACAGTCTGCATCCCATAGGACTCTAGACGATAAGCCAGATCTATTGGATCAAGATCAAACGACCATAAACACCCGCGCTCAAACAAAAGGGAAAGATTTCCTAAATTCCAAGGAAAATCCTATTTTGAAGATAATCTTGAAAAATCGATAACTCTCAACTCTTAATTCCTTTTTGTCTCAAATTTTAAGGGAAACGCTTTTATGTTTTTATCTTTCATCCTGCAAAAATTGGGATCATTATCTTAATTAAACGGTCCCTTTTCTTTAGTTGCAAGAAAACACCCTTTTATTCATATTTTCCATATATTCTTTATTTCCTTTGCTATTATATAATTATCCTAAGTTCCTTGAACCCCAAGGAACCTTTATAACTCGAAATCCTATTTTGGGAAAATATATTTTAGCCTTTTAATCATCCTTTATTTATTTTCTTATATATTCCATTATCCCATTAAATTCCTTTTTCATTTCTTTTTCTTTTTCTTTCAATTGGTATTCCTTTTAATATTAGCAACCTCATGGATACGAAAATTCACCAAGAAATCTCATTTATGCCTCTTTACACTCATTTTCCACATTTTATCATTATTTTCAATGTCTTTCTTAATAAAGAAATACTTAATTGATCTTTTCTTTTTGTATTGCACTCTTTATGCAACTTTGGTCTCCTTGGAACCCAAGGAACCCAAGAAGCACGAAATCCCTCTTTGGATTTGCCTTCTAGAGGTTTCTACATTTTTATTTTCTCAAATATTCAATTATTCATTCACTAATTGAATTTTCTTGTTATTTGGGCCCAATAGCCAATAAAGCCCACAACACAAACATCAAGGCTATTGTAAACAAAATCCATTTAGTTGAACCAAATTATATCATTATTTGTTCAAATATCTTTAATATGAGAAATCACATTTCTCACCAAATGAACCCAAAATTTGGGGTTGTAACATCCTTCCCCTCTTATAGGAATTTTGTCGTCAAAATTCTATCAAGAAAATAAACAATTCCGGATAAGACTTTCCCATGTCCATCATTGGCCCCTATGTGGCTTTACCTTACTCATGGCACTTCCAAAGAACCTTTATCATCACATATTCTTTTCTCTGAGTTCTTTCATCCTGGCATCTATAAACTGCACAGGTGACTCAGGCCATTTCAACCTCCCTTGGGGCTCAATAGGTTCATTGCTCAACACATGATCGGGTACCTCCCATAGTACTCTAAGTTGGACACATGGAACTCATCACACATTACTTTATCCTGAGGGGTAAGGTCAAACTTAAACTTCTCCACCAAACCATGTCAAAAGAACCCATGCATCAGGGACTCAGCTCTCTTAGCTATAACTTAGAGGGGTCGGATTTTCATGTCACATATTCTCCCATAGTGAACTGCATGTTAGTCTACTTTGCATCTGCTCATGACTCTTGTCATCTCTAGGCTCCTTTCAGCCTTTGCACGATCAAAGCGACTTCATCTACACACATTGTGGCCCTTTTCTAACCATCACATGGTCCTTTCACCAACATCACCTTACTGAAGTGGTGATCGACACAACCTCTATTACAGAGCTTCTTTAAATCCCGATACTGGCTATGGTGGTTATCTTCACATCTTACATAGGACAAGAACTGTGTCTAGCTATCACCCTGAATGAGTACATATGCTCTCATCAGACCCTTTATTCTGGATCATACTAACCATTAGTTATGGGTGATGAACTATACTAACATTGAGTCCTTCATGTAGCTACTTCCCCCTTACGGAAGTGAACCTTTAGGATATACTCAAGGACATTGAACTCGATTCATGGTGTAGTTGAAGCATCTCTCTCATGAGTAGTTCAACCAGATCTGTCCCTTGATAGAACTCTTTTCTTTCTCATGTCATCTAGGTAAGGCGATCTACCATAACCCATATTGCATCTTGACTTCCTTGGTCTAGGGGAGACTTATCACAACATCCATAATGATGAACTCCCATTCCCTCTCAGGGACTCTTTTGTCCTCTATATCGATACACTGGGTTACTGGGGTTCGTCCCTTACCTCCTGGCTTGCATGGTCATATACCACATGCAACTTTATCCAAAGTCCTACTGTCACTTATTATCTTGGTGGTATGGTGTATGGTGATCTTAAAATCATGATCTCCTATATGTCATGATTCCTCAAGATCGATTCCTCAGAAACCCTAAGCCACTCTAGTTGGGGCTTCATCACCTTCTTTTCCAAAGAAGTGCATCTGGGGTTCTACCACCATCCTTTCATTGCATCAAGGACTAGACTGGCTAACCAAACAACCATTAACTTATTCAACAGATCTCATTACATCGGAATATTAGCCAAACATATCGCCTTTCCAAACTTAGGGTTAGCCTAACAACCTCTTCTAGCTTCTAGCCAAACTAGTTAGATACATCTCAACCAGAACATCCATTACCACTTCACATCCTTAGGTATTAGGTAACATTGAAGACATACACTTCCATGTATTTCACTTATCATCTCAAACTCGGATTCTAAGTCTATCTTTATTGAGAATACTTTGAGCTCATCTTCTTGGTGATCAAACTCAATCTTGTATGACTCATATCTCATGATAAAAACATCCTCATAAGGTGATTACCTTAGTACTCTTACTATTTGTAAACCATTCATGTATTATTCACTCCACAAGGATATGTTATCATCTCTGTCCTCTTACCTCATAGCAAAATTCCAACTCTTATCCATGTTTTATCCTTGGTGTATGGCATGCGTACTGTCCTATCTCTCACTCCCATAACAAGATGAAATAAGCATTTGGCGGCCATCCAAATACAGAGTTCTTCCTGTTCCAAGAGTAGAGATGGTACATCCCACCTTGCCAATACACCTTCAAATCTAAGTTGAAACATGCCATTTATGCCTCTATATTACAATCATCTTGCTATCAAAGTTACCTCCATGGAAAACTGGTTTCAAACCTACTTGGGTTTACACACAATCCTTGGTCATTTCCTCTAGGTCTATCGGGTGTCGTCTCTTTTGGGGTCATCCCTCTTCCCTCATGCATCAAGAGAGTGCCCTACTCATCTGCCCTTTGGGTCCCATGAGTTCATGAAGGTGATCAATCTCCTAACCCATGGCCCTCAGACAATGATAGTTGTTACCTCCCGACCCTATGGTCATGTGCAACTGGGGAATTAGGCAACTCCTACTTCCATCGATCTTATCCCTACCTGACCCTAGGATAGACTTAGGATTCTCCATTTATAGTACATGTCCAACTTAGAACCTTGCCCAAGCCTTCATCATCTCTCTTTGTATACATGGGCTGACATCCATCCTTTCATAGGGGTCATGGTGACCTGCCTACCTTAGTCAGGCCCCTTACCGGTTACCTCCATGGTAACACATCCACATGCACTTAGAGATGGATATCTATGGGTCTGCAGGTTCATTCTCACACCATGTACTTTTCACTTAGCTTCTAAAGATCCTACGAGACCTCTTTAGGTTACCTTAAACCAACAAAATTGATATACACCCTACCAAAGGGGTCCCTCTCCCAGGATGGGAGGAAAACTATCTCTTGACAACAAGGTCACAAAAGCTCTTAGGTCTAGGGTTTGCATCCACATGAGCCTACTTAACCCTAGAAAGCTATTAAGGCACAAGAAGATCACCTACTGAACCATGCTAGGTCATACTTGTCCTCTTTCCCCCATGTTGGATCAAGATCATACCTTCCTTTATCATCAACCTAGCTGTGAGGGGTTCATCAAACATACCTTAAACTTAAGGGGCTTCCCTTTTCCTCTATACATGAGGAGTACCATGCTCGAAACTATAGTAACTTAATTCACGTCATGAGCATTAGGTATACCACTTCCCCTCTTAGGCCTAGGAACCCTAGGTTCACTTTTAGGCGTCCAACTGCATGCTCTATCTCTTAACCATGAATCAAGCTTGCAAAAGGCATGACATGCACTTCCTGTCATCCTTCAACTCGAGCAACACTTAGAGTTGGATCCTCCTCAAGGTCAAACAATAAAGTACAAGGCCTCATAGCCTATTACAAATCCTCTTCGGGGTATACAGAACATCTTCTTCCTTTCTCAGAAGGTAAACACTTATACCATAGACACATAGGTGCCAGAAACCTCATCCTCCCTCTTTTTGGTCCCTCCCATGGCAACCAAGACATAATCAACCTCTAGGGATCAAGCATGTGGTGACCACTATCATCCACTTAGGTCGCATCATCCTCAACTCCCGACTTCCCCTCATATCTCAGAGTCTTGGATTCCAACCTTCTTGTTGGGTTTCCTGCTCTCTCTCTAGAGCTAACCCTACAATTAACATCACCATTAGAGGTCCCCTCTTCATGAACGATCAACCTCGAAAGCATGCCCCTACCTGGATGAAGCCTATGTTCAACTTATGTTTGCTCAAGGTTATCCATAGCTCTTATGCTTGTCACATAAGATATCCATCAAACTCTCCCATCTAGGGTTTCAACCTATTGCCTGCACCACTGATGCCTACTGGGTGCCTATTATGCCATGCTCATATCAGCTCATGGGGTTTCCATGGGTTCTTCTCTATCCTTATCAAGAAAGGAGCTATCCTTCGTCCTGACCTACACAACCCCTTTCCAAGGTTGGGTCGCCAAAGGTACTCAGTCATCCAACCTCTCATGGCTCATATGGCATCCCAAGCATGTCCATCCAAACACCTGGTCTACCAAGACATCTAGCTCGTCGTGTCATCTCTTTCTCTAACCTTCACTTAGGGTTAGGGTTAACATCATCCTCAGAGGATGTACCAAGTCTCTACTTTTAATGGAGATCTCTATCTCCAAGACTAACTCTCTTTACTTATCCTCCTGACAAGGAGGTCTATTCTCAGGTCTCTCCTAAGGGCATGGCAACTTATGTCATACAACCTAAGCATGTATCTATTTTTTAGTTTGCGCTTAATCTATTAAGCTTATGTCCATGACATCTTATTTACATGCTTTTCATTAATTTGATGGAGGATTCCTTAGACCTTATCAACCTTACCCATACCTCAAGAGGGTGAGGAGAAGAGAGAAAACCCTAATCTTTAAGGTCCTTAACAGAATTTGAGTTGAGAAGGGATGAATAAGATGAGAAAGTCCTAAAGGTATCTTATTTCGATTCATACCCTAACACTTTGGCCAGACAGTCACACGGATCCGGGAGTCCTCGTATTCTGACTAGCGGTGCGGAGGAAAATATTTCTAGCCCTGGGTCGTGATCCTTTTCTAGACACCTCCGTCTTTCGGATAATCCTCTAATAACTCCTTTGGGTTCTATGGAGTTTGTAAAATTTAATAATTATTAATGGTTAAATGAGGAACCTATGCTCTGATACCAAATGTTATGACCCCACCTTCTGGTAACCCCCAATTAAGGGAGACCGAGAGGTCGAAGCCACACCCATAACTTTCAGATCAAAGGTTCGACAATTAACCAAGAACAATTATTAAATTTTAACAGACTAAACTGAAAAGCTGAAATAAATAAAATTTTGCATACCTTTGAAAAATTGGGATTTCTATAATGCTATCTAGAACTGGAACCAACTAACTAATCCTCCTTGGACTTTAATTCATGCATTTCACAATATGACGATTTACTGCTTGCCCTTTTTTGTTTTGTATGTGGGGGATTCACTAATCATGCAATTATCTGTAACAATGTATTGCATTCAATTATCAATTAACAAACAATTTTACGTTTTAAGTATAACTATGCGATCCATGTGTACCCTATCCCCTGCGTTGTCCCTACAGTGGACCTGGATACTACCTCCCTTATGTTAGATTCCCATTATACCCCTCATGACTTCACATAATAGGTGAATCAATTTCTAGGTTTGAGTCACATGGCACTACCCGTAGGTAGCCCACTCCTTAACTCATGGTATGCTAAGAGTCTCGTGGCACTACACATGTGTAGCCCAGTTTCTAATTCATGATACCCTAGACCTTGCTCTAGATTATTCTTAGCCTTTGCATAGCCATAGGGGTAGACTCGGATCTATCCAGTTATACATGTATACTCATAGTGATAGTCATAGTAACTCTATAGTTGCATGAATTAAAACATCCAATGGTTATTCAAGCCATGAGGGAAATGTTGATAAAATCCTCAGAAAACTAATCGGGATAATCATAAGCGTAACCACATACTTGTATTACAGTTCAGATACATAATTAATTTGTAGAGAGAGAGAATCCAATCAATCAAGCAAATTGCACAGAAACCCTGAAATAAAAGTACAAGTTTACTTTTATTAAAATTTATCCAATTTCATCATATCCCTTAGGGTTTCTATCTCAATTTTAGGGTTTCTTGGAAACTAGGGTTTTTCCTTCATTCTTAGTTGTCATGAACCCTAATTCCTCAAAATCACTTAAAACCTTTAAATTCTCTCCTTTTAATATTCCTAACAGTCTTAGGATCATTATTTAGTAATTTATCAAAATAACAAAGTTTTCTTCTTCTTTTACCCTAAATTAGGGTTTTCTTGTACACTATCTTTCATTCATAGACATAAACCCTAAATCAACCATCTTTGTACTCAAAATGGATGAAAACTCCATTTTATCAATTAACATGTTGATAATCCTCAATTTAACCTATTAAGTTACATCAATGTCTGGCTGGATAGATGGTGTGAGGTAGACGGATGCTTACAACAGCATGTCTCTCGGCCCATACCAGAAGATTTAAAGGACCTGAAAGTATCAAGCCTAGTCAACCTGGATAAAGAATGGGATACTGAGTTTCTAAACGATTGGCTGCCGCAACATATCACAAAGAAGATTACCAAGCTTGATGTCCCCAGACAATACGAGGAGTGTGATGTTCTAGCCTGGAACCACTCAGACACTGGTCAATTCACTATCAAAAGTGCTTATCATCTGCTGAGACAAAACAAAGATATTCCGGTTCAGGGTAACTGGAATATGATATGGGAGACGAAGGTATCTATGAAGGTGAAGTTTTTCTTCAGGCTAGTGGGCCATAATGCTATTTTAACGAATAAGAAGAGAGTAGATCGGTGTTTAGCTACTATTGCTACTTGCCCCATCTGTGGAATCCAGGAGGAAACTGTTATTCACGCCTTGCGGGACTGTCCAAGAGCACAGGAAATATGGAAAGCAATCCTAGAGAGCCAAATATGGAGCGATTTCTTTTCCATTACTGATGTCTGGACGTGGATGGTGAAGTTTATTAAGACTGAGAAGAACCTAAGCATTATGTTTATGGTGGGATGCTGACAGATTTGGAAGGGCAGAAATGTTCAGGTTTTCGAAGGAACTAGACATTCAAGCAACTACATATTTCATCTCATCAGACAGGAGTATAATCTGACGAGCATAGCCTTCACCCCAAAGGTAAAGGAGAGTAGAAGCATGCAGCCCGTTGCTGGCTTTTGGCAACCACCAGATCTCAATTGGTGGAAAATTAATACCGACGCTACTTTCAGAAATGATGCTACCCCAACATCGATTGCTTTGGTGTGCAGAGATTGTAAAGGAAACTGGATTAGTGGTTGGGGCAAGAAAATTCATGTCAATAGCGTGCTTGAAGCAGAAGTGAGAGCTATTCATTGGGCTGTTGAGATAGGACAACACCTCTCATGTATACATCTCAGCTTCGAGACAGACTCTAAATGGGCAAAAGAAGCTATGGAGGGAAGAGTTGAAGATTATCTAAGGCTGGCGTTATGGCTAACAGGTATTCAAGATGGATGGAAACAGAGTTGGAAGTGTAGGAATATTCCCAGAGAGATGAACAAGGCTGCTGATGGTCTTGCGAAATTTCATCAAAAAACCAAGGGTGGTTCCTTTGTCTATAAGGAACCCCCTAGTAGTCTAGTTGATGTCATCAACTTAGAGTCCTGTAATGGTAGTAGTACTACCAAATTTCTTTCAGCAAATGAATCAATAAGTTGTAATGGTTCTAAGATTTTTGCTTGCACGAGAGGGGCGAGATGAATAAAAACCCTCTGACTTACCTAAAAAAAATCAAGGCACTTTTGTAAAACGAACTAGAACCATGTTCTCAAATCATTTTTATCAGGTTCCTTACATTTTTCTACCCAACTTTAATATATAAAGTTTCTTCATACGAGGTTCCTAGCTATTACTACGATTTTAGCAAGGAAAAACAATTATCTGCAATTTCGATCAGAGAGAGGTATTTATCAAAATTCCTGGAGCGTTGGATCGGTGCACCTATGGACCTCCTGGTCAATCTGATGCTCCTAACTGGACGGCTCCACTGACCAAGTGGCACACCCCGCTACTTGCCGTTAGTCGTGGGATGATCCTTGGTCCACGGTGGACCCTCGATCAGACGCTTCGCGATCTCCGGCTCCACTACTCAGATGTGCGCCCTCTCCTTTTAGGCGATCCGTTGGATCATGCTTGGGCTCACAGTGGTCCCGTGATCTACGACTGCTGCTTGTCTCTTCCTCCTTTCTTTTTTCTTCAGAATGTGACAACACCGTGGCGGTGACCTCGCCTGAGCGCGAGCAATCGAGAGAGGGAGAGGGTGTTAAAGCTTAGGAATCTGCCGCCAAAGATCGTGAGGGTGAGAACAACCACCCGAGGGCCTATTTATAGGCCATGGGGGTCTCTACCTAGGGTTTCTTAACCCCGCCGTCAACTGCATCTTAGCCCAGTTGGGCATTTTTCCTATTCACGATGGGAACCCACCAAAGTAGGGTCGAGAAGCTTCACCCCACACTCCCGAACCCAAAGAACATGTTTCCATGCTTGCACGAGCATTGAATCGATCGGAATCAAAGGGGAAAGTTCCCCTGTGGGCGTGCTACAGTCCACGTCCCATAGGACTCTAGACGATGAGCCAGATCTGTTGGATCAAGATCCAACGGCCATAAGCATCCGCGCTCAAACAAAAGGGAAAGATTTCCTAAATTCCAAGGAAAATCCTATTTTGAAGATAATCTTGAAAAATCGACAACTCTCAACTCTTAATTCCTTTTTGCCTCAAATTTTAAGGGAAACGCTTTTATGTTTTTATCTTTCATCTTGCAAAAATTGGGATCATTATCTTAATTAAACGGTCCCTTTTATTTGGTTGCAAGAAAACACCCTTTTATTCATATTTTCCATATATTCTTTATTTCCTTTGATATTATATAATTATCCTGAGTTCCTTGAACCCCAAGGAACCTTTATAACTCGAAATCCTATTTTGGGAAAATATCTTTTAGCCTTTTAATCACCCTTTATTCATTTTCTTATATATTCCATTATCCCATTGAATTCCTTTTTCATTTCTTTTTCTTTCTCTTTCAATTGGTATTCATTTTAATATTAGCAACCTCATGGATACGAAAATTCACCAAGAAATCTCATTTATTCCTCTTTCCACTCATTTTCCACATTTTATCATTATTTTCAATTTCTTTCTTAATAAAGAAATACTTAATTGATCTTTTCTTTTTGTATTGCACTCTTTATGAAACTTTGGTCTCCTTGGAACCCAAGGAACCCAAGAAGCACGAAATCCCTCTTTGGATTTGCCTTCAAGAGGTTTCTAGATTTTTCTTTTCTCAAATATTCAATTATTCATTCACTAATTGAATTTTCTTGTTATTTGGGCCCAATAGCCAATAAAGCCCACAACACAAACATCAAGGCTATTGTAAACAAAATCCATTTATTCGAACCAAATTATATCATTATTTGTTCAAATATCTTTAATATGAGAAATCACATTTCTCACCAAATGAACCCAAAATTTGGGGTTGTAACAGGCAGCCTTTGGGCAAAGGATGAAGGTGGAACAACTCTGAAGTGATTGGGGCAGCCTCTGGACGTCCAAGAAGTTTATGCCAAATGAGGACTCCTTAGGTCCTATTTATAGGCTTCCAAGGGAATCCCAAACGGTCTTGGGACCATTTGGGTCATTAACAGTTTGGGGACCGTTTGAAATCAAATGGTCTCAGGACTGTTTGGGTTCATGCAGTCTTGGGACCGTTTGCCTCCATTCAGTTCCTAAATCGTTTTCCTTTATTCGGTCTTGGGAGCGTTTGAGCTTCATTCAGTCTCCAGACCGTTTGAGTTCATTCAGACTTGGGACCGTTCGGACTTCATTCGGTCTCGGGACCGTTTGAGTTCATTCGGTCTTGGGACCATTTGGACTTCATTCGGTCTCCAGACCGTTTGCCTTTATTTAGTCTCGGGACTGTTTAAGTTCATTCAGTCTTGGGACCGTTCATACTTCATTTGGTCTTGGGACCATTTGACTTTATTCGGTCTCGGAACCGTTTGAGTTCATTCGGTCTCGGGACCATTTGAGTTCATTCGGTCTTGGGACCGTTTGGACTTCATTCGGTCTCCAGACCGTTTGCCTTTATCCGATCTCCCGGCCATTTGAGTTCATTCGGTCTTAGGACCGTGTGGACTTCATTCGGTCTCTAGACCATTTGCTCCTTTTGCAAAAAAATTTGGGTTTTTCTGTAAGAAGAAGGAGATAAATGTTAGTTTAATGGTGAAATCATAATAACACAGAAAGTTAAGGATTATATCTAATTTATCTAAGAAAGAGTATGGAAAATTAAGAAAAACTAGTAAGATAACGTCACAAAAGGGGAGGTTATGAGGGGACACACCATGCCATTGAATGTGTGTTCCAAGTCTACCACCCAATCATCCGTCTTGTCCACCATGTTGTTCTTAGTTTCCCCCTTGAAGTAGGGAGGTTGCATCTTGATGAAGTTGTTCAAGGTTGGATCCTTAGGCTTGTTGGCATGGGCAGCAGTTGCAGAAAGCTTCCCCATCAAGGTAGTGGAGAGTAGTTGTCTCAGCATCGCCAACTCCTGCTCAGGAGTCAGAGGTGTCTCAGGAGTTTCAGGGTTTGTGTCATTGTTGTTTGAGCTTTCATCAAACAAGTTACCCTTCCTGAAAGACAAGTTTTTAGGGTAAGATTTCTAGGAGTATAAGACATAAAAAGATAAGGCTACTATTGCCTATAGGCATGCTATTTCGGGCGTTCAGTATCAGATCAGGCCAGGCCGAGTTATATGAGCTCAGGAGTCCTCGTAACCAAGCTAGTGGGGCGGAGGAAAATATTGCCAGACCCCTAGCTCTGACCCTTTCTAGACACCATCACTTTCAACATCACGCCCTAGTAGCTACCCTACAGGATCTGATACCATGTTGTAAGGTGGCGAGATCACCCCCTTACTTAAATTTAACAGAAAATATAATACATCCCTCAAATTATTAAAAACATTGTGATGGAAGGATGTATGCATAATAAATCCATTTAAATAAGCATGGACCAAATACAACCATTGTCAATAGTAGCAGCAAAAGAAAGTAAGATGAGAAAACTAAACTATTACATAGATTGTAAGAAGAAGTAGATGAGAATCTAGGCTATTACAAAGCTTTTATTTCTGGAGTTCATAACATATATTTTTGAGCAAGGTCTTAGCAGCATCAACCTTGTCATGATGGCAACTTTATTCATGCCCTGGGTTTCCTTGTGCTTGGTCTAGCCCTTGTCCTGGTTCTGGGTGGTTGGGGAGCACCCAGCAAGAGAAAGATGAAAGTATGTGTCACAAAATGATAAGGTTCAAGAAGCATTTTAAGGAATGGAAACATTAAGATTCTCTACACTAAGAATGTTCAAGAGTATGAGGCATATAATTCAAATGGGATTTCTGCCAAGCATATAAGTCAAATATAGAACAAGCATGATTCATTATGACTAAGCTAAACTAACATAGGGTGAGGCGCCTACCAACCTGAACCAGGAGGAGAGGGGAAACAACATCCCAAACCTCATAATGTATAAAAAGTGGCAGGGGGACTAAAACCCCAGTGCCTATGGAAGGGGGACTAAAACCCCAGTGCCCTATGGGTGACTTGTACTCATGTACACTACATTAGTTAACTAGTCAAGCTATCATTATCATGCTTACAATTTACATTGGCAGGGAAAGGAAATAGCAATAATTCAAGTGGGGCCCAATGACCCAAACATTTCCAAGAGATAACCATATAAGATGTTCATACATCAAGATTTCATGTTGGATGCTCAAGTGAATGGTTCAAGGGAAACATTTACATGGAAAGGATTAAATCATATCAACAAGGCAGGTGGGATCCAATGACCCAAATTTATTCAAGGGGTATCAGTAAAGCATGTTTATACATCAGGGTTACAAATTGCATGTTCAAGTGGATGATGGAGAATATTATCATAACTATGCATCATTTGGGAAAACTAGGTTTAGCATGATTAGAAGCCCAACCGAGGTGTTAGAATACACATACCTATTCTTGCTTTCTATATTATCCCTTATCCACTAAGATGTCAGGTCCAAACTCACTTTAACCTAGGTACAATGGTTTATACATGTATTAGGTTACTTAAAAGTACTTTAAGTGTAAAATGTCCACATTTATAACCTTGGATTAAAACTTTGGATATTGGGTCTAGAAACATGACCAAACGATTCCTACTATTTTTCTAATCGAGAAAACATGTTTTCTTTTCAAAAATAGAGTTAAAACACTTTAATTATCATTTTATAACACTTTATACATATAAATTGAGGTTTGAACTAATCATTATAGTTGGGATGGAAAAAAAGACTCAAAACTTGAAAATTCGGATTCTACATAATTTTATCTTTCCAACTAGTATTTATTTATATTTTTCTGATATTCGAGTGATTTACTACAAATTAAACAAAACTGACCCGTCAAAAATTAAATAGATGTCATGTGGCCAAAGGGGACCACGCATGCCGGACCGCGTCAAAGAAACGGAGTGACCAAAATACTCTTTGTGAGAGAATAGGAAAAGAAGGGTGCACGGGGGAAAATTGATCATTTGACCGTCGGGTTTCTTCCCCGAGCTGCTCGCCATGGCGGCAGATTCAACCTTGGGCGATTTGAGCATTTCCGAATTACTCAATCAAAACACAAACTTAGATATGGAAAATAAAGAAGAGAGGTAGACGAACTTGTTGGTCCAAGCAATTTGGATGCACGTGCTTCGTAGTGCCAGGGATATGCACCGCAAGCTCAGGGTGTGAAACTCCTCTCCATCAGCCACATGCACTTCTTCGGACAAAATTGAGTGGATAGGAGGGTTGCTAGGGGGTCGACGAAGCTGGGGAGGGTGTTATTTATAGGTCTGGATGTCTGTGGAGCCGAAACATAGGTGGAGGTGATTAGCCATGGTCGGCCAGCTTGGGCATTTCACCTATGGTGCACTGGAGGTGATGAGTTATGGCTCAATTGATGATGGAGGTCACCACGAACTCGTAGGAGAAGAAAGATCTAGAATTGGGGAAGAAACGCGGGAAAAACGTGGGCAGGAAGCGAGTGATTGTTGTTCGTTTGTTTTTTAGTTAACCGGAGGTTGAAGATGAGGCATCGACCATCAGATCCGATCCGCGTCCACCTTCGGCCATTGGATCTTGATCCACAATGGGTCGGGCATGTGACAGATCAATTAAGGTCTAACTTTAGCTTAAATGTGCATGTATCATTGATATCTTGATGATATAATGTCACACTTTATTAGGAAATTGATTAATGCATTTGGGAGGCCAAACGAACTCCAAAAGAGTTCAAATTTTAACCCTAGGTTTCTAATGATGTCTAGTTTCATTCTATATAATTACATTTTTGTTTTACCCAACCTTTGTCCTCCAATGATTATGTTGCTTATTAAAGCATATATTAATATGATTTTTGGGAAATAATTATATATAGCTTTTATATGCAACCCTTGGTTTCCAAATCCGAGATATGGAGTCCAAGAGTCCTCCACTCACTTATTACATGCATTTTCAAGTTTATTTAGCCCATAATAAGAGTGAGGTATGAAGGTGGGTTATTATTCACCATTTTAATTTACACTTGCTAATTAATTCACTTCTTATCCACTAATATTTATTCTTGAGCACCAACATTATCCATTGGTCAACTAATTTTTGGTTTAGTGGAGATTTGCATAATTACCTGATAAATTTAACAATTCATGGTATTTGTTCATCTAACCCTCAAATTGGCATAAAATTGTACTTCAACTATCAATTTCTCAAATATTCAATATTAAGGACCCAAAATGGAGAAGAAAGAAATTAACATAAAAATTGAGGTGGAAATTATAATTTTATTTAAACTCGGGAAGTTACATATATTATCTCTAGCATGCAAAAGATCATTTTATAAGCAAAGAGATTTAGTTAAATAAGAATCTCTATCAACATGAAGAGCAGCTACATTATTCTCTCTACTAGTTGAACTAGAACATGATTCAAGCACATTGATTTTAGCAAGCAAGGAGGCATTTTGTGTTTCAAGCAAAGCAATCTTTGAAAGATAAACACCATTTTCATATTCTAATCCTTGCAAAGCAAAATCTTTGACCTTGTTTTCAGATTTAAGAACATCAATATCATGCATGAGAGAATCAACAATTAAAGTATGCTCTTCATTAGAACTAGTCATAAGAGGTTGAGATTTTAGTGATCTAATCTTATTAAGCAAACTTGCATTTTCAAGTTTAAGAGAGTCTACTTGTCTAAGACAAGCATTTTTATCATCAAGCAAGCAAGGGTTAGCATGTTCAAGATTATCTAATTCTATATGCATATTATCAACAATTCTAGCGAGCTTTTTTCTTTTCTTTTTAGAAGACTTAAGAGAAGCACGAGTAGCATTAATGATAGCAATTAAGGGTTCTTTATCTAAAGAGTTTAGATTTACCTCATTTGAGTCTTTTCTTGTAGAATCCATAAGAGCAAAATGGCATTCTCCTTCAACACTAGAGTTTGATCTTGATCCTCCACTTGAATCTTCACTTGATCTTGAGTTGGAGGAGTCACTTGAGCTTGAGTGACATTTATCCTTCTTCTTATACTTCTCTTCTCTTTCCTTGTGATGATGGGTCTTCTTGCCTTGTAGATAATCTATCTTGAAGTGACCCTTCTTTCCACACTTGAGGCACTAGATGGAGGAGGAATTCTTTCCTTTATAGAACCTACCCTTAGAGTACATGGCATCTTCTTCAACATGAGAGGATGGAGAGGCTTGTCCCATAATAGCTTCAATTTGAGTCTTCATTTCAGCCTTCTTCATTCTCTTTAGCTCTTTCTCCTCTTGTCTTTTAACTTCTTCTCTTTTGTCAAGTGTGACTTCATGGGCTTATAGATTTCCAATGAGCTCTTCAATGGGGTTATCATGAAGATACCTTACTTCTTCAATGGAAGTCACCTTGGGTTCCCATCTCTTGGGGAGAGTTCTAAGGATCTTATAGTTGATCTCTCCTCTACTCATAGGATTACCTAGAACAACAAGACCATTCACAATGGTGTTGAGCCTTGAGTACATGTTGGCTATCTTCTCCTCCTTTCCCATCTTGAAGTTCTCAAGAAGCCCTTTGAGCATGTAGACTTTGCTTTCCTTCACTTGTTGAGTCCCCTCATAAGTGATGCATAACTTTCTCCATACCTCATAGGCCATCTCACAAGAAGAAATCCGATTGAACTTGGTGGAGGTCATGTTGGCACAGAGGATGTTGATTGCTCTTGCATTCAAGGTGGCTTTCTTCATGGTAGCTTCATCCCATTCTTCTATCTTTGTCATTGGTAGCTTGTATGGATGGTCCACAATTTTCCATAGCTCAAGACTTGATCCTTGGATGTAGAATTGTAGCATTCTTTTCCAATAGAGGAAGTTACTCCCATCAAAGATTGGAAGGTTGATGAAGTATATCCCACCTTGGTAGTCACCCATCTTCTCCTACTTGTTGAAGTATGCTCAGAGAAACACTCTCTGATACCAATTGTTGGATCCTAGATGGGTGATTGGATGCTCTAGAGGGGGGTGAATAGATATAAATGCACTTAAACAAAATTCATTAGACCTTCAAGATATATCAAAATATAAGGTTGCTAAATAGGAAGTTTGAGTGCAACTAAAACATGCACAGCAAGGGAGAGAGAGATTGAACATACACCAAGTGACAAGCTATGTAGAGTGGTTCCACACTTCAAACTAGAAGTGAGTAAGTCCACTACCTAGAGAGGTCAACCTCTAGGATTTCTTAACCATTGCACTCTTATATTCATTCATAAGACTTACAATACATTACCACCAAAGGACTTACCCATCCAAGCACAAGGAGATATCCATCTTACCAAGGACTTACCCACTTTGCTTGAGTCTTCAACCTTCACCAAGGTCTTACCCACTCAAGCACAAATCTTCCGCCTTCAAGGAGTTTGCCACTCCTCTTGGATCTTCAATCTTTGACTTCACCTTAATTCAGAGAAGCTTCCACCAAGGACTTACCCACTTGAGCAAGGAGTCTTCTGTCTTCACCAAGGGATTACCCACTCTTGCTCCAAGTCTTCAACCTTGATCTTCACCAAGGGACTCCTTCCCTTATTCTTCTTCACCTCTCTTAGCCAAGAGAGAGAACCTTCATCTTCATGGTTGAAATGAGAGATAGGGAGGTGGTGGAAGTGAGAGCCTCACAAGATATACATGTAGGACTAGCTCTCTAACAGATATCCTACTCACTCTAACAAATGTAGCAAGTGATTAAGCTTAGAGAGAGAGAGAGGAGGCCGTAGGAAGCACTCAACTATAGAATAAGAACATCACATACAGTTTTGTATTGAATGCTCAACCTTGGAATGAAGCCCAAGGGGTCCTATTTATAGTGGGGATGCCTCTTAGCCTTTGGGAACACTTAAGAAAAAAAACTAGCCATTTTGGCTTGCAACGGATATATTTTCACTTGTAACTCTACAACAGTCGAGTTATCCATATAGTGCAATCAGTCGAGTTTCTATAAAGGTAACTCGACCGATCCCACTAAAAGACAAGACCAATTTAGGTCATCAGTCAAGTTTGTCCTGGGGTAACTCGACCGATTCACTTAAATTAGTTTTGGTCAGTAGAGGGATTGGTCAATTTATGTGAAGTGCAAACTCGACCGATCAAAAGTCATTTTCAAGATCCAATCAGGATCGGTCGAGTTTGCAGCTCGACCAATGAACAACCTGATGTGAATTTTAGAAAATGGCTTTTGAGTGCTTAAATATTCGATCTAATTACTCCTAATTTTTTCTAAGCTTAATTACAAGTCATACGATCATTATAAGTGATTTACAACATGATTCTAATGGATTTACATCATATTACAAAAACATGCACTTATATTGACTTTGACTTATCTTTTCTCCAATTTGATATGCGCAAGTTAGGGCATTTGGAGTGTCTATACATAATCTGAAATCACTCAAGTAGAGACATTAGAAACAAATAAGTGGAATGGTTTAGTCATCATCATAATGAAGGTTTAGTCAATTTAGACCTTGAGTCAACAGTTTGCTCTTCCTTTTTCTTCTTTTAGGATTGATGTCCCTCCTTACACATTTTTTTATCTAAATCCATGTAAGTTAGCTTCTTTTATTCTAATATTGTGATGATCCTTCATTGTCTTCTTCCTTGAGCATTGCACATGGTGGTTTCCTTCTTGAGTTTTGTCCTTGGTGGTCTTATACCTTGTGTCCTACTTTTCTTTTCCCTAGTTTCTCCTAGATTGTAAAGTTAGGGTTGTTGCAGTTTTAAGGAAAGAAATCTTGGATCTTAGGAGAGACTGTGGCTTTCTAGAGGTTTAAAACTTGTTACATCTTGAAGAGTAAAGCTTGAAGCTTTTTGCCTTCATCTATAAGTGGACTCATTTCACACTATTTGTAAGGTGGATGATTTAACAGATCATGCATTTTGTACCTACATGACACATGCAAACCCTAATATTGATTCTACTCTCTATAATATGCTAAAATATGGAATCTTTATTCAGCTTAAATAAAACAAAAAGGGAATACAGACTTGCATGGTCATCTTAATCTATTGAATACCTTCCTTGATGCTAAGATATGCTTATCTTGAAATGCATATGGTTAGACTCATGCTATGATGCATAATGAACATGAAGGTGGTACATTTATGCTATCTTTATGTCATATAAGGTAAAATACAAATTACAGGATATACTTTGTTGTCAGAGAACTCTTCTAAAACATTCTTAAGGCATTTTATTAGTTTTTATGCAGCTAAATATTTTGTACAAATAGAATATCTACATTGAAATAGATCATCTATGCTTTAGTTGGTCTTCTTGTGTCCTAATCTCAAGGATAGCATAACTCATGCATTTTGGACTTCAAATTTTAAACTTTTAGTTCTATCTTGTTATGTCTTTGTTAAAATTATGAGCCAAATTTTAGATGATTATGATGTTCTCAAATGAACTTATCATTATGATGACTTGATATGAAATCCTTGAATGGATTGGACCCTAGTGTGGTTTGTTATGGATAATAGGGCCTTGTGATGCTTTGATATCAATATGTGGCCTTTTTTGGTAAGGTATGCCCAGAGAGCCAATCATATGATGATTGACATGGCATATACCATAAAGGATTAGATTAATACTCATAAAGGAAAGCTTCCAATTCATTTTGTTTCACTTAGTTATGAGATAATGAGGAAATATTATGAATGTCTAAAGAATGACAATACTCAATGACGTATGTCTTCAAGTACATGACTTGGAATAATGAGATCATACACATGTTAATAATATGTACATTCTTATTATGTCCCTAGTCGGTTGTTACTATGGAAGGTAGATTGACACCATTAACACATAAGACTAGAGTGTGGGTTGGTTGATGACATATTCTCATTAGTCATGATATGGCAATATCAAACCAAGCACACAGATACATGTTAGAGAATAGTGTATCAGACAGACCCACCTTGAGAGTGACATATGGAAACCATCATTGGTGGCCATAGTCATCTCTCATAGTGAAGATGGTGATTGTGATTCTTAGACCTGAAATCACTGCACTCGTCACATGTCCTTGGGTACACTTTGACATCATCAAACACAGTTCTAAAACATGGTTGTTATAAAGGTGATGATTAGGTGACTTTGACACATGGGGATAGGCTAGGAGTGATTGATATGGGATTTTACCCTCCTACTGGAGTATTGTATCCTTGTCACTTGATAAGAGAGAGTGAGAAACACATGTGCATGCACATGTGAATCAATATATGATATTGAGGTCCCATTATCTCATATAGTCCACTCTTGGTTCAAGGAACATGGATTGAATATTGAGAGGATGATGATTCCATGCCTCGAGTTCATCCTAGATATCAGAGCCAAAGGAATTATACAATCACTGCAACACCTTCAACATATTGTAGGTTGAAGTTGTTCTCCAACTTTCCATTCACTTGGGTAGCACTGATGTGCGACTAGGCACTGCTCTTTGCTTGTGATGTCATAAGTTATTTATGGACATTCACTACCAATGTGAAATGGGACCTATAGGGTCACACACATAGGAACTCATCTACAAGAGGAGTTTATCTTGAATGATGATTGGATTAGTTACTAAAATTTTTAGGTATTAAATTCATACAATAGATTGACAAATGGGCTGATTGAACTACTAAATGACCATTTCAAGTGTTGAGACATTCGTTTGGGTAGCCAGATGAGCGTTTCAAATGTTGAGACAGCCGTTTGGATGATCAGGCTAATCAAAATCCTAATTGGCTAAGTTCTACCTAAAATGAGGCGTGAACCAATCGGTTCATTCTGATGAATCGATCGAATCAAATTAAGTTCACCAGACAACCTTCTGGGTGAACAAAATGGGTGTCTCGCATGGGTGAGATGGCTCAGTTGGGCTGAACAAAGGTTCTAGATGTTTCACAAACTTGTTTTGATTGCACATTACGTGAGGAGCAAGGAATTAATGTGTGACATTAACTGGAATCGAATTGTCAAATTCATGTGCGATTGGAAAACTGCCAGACAACCGTCTCACGCTCTAGATGACCGTTTGGAGTGTTGCAGGTTGTCAAAATTCAAGATCTTTTGGTCCCTTCTACTCCTGCACAATCCCGTACAGACTGGGAACCCTCACCCTAGCCCCGCCTATAAAAAGAAGGGTATTGGGGGCTTCCCAGAACACAACACATACAACTGATAATTAGTTCCTTTGATGGTTATTGTCTTCTTTGGTTGTGGTAGCCAAGAGAGCCCAAGCAAGTCCTACCGCACAAGGGAGGGATAGCAATGGGAGAGAATAATTGAGGATTGTTGTTGTAGGAGAGCAAGTTGGTGACTAGTACGCCAACGGGAGGAACAACTCCTTCCTGTTTGTTCTAGTTGAACAACATGAGTTCTAGTTGGTCTGTGTGGACTACTCTAGAGGGAGGAGTCCTTTAGCTGCTGCTTGGAGAGAAAAGTCAGCTTGCAGTCCATGGCGAGACCACAAGAGAGTTGCCTTATTTGTGGTGAAGACCAGGATCTGCACAGTCACCAACCAAGAACAACTAGTTGACAGTTGCATAGAAGCGAGCTGTTGTCACTAGACTTCCTTCAGGACAAGGTATAACTTGCTAAACCATCCTTCCTATATATTAGTAGTTGACGCGATCTTGTTGTTATGGGAATACAAATAGATTAATTTTTTGTTTTCACTGCTATACTCTATGCTCGTATTTCCCAATAGTGGTATCAAATGCACGCCAGTTTATTATGATTTAGGATAATCAATATTATCATATTTTTGGTTTAATCATTTATTTATTGCATACGATGTGAATATTTAAACTATCTCATATGTGTATCTGATCAAAGACCACATAATCCCAAACTAATATATATATATATATATATGTGTGTATGTATGTATAAATATGCAATTTACATGTGTCGTTCTAAAAGTGGTTTTGATGGTGGAGATGTGTAGTGTGGTTATGGCCAATGCCCAATATATATGTGTGGTTGGATGGTTTGATTTCTCTTGCTTATCTTGATTTGCGTACCAAACCTATACCTCATTCTTCCCAATATAAATTTAATCCTTTCCTACCTTTTTCCCCTCGAATGTAACTTGAGGTTTCTTTTTTTGGTTGAGAAAAAAATGTGTTACTATATGAAAAAATCCCAAAACTTTGGGTACAGAAAAATATGCACCCCATGGCTCACTAAAGGAGAAACTAAGAAAATTGTAGAGATCAAAGCCTTCACGCAGGAAGACAACATAAGCAGGAGAAAAGACACCCATAAGCACAAGCTCTCGTACAGACTACATAAAAATTGACACAAGCTTCCTACTGATTAAGGGAACACTAACTATATGCCCATCACTCTGAAATTGTGATGACTTAGCCAGTATCGAGCCAAGAATCAATCATCACCAATCCAAACAAGCAACATCATACTTTGGATCAGATCATCCCCATAAAACTCAAAATTGTTTTGCTTCTGAAGTGACCATGAAGAGGGACGAGATTCCACTAAGCACTCGAAACATAACTATGACCTTTAAATCCAACCCTCCCTTCTACTAGATTTATCCTCATCACTAAAATTGTGGGGAAGGAGAAGACTAAAGCCATCATTCTTCTCAAGAACCTTAGAGACTCGACATTCTACAGGGACAAACCTCATAAAGCTAAGCAATGAGAATCCAGAAGGAGAAGGTCAGACCTAAGACCCATCCCTTCTTTTCCTTGCCGGTTTCTTCTTCTTTTTTGCCCTTGATTGACCAAATTCCACTAATTCAGGTTCCCAGTGCTCTGAATCAGGGTCTGAACACAAATAGGTATTAGACCCTTCATCGTCTTCAAGTTGGTTCCCTTTTCGCAATTGGTAATCAGCTCAAAATCTAAAGCTTTCCCAAACCTTGTTGACTCGCTAGGACTCGGAGCTCGATCCCTCCCTACTTCTATTTTCTAATTCCTAATCAAAGTTCACTCTCCCAATGTTGTCAACTGGTGGAGGCCTAAACAAGTCAGGCTCGACTAGAGAAATGTTAGAAGAGGACGACTGGTTCTGTTGTTTAGACACAGAGATGAGAAAAATGTCCTTCACTTACTGTGCAATGGAATCCAGAAGAATTTCATCACCAGCAGTAGAAGCTCGGTCTTCACAAGCCTTCTCCTGATCTGCATTGGAACTAGACGGAACCTTAGGTATCCCTTTGGAACCTACCTTGGCTTTGGCATTCCTTCGAGCACCTTCAATTGATTTGTTCCTTGGTTGTAGATCCACACAGGAGGCCATTTTCTTTGTCACCCATGGGCAGGCACCAGCCCTGTGACCAAAGAGTTTGCAACTTGAGTAGAACACAAGTTTAGATACAATCTCAAGGTTGAGTTGTATCATCTTGGCATCCAACTCCACCTTCATGCACTTAGGTAGACTTTGGTCGGAGCTGACTTCAATGCATACGGACGCCACACCAAGGCATTCTGCTGATAGAGAAATATCTGCTAAGTCTAGCGGCTTGCCTATGGTACTAGCTACACTCGCAATGTGGGATCACGTCCATGGGAGGCCCATGTTTTCAATCTTGAACCACATTGGAAGGCATTGAAAGGAAAGGGGTTGGAGAGAGGAACCAGGTCACCAGGCATTGGCGATGATGAGGGCGCCATCCATGAACCAGGGTGCCTCATCCAAAACCCTTTCTCTCTCACTGTGTGACGGCAATTGAATGACGAATCCATCCTTTCTTCAGAGACGATCTCAACAGGTCCGCTTGGATGCCATTTCCTACGAATCTAGCCTGCTAGTTGACCCTTCAAGGGTTTCCTCCTGACGAATCATATAGATAGGTAGTCGTCCCAGTTTGGAGTTGGGCACTCCTCACTGGAGATTGAAGCACACCGAACACCATCCTCGATGGTGGGCTCAATAAACTCTACCAAGGCTACCTCCACCACCTCTCTATCTAGCTGACTAGATAGGATCCAATCAGCCAGGAGAGACGGTGACGCTACTTCAGAGAGGAGCTATTTAGAGGGGGGATCTGGGGGTGGTTGGATGAAGACATGGCCACCTCCTTCTCCTTTCGTGACGACGTCGTAGTCGAGTTCGGGGGAGCATAGGAAGTAGAAATAGGATAGTTTTTCTTTATCTTACAAGTTGAGGTTTCTTTTACAATGTAATAAAGTAGAAATAGGATAGTTTTTCTTTATCTTACAACTTGAGGTTTCTTTTTTAATGTAATAAAGTAGAAATAGGATAGTTTTTCTTTATCTTACAATGACAAAGAAGAGGATAATTTCTAGATGAGATGACTAGTTTGTGAGATGAGCCGACCGTCTAGAGGATCATATGAGATATAATGATGGAACCAGATGACCGTCTGGTGGACCCAACTGACTGTTTGGAAGGAGTCCAAACATCAGTTGGACTGGAAGCCAGATGACTATCCGTGATGACCAACCAACTGACTAAGAGGCGAGACGACCAATTTAAGGGTTGAACCGATCTATCCATATTGGCAAGCACATGTCTACACCAACATCAGGTTTGTACATGTAATGCGATGATTGACCTAGGTGGTAGTAATTCCTTGTGGCTCCAAGTAATTACAAGTAGACATGGCCATAACCATCACTTTTTGTTTTATATTGCATGTTTATGTTGTAGCATGTATATGATACATACTATATATGTGGTGATTGGATACAATATAATATATATATGATATAAAAAACTAATCAAACATATTAAGTCTAAGATGCTTTCCAATAGAAATACACATGAAAAATTTGTTTCAATCATAGGTTATGACACAGCATGGTGCACCGTCTACCTCATGGAAGTATGACAGTAGTAATGTAGGTGCCTCCAAAGTGGATTAAATTATAATCGTATTGTCTATTGGGTCAGGATTAACTGGTGATTTTTAGAATTCTAAGCCTAAAAGCATGCAAATGATTATGGGAAAAGACGTGTGTATATCATCTATCTAAGAGTTTCATATGATGCAATTGGAATGATTGCCTACCTTAATGGTTGATTATGGACGTTGGTGTAGACTGCATAATAATTGAATCATTTTGGATCTTGTTTCATTAGAAAATTGTTTGGTGCAATTTTGCAAATTGATATTTGAGGGTTTTCGATTTGAAAAAATAATGAGAACGATAATTAATTTAAGATCTAATTATTATCGCCTAAAATTTTAATCAAATCAAATTAAAAAAGAGTTTTCGACAAATTGCAATTCTTTTGTAGAACAAATGGCAATGAACAACCATCACTTTTCTCTGTGATTGGTCATTGAGAAGGACAAACTAAAGGGAACAACTTCCATGACTGCTTCAAGACGTTGATAATCGTTCTCACACAGGAACGCAAGCTCTATGTCCTGGAAATGCAAGAACAAGAGGAACCACCTCAAAATGCACCAAGGGCTGACAGGGATGCTTACAAGAAGTACACTGAAGATGTTGTGGATCTCAAGTGTTTGATGTTATGCTCCATGAACTATGAGTTGCAGAGGTAGCATGAGAATATGAGTGTGATTGAGATGGTCACACATCTCAATAACATGTACCGAGATTAGGAAAGACAAGAGAGATATTATGTCTCCGTATTTGACATGTTTCAGATTCGGATTCAGATATCAAAATAGTATCAAGATACTTTTGGATCAAATATCAAATATAGCGATATCTGCTCCAAAAAATATTTGAATTTGTATATATACTATACTTGATATACATAAGTTACTAATCTCATGTACGTTCATAATATTGGGATGTTCGCAGCGGGCTTTCCGTGTGGAACTGTGGCCCTTCACTATAGGGTACAAGAAAAATAGCTCGGATCTTGGGGAGGGGGGACTTACCCTAGATATAAAACACTCCCACTCAGTTTTCACTCATGCCTCTTCAATAGCCCATTACCCAACCAGTCACAGTTGGAACCCAGAGCCACTTTCATCGTCATATCCAAACGGTCTTCGGTGGGATACTCATGCATCTTTAGCAAGGTCGGAGCTCAGCAACTACAATTCAATATAAGTATCATTGGCAAGCACACATCTGTGCAGGTGGCAGGGTGAATCGTGGCTATCCAATCGTCACTGATCAAACACGACTGTTTGGTTGGAGATTGTGACCAAATCTACCACCTATTTCTACAACTAGTAGATAATTTGTGTAAGAGGTTGGTGTGTTCTATTGGATTTGATTAGCAGTTGTGATCTTTCCTTTCCGTCTGACTTGTTTTCAAATCCTGACATGTTTCGTACTCCATTCTTCGATTGTTTAGTACAAATCATTATACAAGCAGCACAATATTTGATTTTTGTTTTGTTGTCGCATTGATGAGTTATCCACTCCTTTTACGGAAACATTCTTGATATTCCTACAACTGAGAAAGATGATTGTGCACATCAAGAAGTTACTATGATCTTGACCTGAATTGAATATTTGTATTTTCTCTGATTATAATGTTTGATATACCATGTGCATATGTGTTCTTGACTTTAAGTAGGAAAGATTGTCATGGTTATGCATCATTAAGATTTGCACCTACTGCAGTCCATAGAAAATTCAATTTTCTGGACATTCTGGAATATCTTACTAGAGTTCACTAGAGAAATTGGAAACTTTGCTAGATATGCAGATTGCCATGTATTTCAGTCACTTCGGTGTATACACCTATTGAGTATTATGAGTCAACGTTTCTAAATATATGTATATGTGATTTGTTTAGTAAATCATGTACTTTGTTAATTATCTTTATGGGCCATGCCGAAATTGTTTCATAAATAAATTCATATGAATAAAGCTTCTTATAAGGAGTGGGACCCACAGGGGATCCACTCCCTACTAAAAATGTGAAGAATAGAACCTCCAGTCCAAACACACCCAAGAGGTATGTTGGAGTGGGTGTAAAATTTTCAAATCTTATTAATGGTATTCAAAACAACCAAAGAGTAGCAGCAGAATAAAAGGCAATGACTATATTTATTTTTTCAAAAAGATTACAAAAGTACATCATAATATCCCACATAGGGTTTACATGTATGATACAAAATAAGGATCTAGATAGAGAGAAATCTAAACCATATCAAGTTTGTCTCCAAGATTTAAACTCCTTAAGCTAAGTCCATAACTTCATGCCATGTCCTCCTTGCCCTTCACCTAAGGTTGGAAGCATACCCCAACAACAAGAGAAAAATAGATGACATCAGAAAAGGATGGTATGTGCATACTAAAAAGGAAATTGAGCAATATATGGAATAAAGGATATCAAAATAAAATCTTCCCGTGAAAGAGAATAGTACTACCCAAAAGGGCATAAGAGAAATGAATTACAAGAAAAGAGACAAATAAGAGAAAAGTATAAAAACAAAGCACCCATGTGTTTCACCTATGACAATACTAGACAATATAAACATGTAGGTAGGAAATAACACATATACCAAAAATAATGTGGGGTGAGCAGGGTCTTGTATACATCTTCTCTAAAACATGGAGTGGCAAGGTCTGTCAACATCTGCCTGAGCACATGTGCCCTTATTATTTTCATATATAGGAATTTTTACATCTGAATTCATATATGGGAATTTTCACATCTAGATAAAATAGCACATGTACATTATACCAGTAGTCACCACATGATGCATAGCAAAAGAATAAACAAGAATGAACCAAATAAGAGAGATGAGAACATCCAACAAAATAAAGTAGGATCATAGGATCCATGCCATCACATGATGTGCCATATAAGCATCCACTACAAAGGTGGGCAAAGAAGAACATTCACAAAAGAATGTTCCACCATGATCAAAGAACAAGAAAGATACCAAGAAAATGTCCAAATATGATCACAAGATCAGTAATAATATAATGTACTTCACATGAAGCATATTTTCCAAAAGAACATGATATAGTGTAGGCTAATGTCCATAGGATCAAGAGAAAGATAATTTAGGTGAATTTATCAAAAAGAATAATCAGGGATGCAAACATATCTTATATCGGAGTCCTAGAAACACTCTTTACCAATCTAGTTGTTTCCAAGGTCAACTTTGCCTAATTAGAAATTATTCACATGTATTAGGGTTTTGAGATTCATATAAATGTAATGAAACTCTAATTCTAGACCTTATATAAAAACTCAGATTTTGACTCTAAAAATCTCACCAATCAACTTATTAGGTTCTCCTGATCAAGAAAACATATTTATTTGTCCCATTTGGAGTTTATATGAGTTAGTTACCAATTTTAGGGCTTTTTATATGATTTATTAGATTCTCAAAAATCCATCATAAAAAAAATGAAAATCAGGCTTTGAAACTATTTTTATTAGAAATAACACATTCTTCCTATTCCAAAACATATTTATTTATTAATTTTGGATAAGTGAATTAAAAGATATGAATTTTACAAATTCGGTCAACCAAAAAATTCCAAATATCATATAATTGAGAAAAAAAAGAGGGAGGGAGAGTGGGACCAGGTCAGGTGACTTGGCCCAATCATGGGTGACCAAGTCACTAGTCAATGACTCAGTTGACTTTGGCCAAAGCAAAGAAAACATGAGGTGAAAGGACGGCTTTACCCCTGATGGAAAAACCAAACAAAAGATTCAAACCACGGTGATTTGGTAAAATGCTCGATGTCCATCTTCTCCCTTTCACCAATTGATCGCAAAAAATGCAAAGCTTCAGGAGCTCACCCAACTAAGACCCAAACTAGCAAAATAACTTTAGCACATATAGCCAAGGCACCATCTTCTCCATCGGCCAGCGATCTCAGGGCACCCAAACTTGGGTCTGAAGGCGCTCTAGGGAAGGAGTTCACTCCTTTGCCATAACAGACCAGAAAGAAGAACTCGAGAAACCAAAACATGACATCAACAATGGCCATAAAGTTCCTAGACGACCTCAGAAAAGTGGTACGGAACTAAAGCCATCAAAACTCGAAGAACAATAGTCTACAGTTAAGACATTGCTCAGGTACAAGAAAGCATGAAAAAAGAGGGAAAATCACCATACCTCAAACTAAGTCAAATTGGCAATGCCTTAGGCTCCAAGATGGTACATGGAACTCCATTGAAGGATTCACCAGTCTTGCAGAATCCTGAGGAAGGGAGACAAACTAGGCTAAAGCAAAAGGGTGGCTCAGAGTTGGGGGAAGATGCTAGGGATCAAACGAGGCCAAACCAAGGTGAGTAGTCCAAACCTAGGATCTCATCAGAAGTCAAGGACCACTTACTTGGAGGTTCGATGACCCAGAGGGGTGATAATATCTACATGACATTGGAAATAGAGGAACGTGTAGCAACGTGTGTGGTTATGGCTCTGTAGGTGATGAAACCCTATATATATTGGGTTTAATCAGAGTAGAACGAAATGAGAAAGGTGGGGGACATAAAATCAGATGAAGATATGTGATAATGTGGGAGAAAATCCCTTGGAGGAAAAAGGAGTACTGTTCAACCATGTTCATTTATGGGAGTTGAGGTTGAAGGAAACCTGATAGCCGTTGGATCAGTAGAAAAAAATCACAAGATTAAATCAAGACCATCAGATCAGATCTATGAACAAGGGAAACACGCGTGACATATCAAATAGGGAACCATATGGAATCAGATACATTAAACAAAATATTTACCAAAATTTTCTTTTAAAGTCATATTTCTTTCCAAATGTATTTGAGGGTATAAATGATCCCCAAATAAAATGAAATTTAGCACCTAGCCTATTTTGGACATGAAGAAAAAGAATATGCAATTAGATTTGTCTTTTAAGGACTTTTGATGTATTATTTAATCAAATCTTAGTTTCTCTTTCCACATGCATTAATGAAATCAGAATTATCCAAATTTGATGAAACTTCATCCATAAGTTATCTTTGATGTATTGAATACAAATTTAATTTTATTTCCATCTTTTAGAATTATTTATCTTACTATTCTACTTATATGGATTTTACTCATTTTCTCTCTCTTAAACTCACCCTAAATATTCAAGGTTGTCCAAATTAGATGAAAATTGACATATATGCTATTTTTAGGATTTTGATTACGAATTTGAAGTTTTTTCCACTTCTGTGAGTTCCTTTTATGAGATATGTACCAATTGATATTTATGGCCTATCATTATCTTATTTACTATTATCTCAATTAACCATCCAATTATGGTCTATACTTTCATATTATCACCAAAGGAATTATGTAATATTATTTTGCATGAGTTATTATGAAATATCTAGTTATCTCATGTGACATATTTTATGTGTCCATTATTGGCCTAAGACCAATGTGAAAACATTAGGTTACCTTAAGGTGATTTATACATGCATTAGCTCTTTAGGGTTATACTAAACATCTTTTAGGTCTAACCTCAACCTTGTTTGGCTAAGTCCAAAAGGTTAAAGATCTACGGTAGGGTCCAAAATCTAGTATGTTACACTTCTATCGGTGAATGTTTAGAAACTTTTACTGTATTGATTCCAACCTGTCATCGTTATTGTAACAGGTGAAGTGCTAATAAGTGTGCTAGGTTAAGTGCTAATAAGTGTTAGTTCTTGAGTTCTTATAACAATTCTAATGTGGATTAATTCTATTGTTGGATTTGAATGCTCTTAATTACGGGAAATATAAATTTTTGGAGGATACATAATTTAAGTTTGTGCCAAAATATACAAAAAATACATCATATAATGTTATATGATACAAATGAACTTGGAGAAAAGATTCGGTCAACTAAGTTAATTTTTTAGGTTTGATGCTAAGTTTTAAAAATAAAACAATAAATTTGAATATTATTTGAACTTAAAAATGGATATTCCAAATTCAGACATCAGATTCAGATATTCTTAAATTTGGATTGGAAATTTCTTTATTTGAATTTGGCTAGTATTTTTCATATTCGACGATTATCGAATTAGATATCGGATCAGGTGAAAAAATTGAATTTGGATATCGGATACATATGTATCCGGTTCAAATTCGATCCGTTTATAGGTCTAACTAACTAGACTAGGATTCCCTTTGGGTCAAGAGTTGGCCACTGATGTGATTCTTCAAATACCTACATGGATAACATAAAAGGACAAATTTGTTGAATACTTTTTTCAAATCAATCCAAGTTGTTAAACATGATAGAAATTCATTTACCAGTTGTCACGCTTGTTGTTGTAGTAGACAAGAGATTTTTCATATGAAGATAAAACTGGATTCCTGAAAAGGAATAAGTCAGAGGATGTGTACATGACACAACCGAAAAGGTTTAATAACTTCAAGAATGCAAATAAGATCTATAAACTACAAAGTTCAATCTATGATTGAAACAAGCAACTCAGAAATGGGATCTTTGTATTTGATAAGATAGTCAAAGAGTTTAACTTGAGTCAAGATAAAAGATGAAATTTGTGATTATAAAAGATTTAGTGGGAGCATATATGAATATTCCACATATGATGAGGAATAGCAACTCAATATTATGAATATTGAGATCTGGCATGAAAAACACCTTCAGTATTGAAGGATTAAGTGAAACATCTTATGAGATAAGGACCGAGACCTATGAGATAGTTCTTAATGTTTCACAATGGAAGTTTGAGTACACAAAATAGCAATGTGTTGAAGGAGTTCAACACAGAAGGATTAAATGAGAGAGAATCTAGATTAGTCTCTCATGAACTTTATACTCTAATTCTTGTAAAGAATAGAAATGTCATGGATCAGATGCTAAATAATGGATCTATCATGAATGTTATAAATGTACTTATACCATATAATCTTGTATGTATTGGACATGACAAGATGATATTAATTCCAATAAGGGTTATTGGAAAGTCATTAAAGATATCCATTAGTATTTGAGAAGTGTCTATGGATAGATTACTAGTCAATAAGGATAGCAATATAAGGAAGAGTTGGATGTAAAGGATTATATAGATGCAAGCTTCCATAATGAGAAAGTGATCGCAATAAAATATGTTTGATTTAAAAGGAGAAATATTGTTAGTTGGAAGGGTTCTGAACTAATGGCCATCAATTCTATTCTACAGTAGAAGCCAAGTATACTTGTGTTATGAACACAAAGTGATACTATAGGGATCTAGAAGTTCATATGATGAACTTATAGATGTTCCAAACATTGATGACTCGGTAGTGATACTATGAAAACAATGGAGCTACTTGTTAGGCAAGGAATATCAAATACCATATTATAGTGGTTTCATCTCAAAGAGAAGAGATAAGAAACATGCAATATACCAACTAATTAGCAAAGTGTTGCTAACCCACTAGATAAGCACTTGCGCAGTAGAAACGTGTTGGACATGTTTAGATCACTAAGAATATAATTCGTGGGTGATTGGCTCTAAGTGCAAGTGGGAGTCTGTTGGTAAAGTATGCCCAGAGAGCCAATCATATGATGATTTACATGGCATATACTATAAAGTATTTGATTAATACCCATAAAGGCAAGCTTCAAATTCATTCTGTTTCACTCAGTTATGAGATAATGAGGAAAAATTATGAATGTCTAAAGAATGACAATGCTCAATGTTGCATGTCTTCAAGTACGTGACTTGGAAGGATGAGATCATACGAATGTTAAGAGTATGTACATTCTTATTATGTCCCTAGTCAGTTGTTACTCTGGAAGGTAGATAGACACTGGTAGCACATAAGACTAGAGTTTGGGTTGGTTGATGACATAATCTCATTAGTCATGATATGGCAATATCAAACCAAGCACACAAATGCATGTTAGAGAACAGTGTATCAGACAGACCCACCTTGAGAGTGACACATGAAACCATCATTGGTGGTCATAGTCATCTCTCATAGTGAAGGTGGTGATTGTGATTCTTATACCTAAAATCACTGCACTCGTCACATGTCGTTGGGTACGCTTTGACATCATCAAACATGATATTCAAAACATGTGTTGTTATAAAGGTGATGATTGGGTGACTTTGACAAATGGGGATAGACTGTGAGTGATATATATTTGATTTGCCCCTCCTACTGGGGTATGATATACTGGCCCCTTGATAAGTGAGACTAAGAAATGTATGCACATGCGCATGGACATGTGAATCAATATATGATATTAAGGTCACATTATCTCATACAGTACGCTCTTGGTTCAAGGAACATGGATGGAATGTTGAGATGATGATGATTCCATGCCTCGAGTTCATCCTAGATATCAGAGCCAGAGGAATTATACAATCACTGCAACACCTTACATATATTGTAGGTTGAAGTTGTTCTCCAACTTTCCATTCACTTGGGTACCATTGATGTGCGACTAGGCAGTGCTCCTTTCTTGTGATGTCATAAGTTAGTTATGGACATTCACTACCAACATGATATGGGATCTATAGGGTAACACACATAGGAACTCCTCTAGAAGAGGAGTTTATCTTGAATGGTGATTGGATTGATTACTAAAGTGTTTAGGTATTCAATTCATACAACAGATCAACAGATTGGCTGACTAAACTACCAAATGACCATCTCAAGTGTTGATATGGCTGTTTGGGCAGCCATACGAGCATCTCAAGTGTTGATATGACTGTTTGGATGATCAAGCTAATTAGAGTTCAAATTGGCTAAGTTTTGCCCAAATTGAGGTGTGAACTGACTGTTTCATTCTGATGAACCAATCAGCTCAACTCAGGTTCACCAGACAACCATCTGAGTGAACAATATGGGCATCTCGCATGGGTGAGATGGATCTGTTGGCCGAATAAAGGTTATGGATGTTTCCCAAACTTGTTTCGATCCAACATTACTTGGGGTGCAATAAATTAATACGTGATATTAATTGGAATCAAAATTGCCAAATTCATGTGTGCTTGCGAAACTGCCAGACGACTGTCTCATGGTGTGAGACAACCATATCCTGCACTAGATGACCATATCGGTGTGCTAGATGATCATTTTGAGTTTTATAGGTTGTGAAAAATCAATATCTTCTAATCCCTTCCACTCCTGCATAATCTAGTACATAGTGGAAACCCTGACCCTAACCTCGCCTATAAAAGGAGGGGTATTGGGGGCTTCCCAGAACACAACACAAACAACTGAGAATTAGTTCCTCTGACAACTGTTATCCTATCTAGTTGTGGTAATCAAGAGAGCCCAAACAAATCCTACCCGACAAGGGAGGGATAACTATGGGAGAGAACAACTAAGGATTGTGGTTGTGGGAGAGCAAGTTGGTGACTAGTATGCCAACGGGAGGGACAAATCCTTCATGTCTATTCTAGTTGAATGACAGGAGTTCTAGTTGGTCTTTGTGGACTACTCTAGAGGAAGGAGTCCTTTGGCTATAGCTTGGAGAGAAAAGTCAGCCTGCAGTCTATGGTGAGACCACAAGAGCGCAATAGAAGTTGTTCGTGTTCGTTATTTGTGGTGAAGACCAGGAGTTGTTCAACCACCATCCAAGAGCAACTAGTTTACAGTTGCATAGAAGCAAGTTGTTGTCATTAGACTTGCTCCAGGACCAGGTATAACTCACTAAACCATCCTTCCTATTTCATAGTAGTTGACACAATCTTGCTATTATGGGAATACAAATAGATAATTTTTTTTGTTTCCGCTGCTATACTCTGTGCTCGTATTTCCCAATAGCCTTGATGCAACTGAGAGGCATTATAATAAAACCTATTTTGGGTAGGTGGATTTAAATGGTAATACATTTTATATCTTCTAAAGTTTCAATGACTTGATTAATATTTTAATTATCTTGTTATTGATCGTATTTAACTTGATTGTTGCAATCCTAAATGAATAATTGATCTAATAAATCAAGTTTCATTAATCATGATGCACTTCAGGTCCATAGATCTATTTTCTTGTGTTGTTTGAGGAAATAGTGAAATGAGTTAATCTTTTAGCGATCTAAGAATTATGATAAGATGTTGACAACCATATATTAGTGAGCATATGGGACAATTGGTGTTTGTATACCCTAAAATATTTAAAATTTGTTGGGACTCAGTTGTGATTAAGGGTCGAGTGATATGTGATAGATGAAGAATGACTACAGTCATATATCTCAATATTGTGGATTATATACCCTCATTTGGTGTAGTGTCCAGTATACCTAGGATGAACGTGTGATATGTGGATATGATTTTAAGCAATTCTAACCCATAACATCCCATAAAAACTCAACCTTTTTATGACCTACTTCAACCACAAGATGTGTAGAATGATCTAATCAAATATGGGCGTCCTTATGTCTTGTAAGGGTGGTTAGAGAGGCTTCTTAGCGGCTAGCTAGTAGTTTGAGTGGTATGCCTCAAACTTTCAAGACATAATAAAATGTGTATCTCAATTGTTTAGCACATCTATCTAGGTTTAGTTGATGTATAACGTGATGGTGCTTTGATGTTCTTTACTTACAACAAACATCATATATGACCATATCTATACAGATATGTGCATGGTTCATGTATATGTATACATGTTATAAACCTTTATGTTGATTTATCAACTCTATAAACCTAGAAATATCCACTATGATTAACTACTCATACAACCTATTGTAATTATAAATGTTCTCAAATATTATATCATATTGCTGAGACTTGGGGTTTTAACCTATGTTTTCCATATCCTTTTTAGGCGACTAGTCGAGCTTCTTCAATTTGTAGTGGTGAGGACCAGTCATGTGGAGGACGTACGATGTCTGGAGGTAGGTGATGTTTGCATGGTCACCTGGTGGTAGTTAGTGTTTGTGTGTTCCAAGTAGTTAGTCCAAGAATCATCCATGTACTAAGGTCTAGGGGGAGTTCCATAAGGTTGTATCTATCATATTTAGATATTGATATGCATGCCTTATAATATTCTAGCATATGTACATATTGTATTATATGTGTTGGCACATTCTTTTGTACTAGGTGTGACTGAGGTCACCAAGCTATGTGGAATGTAACTATAAATCATCATCATCAAAGGCTCAGTACCAACGATGTTGGGGTCGACTACATGGATCCTTTGTTTCCATTAAACTCTATCATGGGTCATATTATGGGTTAGATGTAGAGATTAAAAATATCTCTTTATAAGATCTTCCCATGTTAATTTAGTCCTTCTTCTTCTTCTTCTTCTTCTTCTTCTAGTAATTGTGCTTGACTCAACAACATTGCTTCGTATAGGCGATAGTCAGTCTGCATTGCACATGTCCATACCATCTGAGTCAGTCCTCACACAACTTGTCCTCAATGCTCATCACCCCCACTTAATTCTTGATATAGTCATTTCTTCAACAACCTTTTCTTATCTTCCCACACATCCACCTCGGAATACACATTTCAACCACGTTCATCTTGTTGAGACCTTGTTTCTTCATTGCCCAACATTTACTCCCGTTGAGCATGGCTTGCCGTATAGCTATTCTATAAAACTTGCTCTTTAATCTGAGAGGGATCTTCCAGTCACATAATACTTAAGTTAGACTGCTCCATTTCAACCATCCCACAATGATCCTTTAACAAACATCATTTATAATGATCCATGTCATAAAAAAAGTGAAAGTTTTTATGGTTGGATGTCAACCTACCACCAATCCTCCTCCTTTACCTGGGCTAGGGACCAACTACATTTGCACAAAATGTATGAAACATGGGCAGAGTTGGAATGCAACTATACATGTGGAAGATTAATACGAGTACAAGGACCTTGTTGATATTATCATGTGAGTTTATTTCAAAAATATACTATTCTTACTGCAATGTCACATTTTTTTGTGATGATAGTGTTTTTTTAATCTAGGTTTATTCCGAGTAGTCTCAATTCTGTGGTGGCATGGTGTTATAGAAATTTGGTATGACTCAGTACAATGCTCATCCCTACATACAACCTTATTAGAATACAACACAAACAATTTCTAATTTTACAAATAAATGTAAAAGTTTTATTAAAACTAAACCAAAGCATTGCATTAATACCTTACCATAATTATAAGAATAGTCTATAGTTAAAATACTACTAACACTTCTCATATTTTTCTAGAATATAAATTATAGTATATTGATCGTTTGTACTTTTTAAGATATTAAAAAATTTATATAGAAAATCTCTTATACTCTTTCTTATAGGGGTAAAGCACTATTTTGGTGCGGGTATTGATATTATTCTTTTTCCCCTATAAAATGAATTCACACCGTGAAAATGGGGACCCAAGTCAATATGTTTTATTGATATGGGTTCATATCCAGCCTATCCATGCAAAGATGAAAGTTAAAGTATTATATTTGAAAATTTTGATGTAAAATGTTTTTCTGTTATCTATTAGACCAACCATGCATTTAGTTATCTCCATGGACTCAACATTGCCTACATCAATAAAGAAACATTCATTTGATGGGAAAGATCTCTGAGGTTTTGTCCATCACTAACATGGATATGTTATTATATATTAAATCATAATTATGGGTCCATCTCATACTATTAAGAGTCCTAATTTCATAATACATTTGACATACATGATTGAGAATGTAAGATTTATCCAAAAAAATAAAAGAAAATATTGCTGAAAATTTCTTCACATTCTTTCTTATTTAGACTAAGAATAACCCTCACATTGAATGGATTTGAGAATATCATATTACTTTAAAGATAGTATAATCCAATGCACGTGACATCACCTTATTAAATAAAAAAACAAGACACCTATAGAGTTTGTAGGCTATTATATTGTAAGGTGGGTTGGAAAGAAAAGTGAGATGTTAAAAATTATTTTGACTAGTGTAGTACCATGCATTGTGTTCAAGAAGAAGAACATTAAAAATATAAGCAAGTAATAAATGAAATATTGATTGCTTCTGGCATTGAAATGTTGCCATTTGGATCTATTTTGGTGTCACGTCAAAGTGACCAAGTCATTCACCTCCCCCAATGATGGTTGCATCATAATGTCAATTTTACCAACCACAAGAAAAATATGTGATGTAGTGTCAGAGTCTTGTAGGAATCATATCACACTTTGAAAGTACATACATCATTATAAGAATGTACAAGGATAGATTAAGCATATGAAAAGTATAGGTAAAAGTATACAACACTTCCCATGGCCATTCATATATAGTAACATAAGGGTGACCTATATTTAAAAACTATAAGAAAAAATTACATTCAATCCCTCCCACAAACTTTCATATAGCCTTTTTCGAATACACAAGGACCAATTTGTAAATGAAAAAATTGCATTCAAACCCTTCTATACCCTGTCACATATGTCTTACCAAAATAGATGAGAAATTTGTAACTGATTTATTAAAACATTTACATATAATACAATCCATACTCTTGTATAATAGTATATGTTGGAATACACTGATTACTTTTGTAATCTAGAAAATAAATTAAAAATGAGATAAAAATACTTCTTAAATTTTATTGTATAACAAATATTAAACATTTATCATACATTCTATATTTATACATCATTTTTTGTGACCAAGAGAAACCATCTCAGTGAGCCCGAAACTCTTGAGGCATGAGAAGGTGTGGTTTGGTTGCCCCCCTCCTACACCAGATCAACATAGATTGTCATTCACAGAGTGCCTTCGGCGTAGTTCGAACCTGGGTCCTTCATTGGGAGAAAACTTATATGTCATTAGAATAGTAGAGTCATGTATCACTCCTTAATGTTGTTTAAAATTATTATAAAAGAAAAGTTACAAATGTAAAAAATGCTTTATGACATTGAATTCTAATACCAAATAACAAGAAAAAACTTGAATTGTAAATCATCTCCCTATCTTGTTACTATTTTATATTTAAACTTGTAATAGAAAAAATGTATCCCCATAGATAGAATTAAAAAATGGTTTCAAATTTTTATACCTAAATTACCAAAGTTCTTGTTTGTAGGAGCACTTAAATGTTGTCCATATGGGCCAATATCTTTTGTCTTTAGGCTTCATGAACTCAGGTTGAGAAATACAACTCAAAAGATAGCCATGTTCATATTCTGGGGGGATGAATGCTTGTATGTCCTAAGAGATACACAAATTCTTAATTTATTAGGGGATTTAGCCTATATGTTCTCATTGGTAGTGGAAATTAAAAGATCAACTTTGTGGTCAAGCCCATGATGATGTTTGTGAAGCATTATTTTAATTGTTCTTACATCTACAAGGTATATTATATTACATAATAAAAAATGTAAAAACAAAACGTGCTTGTATATATTCTCTGGGTATTCAATTGTCTATTCCAAACGAAATTTGATGTCTTTCCAGATAATTATATCATAGCCTTACATAATGTAGCATAATCTTACATACACTTAAGCCTTTCTACCTTTCAAAATCTTTTTATTCTCTATCTAATCTACAATAAATGATGCATGTGTCATGTATTTGACACTGTCATAAATGTGAGTGGGTGACATAGTGAGGTAAGTCTACTTATATAAGTCTAATACCTTACACCGTATATTCATTTGACTCAAATGAGCATAGGGATGCAACGAATCATACAAAATCCTCGCGTTTATAACTAATTCGTGTGACAAGGATTATAAAAAAACACTTCCATCCATAAATTGTTATAATCCTAATAGGGTCAAAGTTCCATGGCCATTTTGGACATTGAGGTTTTTCAACTTTGAAAAGATTTTCTCGAATTCTTCAATTGTAGCAAACAAGATACAAAATGTTGTGTGGTAATATAAAATGATAACCCAGTTTGTAGATATAGTGGCTTCACACTAGCTATTATGGATAAGAACATATTTTACACGAGTTTAACTTGTTTTTAATTTTATCTACTAGTGAAACAACACATACTTTTGGTTAGTCGCCAAAGAAGAGGAGACTGAAATCGTCCATAAAAGGACCAGTGAAAAAAATGCTCAAATCTACTTAAGTATGTGTAAACACCCAAATTTGGATTGTCATATTCTAATATGATCTCAAACATGAAACGTGGATCGAACATACTAGAATGAAGTTGAAGCCTCAATGGGAATTGTACAATAGAATAACCTTGAGGTATTATCTTAATTAAACCAAATTTTATTGGGTTCTTAAGATCACATTCATAGTAGAAAACCAAACTATAATGAGACTCCTTGGAGCCAGAGATCCATATAATGCACCAATGTTAATTCAAGGCTATAATTTATACCTTACATGGAAGAAGTTTCAACTTGAACTTCTCAGTGTAAGTTTAAACCATCAAACCTATATCATATTCTAGTCACTTTGGATTAGAAATAACAACTCAATTTTGATGTCTCAGATAGTTTTAGACTTGTCTAGTGATGTGTAAATGCCCGGGCCCACTCCCCAGGATCTAGTAGAGTGTCAGGAATGATGAATGGCCCCACAAACAACCACAAGCATTAATTGTGCACTTTTTCCTCACTCATGCGCAAACCAGGATAAACTTTCTGACTGGCCACCCATCCTATTACTATTCTGAGATGAGCATACTTAACCACAAAGTTTTCTAGTGATGGTCTCCCTGAAAAGGAGGAGTACCTTGTTGATATGAGTAGTCCAATCATTCCTTTTAAGATCATTTTATTTGAGGCTTGAAATCATGGGATGTTACAATATTGGCCACTTATAATCTTTACGTCCTCGTCAAGACTTAATGATATGGCCTCATAATCTCTCCCTATTTCACTGTAGACCTAGAATGGCACATGTACACCCAATTCCCATCCACAACTAATAGCACATAGGTGGATCCATTAACTAGGATTGGCCTTTCCAACATGCCCAGACCACACGGATTAGGATTGGCATGTCATGCCCACATAGGTCCCAGCTACTGGAGGGGATCTGGCTCTGATACCATTTGTAATGCTCAGGTTTATTTCCTAAGTCTCTAGTAGAGTTTCAAGAATGACAACTAGCCCCACATACCACCACTAGCATGAACTGCACACTTTGTCCTCACTCACACGTAAGCTAGGATAGACTTCCCGTATGGTCATCCACCCTAGTAATACTCTGGGTTGTGTACACTTAACCACAAAGTTCTTTAGTCATGGGCTCCCAGAAATGGAGGTGCACCTTGGTGATATGAGAATTCCAATCATTTCTTTTAAGATCATTTTATCTGAGGCTTGAAATCCTGGGATGTTATAGGATGCAAGTATAATTCTAGCGTTTGTGATGTAAAGTTGGATTGGATGAATGTATTTTGTTGAATGTTTTATTTCATAACATAATGGCATGAATCCCAAGCTCAAATATGTGGCACTAGTTTCACCATTTTTACCCCCCACCTAAACTGCATGTGGTTTTGTGGCTCACATCAAGCACAACTGACATCCTACTATTATATGGAACACACATTTAGTAGCTAGGCTCTAACTATGGAATAATCCTTTCCTTGGACAAGTTCTTCTCTTGGACACTTATGTTGTACATGAAGTTGCTCAACCAAAATGAAATCACTTTGTTGAATTCATCTCAATGATATCCATGCAAGAACCCAAAGATAGTTTGGAGTATTTAGTTTCTTCCTCTCATTCTAGTTGTTGTTAGGATTATGTAACATACTAAAATATGCTATCTTGACTCTAGAAACTATAATTTCAGAGATCGAATGTCATGATGCTTAGTTATTTAGAGATCACCAATGAGGTACAAGATACTCGAATCTCAATATACCTAAGTTGATCTAGAATGCACACATCATGCGGCGAGTTAGGTGAAAATCCTAAATTTGGTTACATACGGCCTGAACATGTCTTGGTTCAATAAAACATGAGGTAATGTTCAGTTTGGATCAACGAAACCTAACCATATACCCATAAATTATAGTTGTGAATATAGATGGTTTGAACTAAACCCTAAGTTATAGTCAACTAATTTTGATTCCATATTAGCACAATGATAATCTCATATGTTAAAATGACATAGCATATCTTAATTGACACTTACTGGACCTAATATCCTCATGTGACCTGATTTGTAGGTTGAGTTCACAAAGTATATAACACATGCCAAATGATTCATGAATACACACATAAAAAATTAAATGAGATTAATAAGTCTTGGATGTGAATAAAATGCATAGAGAAAGTAGTGTGGGTTGGATATGTTTGAAACAATAACAATTGGGTTTTTAAGTTAAAAGAAAAAAATTTGCCATCATCTAATTAATATTAATATAAATGAGATTAATGACTTAATTACATAAAACCATAACATTTAATGCAAGATAAACTAATAGGACTCCTTTAAGGATAAGTTGATGTGTAGACAAGCATAAATCCTAAATATTGGATCCAAGTGAGAATTTGAATAAAATATATTTAGATACAGAGTAGAATAACTAACATGATGGATTATTGAAAATATTATCCCAAACTTGGAAACTACGTTCATTGGGTTCTACATGTCACAATCATCTAAGATATCTAATTACAAATTTCTAGTAATGCATATCCTAGATTTATTACTACTCTTAACCACAAGTGATTCAGACTTTGATTTTATGAAACCTGGAACCGACCTAGATTGTCAAAATTAAATTTCTCAAACTAAAATTTCAATCTTCTTGTTTGATTCTAAGAGTGACCTGGATTTCCAAACCTAGATCTAGATACTAATTGTTTATGAGTTGGAATGGATTTGCTTGATAGATTTGTTTGTATCATTCACAATCATAATTCTTGTATTTTAAAGGTTTGATAAATTTCCAAATTAAACTTAATACAATAATATAGAATGAAATGGAAACATAATTAGGAAAAAGCAAGAATGATGATAGCACCAAAACAGATGGGGGGTATGAGTATCAAACCGGCCAGACTGCAAAATGAGGCCCTGATGTCTAAAACTATTTGGGATTTCTACACTAACAAAGGCAATCTATGGACAGAGGTTATGGAGCATAAATACTCACATAAGCAAGGAAACAGAAAAACCACATGATCGAGACTTTGGAAATTCATGGTGGACAACAGGAGCAAGGTCATGGACAAAGCCGCCAAAGCTATCGTCAATGGCAACACCACCTCGGCTTGGCATGATAAATGGGTGGGCAGCCACCTCACACCAACGCTGAAGACACATAAAACGATCCCTGACGAGGTTCAAGATCTAAAGGTTGCATCCATGGCCGCGAATGGAGAGTAGGATGCGGGCTTTATTCGTCACTGGTTCACAGAAGCTACTGCTGAAACAATACTCAATATGATCCCTCCTTCTCAGGCGGGAGGTGCTGATGTATGGTACCATTTAGATGACACACACAGCCGGTTCAGAACTCAGAATTACTATAGAACTTTGTTAAACAACGCTTGCACTAGATCTCCCAATAACTGGACCACAATCTGGAAATTGGTGGTGCCACAATGAACCAAAGTGTTCCTATGGAAGGCCATGCATGACAGTCTTATGACGAATGCTACCCAGACAAGGAGAGGTTTCACCAGAGATGATAACTGTCCCAGATGCAGCAACATCAGTGAGACAACCATCCATATTCTGATAGAATGTTCATACGCACAGGAGGTGTGAGCTGGTATCACCAAGGTCTATAAGGTGACGTTTGAACCAGGCAACTCTCTTCTGGAGTGGTTCTCCCATAACCTAAAGCACAAAATGGTGAACAGGTCCCGATCAACCTGGTTCGCCATGATGGTGGAGCATTTGTGGAGGCAAAGGAATGAATTCGTCTTCAAGGGCATCCAATATCCCCCAAGTGTCCTTATAAGGAACATCTCGTCCTATGTCAAATGTAGTATGGAAGCCTTTAGACCTGCAACTCCAATGTACAATTGTACAACAAAAGAAGGGTGTCCTCCAATATTGGAGAACACTATCAGAATCAATGTCGACGGATCCGTTCGAAAACGTTCAGGTACAGGGGCAACAAGTTTCTTCATAAGGAATGCACACCAGTAGTGGCTAGTGGGCGACGCTCAGCCGGCAGGCGGCCTTCAGATCCTTGAAGTTGAGCTACTAGCAATATGTAGAGGCCTCGAAGCTGTAATCCATAGACCAGAACATGTACTGTTGGAAACCGACAGCAAACTAGCATGGTCAATTCTGAATTCCAGAGAAATCGACATGCCCAAATACAAGATTTTTGTCACTAGATTTGAGAACCTCAATGCACAAAAACTTGATATTCAAATCCTCTTTGTTAAAAGAGAATCGAATGTAATGGCTGATTGTCTTGCCAAATGGGCAGTCCGTTATGCAACAGAGTCAGTAACCTGGAGTCAATGCCCCGACTTCATACCAGCTGAGATCTAGGAGGAACAATGGGCATGTTATGTACCTGTAAGATCTGCTATTTTAGCCTACAACCCGAGAGCAGGATGAATAAAGTTTCTCGGTATCCCCCCACCAAAAAAAAAGCAAGAATGATGAGTTTTAGAAGAAGAAAAAAGCACAGTGTACAACTATTTATTGTGCCATTGATATGGTCAAAGAATGACTATACTCTTCCAACACACACCTACCAAATTGGAATAGTTATTCTCCATGTGTAAAACATGAAGCACAATACGGTGTGTGCCTCACAACCCAATAACAAAATGTGTAATGGTTGTTATCAATAAAATTGTTGAGCTTAAGCTATAAGTGGAATGCAGAACATGAAAGAAACATATTAAACAACATTATCTTGTCAATGTAACTTGTATCGTATTTATATATAATAAAGAGAAGCACAAGTTGTTTCCCCATACATATGCCACCCCATATGATCCAAAAATTATATAATATGCATCAATGAGCACTTATAGGTATGTACTTACCAACCCATGGGCATGTAGTTTATCTGCAAATTCTAGTCAAACCTATTTTCAATTGACTCTTAATGTTGAGGGAGTTCAAGGAATAGCACGTGCTTCTAGATATTTTCAAATTTTAATACATTAATATTTTTTATTTGCTAAGTAGATGACTAAAATCTCCACTTCTAGTTTGACATGTGAGTTTCAAATGAATAATTTGCTTTGACGAAAGACAATAGATAAAGAGTAGGTAGTGTTCTCCTTGAAGTAGTAAATCCTAACTTTATGGAATGAACGGGAGTTGCCATACTATCTAGAATTATAAAAGATATGTTGGACCATTTGTTGTAATTTGTTTCTTTTAATATTTGTTTAAAAAATAAAGAAAGTGTATATTGTTGGTATATATGCCCAGAGAGCCAATCATACGATGATTGTATTTGATAAAGATAGAGGTAATTTTGTATATTATGTTTGTCTTGGATATGAGATAATTACACAAACATAACAAATGTCTAAAAGATGATATTGCTCAATGACATATGTCTTCACACTGGTACAGATAGTACCTTTAATGTCGGTTAAAATGGTCTTTTAACGTCAGTTTTAAAGTGACACCCAAGTGGGCGATAGTAAAGATAGAAGCCTATGGCATCAGTTCCAAAACCGATGACCCAGATCCGACCGATTGCATTCAAAAAAGAACCAACACTGGTAGGATCTATAGTTTTCAGTTATGTAAACAAAACGGATGCCTATCCCTGCACATTGTCATCGGTGATTTATGTAAAACTGACGTCCAACTCCATTTCCAAACAAAAAAGTGTTTGGTTCATAGTTAGTTTTGTGTAAAAACTAATAATACATACACAAATTATCGTCGATTCTGGTTCATTAACCGACACCAATGTCAAGTCATAGTCACTGGTTTCTTATAGAAAACCGACGATGTATACTTTTATTTACGATTATTATAAATAATTGATGACTAGGTTTTGTTTTTTTAATACCAGCTTGTAGGCCTGATGTCTGACTGGTCAGTAGGATATAGAACCTATAGTTCAGTTCTGAATTGTAGGTTTACAACATCCCGTGATTTCATACTAACAACAGGCCATAAACATGCAATAAATGATCACATGTAGAAACCTACAGTTCAATTCATTTATATATGCATCGTGTGATTCACACACATGTAGAAACACAATTAATTAATTCACATGATTCACACACATATAAAACCTATAGTTCCATTCATTCATCAATTTTCACATTCACACACATGTAGAAACTCACAGTTCCATTCATTTCATCCATTTTCACATTCATACACATGTACAAGCACATTCATTAATTCATCTTCACATTCACACACATGTATATAGATCAAATTTCCATAAGACAATTAAAGAAAAGTCATTCACAAATGTATATATAAGCACCACATACATACAGAAATAATGACACCAAAGTTTAGAAATGTCAATCTTTATCATCAGTACCCCAATCATAATAAAAAGTGCCTCCCTTTAAAAGAATTTTGCCCATTGTTCTCTTATGTCATCTAATTGTTCTATCGTATAGGGCATATGTACATCTAACAACTTTTCCCCTATAATTAAGTCACTAGTTTTACACACCTACAAAGAGAATGATGTATATATATAATTAATAAGTTTGATATTTAATATTATCTAATGAGACTATATATACTTATGATGATCAATACTATATTACATGTTCTATGTTTTTGATGTCTTGTGCAGCATATCTATCAATCATGTCCATATACCGCATCACGTAGTATGCACATGCCCAACCTTTGTCTTGTGCAACACACTATAAACTTCAACATACAAAATGTTAATAAATAAAAATAAGTATAGTTCACATAAACAAAATATGCATCAGAATCAGGAAACTGCATCCACATTCTTCCAAACTATCACTTTCTTTTTCTTGTCCACATTTCCTCTAGTATTTTAGAAATATTTTAAAGCCCTATAAATTAATGTAACACATTTCATTCCATTAGTAAATAGTCATGTAATAATAGATGTTAACAGATATAAATATAAAATTTTCTCACGTGTATAATGGCCTCTTCAAATCGTGTCCCAAACGGCCTAATTTGTTCCCCTTAGGATCTAGATAATAAAATGTCAACATCTCAGGGACACAAACCAGTAACTCCCAATGCTTACCTCTAGTGATAAGAAAGTAAAAAAATATATAACTCAAAATCGGCAATGAAATATAATTTTTTAAGTCAAAATATAAGCAAAGTAAACTTACCCAACATTATCTACAACTATTATCACGCTCTTTTTTGCTTCACCAAAATATTTGAAAGCGATTGAGCAGTATAAAGTAACTGATGTGGGGTCTTCATTTAAGACTGATTAAGGATGGAACTAGAAATCCCACATGAGTCATTTCAAAATCTTTACAGATCCTATGTAAGTGTATGCAAAACATATATTATGTATGCATTAATATATAAGAAAATAGATCATCATATATAAAATGAGGTATATAGATATATAAATAAGATGTCACCATATCCATAGTTCTATCATAGATGAATTCAGCCAAGCATAACGAAATAACTCAAAAATATCTTCTAGAAATATATTATTATCATATGATTGGCCTGTAGCATCCTCCTCCATAGAAACAACAAAGGTGAAGTTTTAGAATGTTCACCTATTCATATTTCCATACCATTGCATTGAGGACCTATTGAGTCGTATAGGTCCTTTGCAAGCCAACTAGGTACTTGAGGAAGAGGTGGAGGTGGAGGTGGAGGAGGAGGAGTTGTAGCGGGTTTCTTCCCTTTGTCCTGCATATATAATTTCATATCAATTGTCATATATACACATATACCAATTAACATAATGTAAATGTACCATACATGATTGTTGTGTAATTTCTATATCATCTTTTCACATACTATCACACACAAATTTGGTTCATTCTGATTTTATTTAGCCTCTTTTCATATTACTTTTTCCATCTTTTTGTTACTTTACTTATCACATAACTTGCATTGCAGATATGTCCCTAAAGAACTGATTTCCGAGCTTGATTCTCCTAAAACAGCAGAATGCACGGCATGCAGGACAAATGTACGGCATGCATCACTTTAGAAGAAGTTTTATTTCACCCAGACAACAGAATGCACATCGTGTTCGGGCCACAAACACGGCGTGTGACTTTCCAGAAATGTACAGAAAAGCATGTGCACGGCGTGCACTCAATTGCACGGCGTGCACTCAATTGCACGGCGTGCACCTGGAGCATCAAGCAACCAAGAAAACTTATGGAAAGTTGCACGACATGCATTGCTTATGCGCACGACGTGCGTAGTTCAACCTGGAGCAACCCGTCAGTGTTGGTGCACGGTGTGCACCTGGCAGTTTCAAAAATTCGAAAAATATGAGTTTGTGTTTAAATGAAGGAGGGAACGGAAGGGGCAGTTAGGTTGGGTCATTTTGGAAGGTTTTTCTCATCCCAAGCCAGAGGAAAGTAGAGGAGGGTGATTTTGGGAGAGATCTAAGGTGGTTTCTTGTAAAAAGAAGCAATTTCTTCTTCTCTTCTTCTCCATTGTCTTCTCCAAGGTGCAGCTTCTTGGGAAAGGAGCTAGTCCATTTTGGAGCAGCTAAAGAAGGAGAATTTCGTCCCCAAGCCGGAGTTCCTCCTTCTTATGGTTACAACTTCAGATCTCTTTGTTTTTCCTCCTCTAGATCATGTTTAGAACTGAATTTTCTGTAACAAAACTGTAAAGGCATGGTTATGGACGAGTAATTCAATTTTTCTTGGGCATGGGAGAGTAGCTCCCATGTCATAGCATGTATAGAACAAGTGATTTAATACTAAATACTATGATTCTTGTTTTTCTACCATGAATGTACCAGTTTATTTATCTCTTGCATGTATTGTTGGCCACTTTATATGCAAGTTTTCTGCATTCTTGCTTGGTCTGAGAAGATAGGTAGGAATGTATGGAGGTACCCTTCTTGGAAACTCTTTCTCTACCACAGGAGTGGAGAGAAATGAGTTGAGGAATAGGTTGTGATAAAAATGAAATTTATGCGTGAGAGTGTATCTTTGAGTTGCGATCATTGCACTTGCATCGGGAGGTGAAGTGCAACACAACTTTTCCTTTAATAAGGGTTTATGTATGTTTACATTATCATGTTCCTATGATATACTATGATATGTGAGTGAAATTCTAATGTCCAAGATCCATTAATATCTAAATCTAAACCCTTTCTAGTAATCTTTTCGTTGTTTGTTTTAATCTGAATTTTCTGTAATTAGATAAGCTTCTCCATCTCTTTTAAACCGATCTAGATTGTTGAACTTTAGTATTGTTGCACTCAATTAACTACCTAAGCTCCTTGTGTTCAACCTCGACTATAATACCTCTGTATACTTCTGGAGATTGGTTAAGTTGGGTAAACTATCCTTGTTTGGATTGAAACTTGTTAGTCTAATTAGCCAATAATGATCAATATAGATGACTCCCACTTCAGGCCACAAGACCACTATGCCTTCTGCTTCACCAAGCATGCCATCATATGGGTGGGCATATGGCAATGGATGTTGCCTCCAAGTGGGGAAAACAAGCCTCGAGCTCACACGAACCACACCATCAGGTACTGGAGTGTCATGAATCGTGTGCCTTGGAAGGTGTGGGTAAGCCTCACCCTATGAAATGATCAATTCTTTCAATTTTAGATGGCATGGCCTCAACCCCTACAAATTTACAGAGAGTATGTTATATACATACATAAACATATCATCTTGAAAAGACTAGCTACTATGTCATAAAAATACTTACAGCGGACGGGATAGGTGGTGAGTCTACATGATTACTCTCAACCACCTCTACAGGATCACTCACAACCACCTCTATCATAGGGGAAGAGCGGCACGCCATAGGTACTATCGGAGTTGTAGCCTGAGACGCATGCCACTTGCTCAATGCTTCTTGGAATCTCTTATCAACTAACTCATCTACGTATACATGGCTAAAAGAAATACTTTTTGATTCCTAAGTTCCTTTCCAATAACATTTTAAAAAAAGAATAAGTTACCTTAGCATTTGAAAGTACCCCTTTTTAGACATGTTTGCACTGTGATGGCCCAAAGAACGCTCTTAGGCCCACTCTAATTCCTGCAGCCCTAACATGTCCAGGATGCTCTGGGTTATTGAGAGGAACTTTCAATTCATCCCTTGTGCCCTCAGGGATGAATGAGCCTTGCTTCCTCTACTCGTGAAGCTCCCACTAATTATCATCAATAGAAATTGGTAAGTAAACATAACAATCATCAATACTAATTACTCTGAGAGTTGAATTTTACCGTTTTTATAGACGCCTCAGCAGTTGCGGGGTTGGTCATATCTCCTTTTTTGTTTTTCCTCCCATCTATCAACACATCATGGTGATGTAGAGGTGCGGGAGTAGTAGAGGACTCAGTAGTAGGCTTCTGAACAGAAGACATTTGTAGTTTTTGGTGAAGGGTTGCATAGCCACCTGGACCCATCGTGTGGTCATGCACATTAAGTGCATGCTTGGCTCTTTGAGCATTGCTCATAGCCTTGTTAGTAATCACATTGAATTGGTTAGTAACAATCAAGGTCAATCTTGAATATGTGAATTCATAAGAATGTGTATTAATTAAATTGGGAGTGACGCTTAATACCTTGAATTCATCAATATTTCTCTTGGCAACAAATACCTCCCACTTAGTCGAGTCTAGGTAGTTCCATTGCTCAAGGGCTGACTTCTTCCTCTTATTATCCTCTGGTATGTATTGTCAGTTGAGAGTTGTCCTATAGTTCCTTATGACCCTCCCACAGTGTTGCATCGCCTTTTTACTATGTAGGCTTTTATCCAGTTTAAATATACTCTGCAAATTTCATATATTTAATAGAGTATTCTAAAATACTATTCTACAAAATAGAATTGCAAATGATAATATATCACACATAGTTCTTTCTATACTAAGTCTTTCTTTCCTTTAGGAACTATATGCCAAGATTCTACATTTACACTACAATGTCTACGAGTAAGAACCCCAAGATATGAAACAAATGAGCTGCAGTTCATTCCAACTGGATTTACTGCATGATCAAAATCCACAACCAATTTCAGTCCATTGCCCCTTTGTTGTAGTAACTTGTTCATCGTAGTGATGGCCCTGATTTTTTCAAAAAATTTATGCTTCTCATCAAGTGGCAAAAGGTTTTTAGGGGGTACATCCTCAACCTAAAAATTGACAAAAAAAACACATATAGGATATAACTTATAAATGGACATATATAGCTAGATATATTGTAAAACTTACATTGTGACACGGTGCCTCACCCTCACGGTAATCATCATCACAATCATCATACACATGGTCATCCATCTGAAAGTGTCATATAAAAACAATCAAACATTTAACGTTTAAAACTTAACATTTAATGAAATTAATATAACATAGTAAAGTTCACATCGATCTAACATTCAAAAAATAAAACATTTAAAAAAATAAAAACATGCCTCTAATATTGAGATCTTTTATCAATTTTTATTCCTTCAGTGTGATCTCCACGCACATACAAGTAATTGCTAGTTTCAATATTTGGTGTTGGCAAGCCAACTGAGAATGGACTGGAGTCATCATACTTATCATAGTACTCTTCTTCATCTGTAGGATCTTCAATGAATTGTCTTTTACCATGAAGAACAACCGACCATTTTTCATTTACATGATCATTGATATAAAATACTTGTATCTCCTGTGATGCCAATATGAATGGTTCACCCTTCTCTCCAAGCTTTTCAAAATTCACTAATGTGAAACCCAATTCATCCACTATAACTCCTTTGGTGTTATCAACCCAATTACACTTAAAGAGTGGAATTCTAAAATCTACGTAGTCAAACTCCCATATGTCTTCAATGACACCATAATATGACATTTTCACTTCACATGGACTCTTATCTTTTGCACTAGAAAAAATATGAAGATGCTTGAAGTGTGACCCCACTATTTTGGATGACACTCTTATCATCTTGACGTTTTGTGTAATATGAGAACCCATTTATGTCAAACCCTTCATAAGACATAACATTCATTTTTGGTTTAAAGGCGAGGCATTTGATATTTTCAGCAATATTATTTGGTGTTCGAGATAGTTGATGTAAGATTTTATCTTCAAACCACTAAATAAATGTCATGTTATGCTCTCTAGCAAGCCACATTGAATTGGCTCGAGGATATTGTTTCTTGATGAAATTGGTATGTTCCATGATATAAACAGTCACTTCATTGATGTTGTGTAAAATATACAAGTGAGCTCGTTCTCACAGCTCATGGCTGATTACTTTCATTCATGCTCCTATAGTCCCTTTGCCAGAATAGTCCTCAATATTATTGTCATTTATAGGACGTCATTACCACCCATAAAGTCATTGCAAAAATCCATAACCTCTCTCACCACATAACCCTCAATAGTACTCCCTTCAGGCTGATAACGGTTTCGAACATCATCTTTAAAAATACTCATGTATTGTTCAAAAGGATACATCTAATACAAGAAAATTGGTCCCAATATTTTTACTTCCCTAGTCAAGTGGGCAACAAGATGTATCTTGATATCAAAGAATGAAGGAGGAAAATACATCTCAAGCTGACATAGGGTAACAACCACTTCTCTTTGCAACTTATTGAGATTCTCAGGATCAATATTTTTGCTACATAGACTGTTGAAGAAGAAACAAAGTCTGGTGATTTCAAACCTTACATGCTTCGACAGTGTAGATCAAATTGCCACGAGCAATATTTGCTGCATTAGAGTGTGACAATCATGAGATTTAAGACCTATCAGCTTTAGATCTTTCATTGATGCCAATCTACAAATGTTGGAAGAGTAGCCATGTGGAACCTTAACATTAACCAAGCACTCGCAAAAAGTTTTCTTCGCCTTTCTAGACAATGTGTAACATGCACAAGGTAAATATGTTCTTCGACCACTACTAACTACTTCTGTTACTTTTTCCTTATTCCCTTCCACGTAGGTCCATTCTGGATTTGATGCCATCTTTAGTCTTACCTGGTATATTCAACAAAGTACCAATGACGCTATCACAAACATTTTTCTCAACATGCATGACATCAATACAATGCCTAACTGCCAAATAACTCCAATAAGGAAGATCCCAAAATATTGACTTCTTCTTGAATAAAGATTTGTCACTTTGTGTGTGAATGGTACATTGTGATCTCTTACCATATTCATTGACAAAGTATTTTATCTTTCATAAACAACCTCCCCCGGTATAGGTGTAGGGACACTCCTTCCTCATTCTGGCCATTGAATTCTTTGCACAACCTTCGATACAGATGGAATTTTGGAAGAAAGCATCGATCACCAAGATATACAGTCTTGCTTCCATGTTTTAGTCATATTGAATCAATGTTCTCTTCACATATAGGGCATGCTTTGGATCCTTTTACATTATATCCAGACAAATTCCCATATGTTGGAAAGTAATTAATAGTGCAAAACAACATAGCATGCAAATGAAATGTCTCACTACGTGAAGCATCATAGGTCATCACACCTTCACCCCACTGTTTATTTAAGTCATCAATCAGAGGTTCAAGATAAATATCAATATCATTTTCAGGTTGTTTAGGGCTCCATATCAACAATGACAGCATAACGTACTTATTTTTCATACACATCCAGGTAGGAAGATTGTATATAACAAGCATAACATGCTAAGTGCTATGTTGGTTGCTCATTGTGTCATATGGATTCATCCCATTGGTACAAAGGACAAGTCTTAGATTCCTGACTTCTTCACCAAATTTAGGGTACAATAAATCAATCTTCTTCCATAGTGGGGAATTAGACACATGTTGTAGGATCCCATCATTATTTTTCTTAACCTCCGCATGCCACCTTAAATTCTCTACATCTATCGGATTGACAAACAAGTGTTGAAACAATGGTATTATAGGTAGATACCACATCACATTGGTAGGAGGGACAGTTTTGGACTTCCTCAAAGTCGTCACTTCATACCTTGATGCCCCACATTTTGGACAATCTTTCAAATCCACATAGTCCTTTTAAAAATAATACACAATCATTTGGGCATGCATGTATCTTCTTAGCCTCCATTCCCATTGGGCATAAGTTTTCTTTAACTCGTATGTTGAGATTGGAAGCTCATTTTCTTCAGGAAGAATTTCTTCCAACAAAGACAACAATGAGGTGAAGTTTTTGTTGCTCTATCTATTGTTAGCCTTCAGACTATACAATCTCAACACAGCGCTCAACTTTGTAAACTTAGTACAATTGTATATAATGGTCTCTCAGCATCATGCACAATGTTCCTAAACAAGGAAGGTGGATCATGGTGCTCTACCCCACAATTATCCAGCATCACATTAATGATGTCTATCAAAATCGGTTCGTCCACATCTATGTCATCGGTAGAAATTTCTTGTTCAACACAAGCACTGCTATTGACATCTACTAATCTTAGGTTTGAAATATCACCATGCTAGTATCATTTTGTATAGCCTTGTATAATCTCATTGCACATGACATGGCTTTTGATTTTTTCACCAGTACTGACTTTCAATTTGTTACTGCAATGCCTACATGGACATTAGAACCTATCTCTAGGTTGTTTCCTATGCTTCTCCACAAATCTAATAAATTGATCAAGGCCAGCAATAAACTCTGGGGTGCAGTGATTTGGAATGGACATCCATGATATATCCATTCTATAATCAAAGAGAGAACAAGTATTAGGGTTTACAGTTTGCATATTAAGTTAAGGATTTAAATATTAGGGTTTAGGGTTAAAAGATTAGGGTTTATAATGAATGTGTGTACCACCTATACCATTCTTGAACACCTAATCTCACTAGTAAGTGTATAATGTGTATTCAGATTTCAAGAAAATTTTGGCAACATTTCCCCACAACTCTGTAAGTACACTAATGTACATGGGCAAATGCCCACCAACATATGTACTTAGAGAACAAACGGGGAAGTTCTGACGAAACATCTTCGAAACCAAATATACATTATACACTTACATCCTAAGTGAGATTAAGCGTTCAAGAACAGTCTCAAACCAGGGGCTATCCAAGATTTACTCCTAATGAGTAAATCTCAGATGGGTTTCTAGGCCACCTAAATACATGTATATATGTTGCCATTCTTATACCTAAGATCATAGTTTCATCATTCATATTCTAGGTTTTATGCATCATCATTCAATTCGATTCATTCTTCCATTTGGGTAAGTTCATTCATGCATCATTACCCCTAATTAATAAATATTAATCAACTGTACAATCTTAATTAACCTTAATTACCTCAGATTTTGAAAGTTAAATCAATTACTAACAAGAGATAAAGAAAGAAAGATTAATTAATTAAATTCATTCATCCATCATTAACCCTAATTAATCAATATTAATCAACTACGCATTATTGATGAGCAATCAATGAACTACATTAAATCAATCACTAACAACAGATAAACTAAGTGCAAATCTAATTAATTAAGTTCATTCATGCATCATTACCCGAATTAATCAATATTAGTCAACTACACATTCTTGATGAGAAATTATCAAACTAAATTAAATCAATCACTAACAACAGAGAAACTAATTACAAATCTAATTAATTAAGTTCATTCATGCATCATTGACCCTAATTAATCAAAATCTACTTCTGATTAACCAATCACCGCAATGGTGGGGTGGAGCAGGCTATGGCGGTGGCGGCCAAAGGTAGAGGTGGTTTCACCGGTAGACTAGAGAGGCAGTGGCTGGAGCGGCGGTGTAGGCTGGACGATGGCAGGGGCAGAGCGGTGGCGGCAGCCAACTCAATAGCTGGAGGCAGTCGAGGCAGAGTGGCGGTGGCAGAGGCAGAGCGACGGAAACAGCCAACTCAGTAGCTGGAGGGCAGACAATAGCGGCGGTGGCTCCGGAATATGCCCAAGCTCTGGGCACAGAGCAATAACAGCGGCCACGGCTGGAGGAATAGTGACGGCCGGCAAGGAAGCACGGTGGATGGAGGGGAAAATTATGAGACCCTATTTTGCGAAAGAGACCCTAAACTGTGATGAAACAGAGAATAGGGAAGAGTTTGTTTCGCATGGGTGCTATTAAGTTACCTATGGACTTCGGTTGTTAACAAAAACTAATGTCTAATACTAATAGTCGTCGGTCACATGTGAAAGCTGACAACTAAGTGCAAATTTAAATAAAAAAAGTTGCACCCAATTAGGGTTTTAGTCATCGATTTCTAGATGTAACAATCGATGTCTATTCACATATCGAAACAAAAAATTGTGTTTTTGTGTTTGGACCATAGTTGTCGGTTGCCCAATACAAACCGAGATGAAGAAGCAAATTGGAGTAAAAATATTTTTGTGGGGACAAAGGTTCCAAAACACGTAGTCATCGGTTCTTTGTCAAAAACAGATGACTAATGAGAGAATAAATTTTATCTTGTGAAGGGTGATTAGTCATCAGTTTTTTGTAACAACTGACGACTAATGAGGGATACTTTTTCTTGTGGGGACATGTCATGAAACATGTGTCATCGGTTTTGGAAAAACCGATGTTGTATTGAAATTTTGGAGACAAATTTTCCCCCCTGGAAAATTGTATTTTGCGGGTAATTTTAGCTTCATTTTCTTTAAAAAGAAACTGATGTTAAAGTAAAAGCGGTACCCATGTATTTTTTAAATCGATCGGACTTCACATATGGTGACAGTTGTATTATTTAGTTGACGTCATTGTATTATGGCGTCAGTTTATTCTGTGTAACCGACACCATCAAAGGTGACGTTATATATCATTTCTATACTAATGTTAAGTTGAGGACCTGAACAATGAGATCATATGTATAATAAGCATACATACATTCTTGTTATGTTGTAACGTCCCAGGATTTGAGGCCTTGGATAAAATGATCTTAAAAGGAATGATTGAACTACCCATATCACCAAGGTGCACCTCCTTTTCTAAGAGCCATCACTAAAGAACTCCATAGTTAAGCATGCTCAGCTTGGAGTAGTACTAGGATGGGTGACTAGTCAGGAAGTTGACCCCAGCTGGCACATGAGTGAGGATAAAGCACACAATTAAGGCTAGTGGTGGTCTGTGGGGCCAGTCATCATTCCTAAAACTCTACTAGAACCTTAGGCAGTGGGCCCGGGTGTTACAAATGGTATCAAAGCCATAACCCCTCCAGTAGGTGGGTCCCACATGGGCCAGTGACATATCAGTCTTTGAGTTGTGCGGTCCAGGCATGTTGGAAAGGGCTATCTGTGGTGATGGAGCCACCCTTACGCTAGTAGTTGTGGTCGGGAGCTGGGTGTACATGGCCATGTTGGGTTTGCACTGAAATGGGGAAATGTTATGAGGCCACATAGTTGAGCCTTGACGAGGACGTCAAGAGTCTAAGTGGGGGAGATTGTAACGTCCCATGATTTGAGGCCTTGGATAAAATGATCTTAAAAGGAATGATTGGACTACCCATATCGCCAAGGTGCACCTCCTTTTCCAGGAGCCATCACTAAAGAACTCCATAGTTAAGCGTGCTCAGCTTGGAGTAGTACTAGGATGTTGGTATGTATGCCCTGAGAGCCAATCATGGGATGATTGGTGGGATACATCAAGATTTATTTGATAAACATCAAAGGCATGCTTCCAATTCACTCTGGTTCAGTCAATTGTGAGATAATGACAAAATAGATTGAATGTCTAGAGAATGACAGTACTCAATGACGTATGCCTTCAAGTACATGACTTGAATGATGAGATCATACAGATGTTAAGAGTTTGTACATTCTTGTTATGTCCCTAGTTGGATGTCATTGTGGAAGGTTGATAGACAACAATGACACACAAGACTAGATTGTGTATTGGTTGATGACAAAATCTCATTAGTCATGATATAGTGATATCAAACCAAGCACATAGGTACTTGTTAGAGAACAAGTGTATCGGACAGAACCACCATGAGAGTGACACATGGAACCATGACTTGGTAGTCACAGTAAACTCTCACAGTGATGGTGGTGAGTGTGATTCTTTGACCTGAAATCACTACACTCAACACATGTCGTTGGGTACACTTTGACATCATCAAACACAGTCCTAAAATATAGATTGTTATAAAGGTGATGATTGGGTGACTTTGACACATGGGGGTTTTGAGGAGTGAGTGATAGATATGGGATTTGTCCCTCCTAAGGGAGTTTGATGTCCATGGCCACTTGATGAGTAGGACTGAGAAAGGCATGTGCATGCATGTGTGAATCAATATGTGATATTGATGTCACACATATCTCATCTAGTCTGCTCTGAGATCAAGGAAGTGAATGAATGTTGAAAGGATGACTATTCCATACCTTGAGTTCATTCGGGATATTAGTGACAAAGGAATTATACATTCACTATAACACCAATCACGGATTTTAGGATTGAAAGTTGTTCTCCAACTTTCCTTTTTCACTTGGGTAGCACTGATGTACAACTAGGCACCACTCTTTGCTTGTGAAGTCTTAAGTGTTATGGACTTTCATTGCCAATGTGAAATGGGCTTGCAGGGTCACACACATAGGATTTAACCTGGAAGAGGAGTTTATCCACAAATGATGTTTAGAATGTTTATTAAATGTGTTTAGTAGTTCAATTAAACATTCAATCAGTTGACTTGACTCAGAATCACCAAGTTCAAGTGTTGGACTTACTGATTTGGGTGTCAGATTGATTGAGAATTACATTGAATGATTTATGCACAACCTAGACTACCAACCAACCGGTTCAAACTATTGAACCGATCGGCTCAGGGTTAAGTGAGATGATCGGTTCAAGTGTTGAACTGATCGGTTCAGTTGGACCAAACGAGCCAATTTGGGAAAGTTAGGTTGGTGAGAAAATATTTTCCTTTCACTTGTACAATTTGATTGGGACAAGTATTGATCTTTGGATTAATTGGAAATGGAAAGAGGAAAGTCAATTGGGAACTACCCTGGGAAGTGAAATGACCAGTTCATGAATGAATCGATCGGTTTAGCTCCCCAAACAATCAGTTCATGAGATGAACTGATCGGTTCAGTCCCTAAATGATCGGTTCATGAGATGAACCGATCGGTTTAGTCCTCAAACGATCAGTTCATTTGTGAAATGATCGGTTCACTTTCTGCAGTGTATCAATTAATAGAAATTCCAGACCCTTCTACTCCCACTTTAGTCACGCATTGCCCAGGGCTGAGAACCCTGACCCTGACCCCTCCTATATATAGAGGGGTATTGGGGGTTTCTCATATAGCACAACCCAGAACATCAGTTGCTCTGCAAAGATATCCTCTTTGGTTGTGGTAACTGAGAGACCCCAAGCAAGTGCTACATGACTAGGGAGGCACAACAAGGGAAAGACAACTATAGGATGACAAATGGTGGTGAGAGAGTACGTCGGTGACTAGTATGCTGACAGAAAGGGACAACTCCTTCCAGTGTCCTATAGGACAAGACGACTGGAGTTCTCAGTGGTCTGTGTGGACTACTATAGAGGTGGGAGATTTCTGTCGCTCAGAGGACAGTTGTCAATCCATCAGTCTGGGTGCGACCAGGAGCCGTCAGTCCGGGTGTGACCAGGAGCTGCACAGACGCCGTCCAAGACCGAAGGTGAAGACCGTGCTAGCTATGAGGTAACATCGTCGAGAAAGCCTCGGGACAAGGTACACCTTTACAAACCATCCTTCCTACCGTATAGATGTTGACGAGATCTCTTTGGGTTCTGGGTTTGGTGAGAAAATTTTTGTTTCCACTGCCATCTCTGCCTCCCCTAAAACCCAACAGTGGTATCATAGTGAGGTTAGTGTTCTATACTTTAGGATAATTGATGTGATTGTTTTTTTTGGTTTGTCGCCTTTTATTTATTGCATACGATGCAAATAATTAATTGGCTTTATGCATGTCCAATATAAATCCACAAATCCCTATATATACATATATGATATGGTATATAAATGCACTCGAAACACGTCGCCCATAAATGGTTTTTGTGGTGACTGTAGCGTGATTGTGGCCATAAACCCTAAATTTGTGTGTGGTTGATTGTGTTTGCTTGCATCTCAATATGTGCACTGATTCCCTATCTCATATTCCTGATGTAACTCAAGATAACTCGAGAATTCTTTCCTACCTTTGTTCCCCCCAAATGTAACTCGGGGTTTCCCAATGCAATTGTAAATAGGATTAGTTTATTTCATGTTATGTCAAAGAATGGCAGACACCTAGAGGATCGAGACGATCATCTCAGGAGTGAGATGATCGGCTGGTGGACAAAGGTGGCCGATTCTTAGAGTGAGATGAGTGGGTGGTGACCTGAGGAGATGCACGATGACCAATGAACCGATCGACTGGAGGTGCCAGTCGATTGGCTGGTGGCACCCAACCGACCGGCCTGATGGCGAGCCAATCAATCATGGAGATGAGTTGATCAAACCCAGAATGGCAAAGCACAGAGTTCATCTTGTACATGTTGCATGTGATGTGGACCAAGATGATCATGATTCATCTTGGCTCGAGGAATCACATTAGGATGGCCATAATCATCGCTTTTATCATTTCGCATGTTTTGTTGTGGGATATAGCATGTATATGATATGTACTATATATTTTGGTGATTGGATATGTATATGTACCTATAAAACCAAATCCCTCAATAAATATTAAGTCTTAGATGCCTTCCATTAGCGACATACATGAAAAACGTGATCGACCAAGCATAGGTTATGCCAAAGTGTGGTGCGCCATCTATCTCGTGGAAGTGTGATGGTGGACATGTAGGATCTGCTAAAGTAGGGTGCATGTTCATCGTGTTGGCTTTTAGGTTAGACTTAACTGGTGATTCTTAGAGAGTCTAAGCTCCAGAGGCATAGGGATGACCATGGCAAAGAGTTGTGCATGGCATCCATCCGAGAGTTGCATAGGATGCAATTGGAAAGTGTTGTCTACCTAAATAATCTATATTGTGGGCGATCAGCCAAAGCTGACTCATGATTGGATGAAATATGGATCTTGGACCCACTAGAAGGTTGGATGTTGCAATCTTCCAAATTGATGGTAAGGGCTGTCAATTTGAACAAAAATAGTGGGGGCGATAATTAATTAAAGTCCTAATTGTATCATAAAACTTTTTCAAATCAATCAAATAAGTCAAAAATGAGTTTTTGGACTAAATTGCATATATTTCCTTTTGTAGCACAATTGGACACAAACAACAATCACTTCTCATTGTGGTCGGTCCTTGAGACAGACAAACTAAATGGGAATAATTCCATGACTGATTAGGATGTTGAGAAGTGTTCTCAATCGAAGAGTGAAAGCTCTAAGTCATAGTTATACCAGAACCAGATGAACTCGCTCCCACCACACAAAAGGCTAAAAGGGATGCTTACTAGAAGCATACCAAGGATGCCATTGATGTGGAGTGCTTGATGTTGTATTCTCTGAACTATGAGTTGCAGAGACAACATGAGACATATGATGTCTCTAAGGAACTATCCTAATATGTCATGACATAATGAGATTCAGTTGGTTCTCACACACTCAATGTGATTGGGTATGTGAAAACCTTACTAGAACTGGGATTCCCTCTAAGCCAAGAGTTGGCTACTGATATGATACTGCAAGCGTTGCGAGAATCATATAGTTCATGATGAACTACAACATGAATGACTTTGACAAGTTGTTGACAGCGTTGTTGGATATGTTGAGGACAGTAGAGGCATAGATAAAGAAAGAAAAACCCTAATCTTTGATGTGATCAATGAAGGGTAAGTCTTAAAGGCAAGGTCAAGGGCAAAGCAAAGAAGTATTATGATGCTAGCCAGCAACCCAAGCCGTCTTCAGCCTCAAGGCATATGGGAAGGGTGAATGAGGGAGGAGAAATTGCCCTCTATATCTGGAAGAACAAAATAAGATGAAGGAGGGGATGGAGATCTCCACCTTAGGTATCAAGAAATAAACATTTCTTTATCTGAGGTATGTGATACCAAGAAAGGAGTACTCATCATTGGAGCAAGCGTTGATTCCATAGATAGGAGTACCTTTCAGTTTATTTCAACCTAAAGGGCACGAAATAGAGTTGATAACTGCTATTTCAATTTGCCAATAGAAACACTTTATTGTTGCATCTTGTAGTGACAAGATGGCGATCAATATAGTTGATGTTTCAATTTTACATATATGATCTTTGTGGCAATGGCTTTTTTTATCTTGTGGTACTTGGTATGCATAAGATAAAATGATACCTAAAAGTTATTGATAACTCAAACAACGAATTAGCATTATCATGAGAAATTCATCTCTAGTTTCCATGTTGATGGATAAGCTAGACTCTTTTGGCTGTGAACCATTAAGAGACATGAATATCTTGGACATGATGACAAGTCAATCTTCACTAGATGTAGTAGGAGAACAACTATCCTATTAGGTATAATACATATGATGTATTTACATACCTATTGGAGCAAATGCTAATACTTTAAGTGGTGTTTGGAGAAATACCAATATGAATATCTTGAAGTGTTCAAGAAGATCATGAATGAAGTACCAATTTGGTAAAAGTAATAATTCTTGATATGATCAATGAATGAGATACTTGAACCAAATGTTTGAGAACCTTATGAGTGATTATGATAGTGTATCATAGAGAACTCGTGATTAAGGCATAGTGATGTCTAAATCAAAAAGGGAGTCATACTCTAAGGAGTTAGAGGGTGATTATCAAATAACTAAATTCTTCTTAAATAGGGAATACATTACACTAATAAAGGATATTAAGAATCACAAAGTGTTGTGAGTTCTCAAATTCCTTAACAGATACACTTCAAATATCTATATGATGAGTTGGTCATATGATGAGTCAACAATCTAGATGATATTGAGGAACCAGATTTTGAGTTATGGTTTATGACCATTAGATCCTAAATGACTTCCAAGTGAACCATAAGGTATGACCTTGATGGTAGAACCCATTGGGATGAAACCCATAAGTACATATAAGTCTTAAATGTTAAGACACATGGATGACATTTTGAGAAGGATCATGCTTGTTGATTGCAACTTAATGAGTAAGAGATTTAGCATACGGATATTAAAATTGCATTCCTATGAGGAATAAGATAAGGATGTGTATGTGACACAACCTATAAGGTTTATGAATCCATTAATGCAAATGAAGTCTATAAGTTACAATGGACTAATCAATGTGATTGATTGAGTACAAGCAACTCAGAGCTGGGATCTTTACTTTGATAATATAGTCAAAGGGTTTGACTGATATGTCAAAGATAAAGAAGGGATCTGTGATTTAGTGGGAGCATATTCACATTCCACATATTGATGAGGAATGGAATGTTCTAAAATGAAGACCTTTGTGGAAATATCTTTAAGGGAAAACAAAGACTTATTCTATGTGATAGGAATAGAGATCTATAGAGATAGTTCTCGAAAACCTCTTGACCTAGAAAAGAGAGAGCATACATTGGAAATTTGTACTGAAGGGTTCAGTATACACAGATTTAGTGGGAGAAAACTTGTCTGTGTTATATGGAGTTAGTATCCCAAAGCCAAGTGTCCAATTACTATGAAGAATGGAAACACAAAGAATAGATATGGATCTATCATGTATGTAATCATCCTGTTATCTTGCATGTATGGACATAGCAAGAATATGTAGGACATGACAATATGATATGCTCATCCTGATAACTCGTATGTGAGACATGATGAGTGGATGCATGTCTAGTTCCAGTAAGGGTTATTGGAATACCATGAGAACTTGATAAGTACTTGAGAAGTACTAGTTCTATGGAAATAAGGAAGGGTTCACTGTAAAGAGTTACACTGATGCGAACTTCCGAAAAGGATAGAAAATTTATCGCAAAACATATATATGGGATATATAAAAGTGAATGTGTGTTGAAAAATGGAAACGTTCCAATAAAGCCATTTTAAAAGGAAATGCCAAGTATCTGTGTGTTAGAGAACAGTAGTGGATGCTATATGGATCTGGGAGTTCATAAAAATGAACTTATAGATATTCCGGTCATTGATGACAAGTAAGGAATGCTTAGTCATGCAATGAGGCTAAAGGTTAGCAAAGGAATATTGGATCGCATATTATGGAAACTCCATCTCATATGTAAGGCATACATCGAAGAGATGTGAGACATGCAATAATACCGACTTAGGCAATGTGTTGCCATAACTCACTGCATTAGCACCAGAGCACAGTAACATGTGGGACATGTTTGAAGATCACTAAGAATATGATTTTGGGGTGATTGGCTCATAGTGCAAGTGGGAGTCTGTTGGTGTGTATGCCCTGAGAGCCAATCATGGGATGATTGGTGGGATACATTAAGATTGATTTGATAAACATCAAAGGCAAGCTTCCAATTCATTCTGGTTCAGTCAGTTGTGAGATAATGATAGAACATATTGAATTTCTAGAGAATTGAACATGCCTTAAGTGTGTTAGCATCATAAGAGAGAGAAATGCTAAGTGGTGGCTTGTGGAAAGCCTAAATGCCAAGTTTGAACTTGTTTGAATAGCATTAGTACCGTGTGCACCAATATTGGTACAAATTGTAATTTACCCAAAATGTGGGGTTGATATGCAAATTACCATCTCTAGAGTGTTCCTACTTCCTCTATGTAACATTTAGAGGAGAGAGAATGAATGAGAAACCATGTTTGAATCATTTATGAGTGGTAGTATTCTTGGTGTTGAAAAGACCAAGAAAGGGGTTGAATGGAAACCCTAATTTGAGCTTGTATTATTAGACGACTAGCTTGAATTACAAGATCATGGGCTACAACAATATGTATTCATGAGATGGTATGTATACAATATGGTACATAATAAGCCTATTCCGACTCAATTACTTGAGTACCGAAACCTCATCTCAAAGTCTATTTCTAGTAGTTTTAAGATTGAGGAAAATATTTAAATAAATGCAATGTGTAAATTGTATAGTTAGGTCAAACAATGGTTAGATGTTCCCGTTTCTTCCTAAATTTAATTATATTAGTTTTAGTTATCTAAATCCAATCAAAATTGAACTATATTCTTATTATTGTGACTACTTAATTATCATTACTTTAAATTCTTGGTTTGAGCTTTAGAAACCTGTAATCTAGGTAATATTGTTTATAATTCAATAATCTCTAATTAATTACCCGGCCTGTGTAGCGCGGATGGTTGAGCACGGTAGGTCCTCCCCGGAGTACCCGGGTTCGAACCTCCCATTGCGCACAATATTTACCACCCTTGCCGTCATCCGGGCTCCGACATGCTTCTAACTCAAAAAAAAATAATCTCTAATGAATTGTATGGTGACCATTTGTTTTAAGTTTTACAAGTAAGTCAAACTTCTTATCATATGAAAATATTTAAAGTTCAAAAACCAAATATAACTCTACATCTATTTACCATAATACCCTTGAAAGGTTCAAGTGAGTGAAACCTTATTCTAATCAAACCCTAATCACTTAATAGTGGTGATTTGGTCTATGTTAATCAAAGTGGACTTAACCCAACCTGATCTAGATTGGTGTTATCACCATCTACAAGTATGAGGAGAGAGAAAGTATCTTAAGAAAGAGAAAGTACCCTTTTATGATGGAAATTCAAGTAAAGTACCTTCAATATACATGAATGTGCATGATTAGGGTATGATCCACCTATGTGAAATCATGGAACCCTAATTATGATAAATGATGAATCTTAAACTAATCTGAGAGCATCAATGATGATGTTCCTCATACATGATGATGTTATGAGTTTAATTCACCATAATGTGAATAGTAAACCCTAATTCAAGGGTGATGACATGTAATGTGAATAGTAAACCCTAATTCAAGGGTGATGACATGCAATACGAGTAGCAAACTCTAATTGATGAGAATCGGAGAACTTAGCTCTTATGACAAGAGTGGAAAGTATATTCTTGTTTTGAATTACCTTTATCAGTTGAATTAACCATGCATGTTCTGATATGAAGGTGATCATATCCAGGTATGAATGATGATACTATATTCATTGAAAGCATGTTGTTAGCTTTATGAATAGTAAAATATCTTGATTCCTTGTCAGTGGAATCCTATGTTTTAATGGGCTGTAAGAGCCATGAATACCATCAAGGTCATGCTTTAGAGATGACTTGTGATGAGTATACTGAGAAATGATGATTGATGTGAGTTAGGTTTGTTGCATTTAGTATTCTACTTTCATAGCTGTTATGCTACTATTATTGTTTGAAGAACAATGTATGATGTAAAAGAATACTGAATGTACCTAACTAATCAAGTGAAATGTAGAGCCCTGATCATAGATCCATCATTTTCAGAGATCAAATGATGGTGAAACAGGTTTTCCTACGGGAACTCCTGGATCACATACTGTTGAGTATGTGGGGTATATGGATGTGTAAAACCTTACATCCTAGTGTAGGAATTTGATGTAGATGTATAATACGTCAATCCTTCACTACAAAACTCATATCGTATCAGTGGATGGTAAACATGAAACCTCCTGATGACGAGGAAAACATAGATATCAGTATCAGTGAAGATAAACATGAAATCTCCTGATGACGAAGAGAGTACAGAACGCCACTGTAACTCTAAAATAGCGAAGGACCAGATTACCCTGGTGAGCTATAATAGTAGAGACACAAGATGTCCTACAAGTGATCCTCTTACTAACTGAGGAAGGTGAAGGTCATGAGAATCCGGCTCTTTCGATGACCTAGTATGATACTAAGGCACTTAACAGTGATTGGTTGGGGTATGAGTGGTAAACCTCATCTCCACAGGGCATAATAATAAGAATGTTTGAAAAACATAATCTACAGCGTAGTATACCTGTTAAAGGTAACTATGAGCTAATTGATTGATGCTACACTGTATAGTGCATATGTTCTTCATGCTTGATAAATGTTGAGCTCTTGTATACAACTGTATCTGCTATTGAATACTTTGTAAGCTTTTACTGCTTAAGTTATTCTTTGATATGATAATAAAGCTTCTGGTGGAGAGTTATAACTCTCACTGGGACAATTATGTACAATTGTCTCACCCCGTAGACTTCAACTTTTTAGGTGGACGTCGAGGACGGAGGAACAGGTCTACAGGTGACCAGTCCCAGCAGCAGCATCACCAGGAGCAGCAGTAAATCTCAGGTGGAGATTTAGCCTGCCATGTGGTGTAGTTAGAGTCAGTCCTATGTGTCCTCTGTACTCTCAGGTCTTGGAGTCTTTTGGTTATGAGTTCTTGAGATTTTGTATCTTGTTGTATATAATTACTCAAGAAGTAATTATCATGAGATGTAAACAATTTATCTCCTTTTATGAATGAAGCTTTATGGATTCAAGCTCTTATCTCGAAAAGTTTTAATTTTCCGTGATTTTGTCTTCCGCTGTTAATCGATTCGCTTCCGCTAAGTTTAAATCATGTTTATATCGTGGTTTGGAGATCAGAGCCCACAATTAGTGGTATCAGAGCTCTAGGTCCGTTGAGTCTATAGAGGCATAGGACTTAGGATGTCGAGTTTATCCTTAGTATCTCTTCCTTATCTAATAGAATCTTCTGCTCCTCAGGAGAAGAAGATACATAAGGATGGCAGAGCCACATGATGAGTACATGGCAGAGAGTAGTGCTAGTGCACCTCGAGGTGGTGCAAGGGTTCCAGAAATAGAACAGCCTGCACCTGAGCCACCCCAGTTTGACCCAGCTGATATGGGTAACCCAGCAGTTTAGACGATGTTTGGGCAGTTTATGACTGCCATGACACACATCACCAACAGGATGCCCATACCTGCACCTAGGGCACATACCCAACCTGAAGGACAAGGTATCGGTAAGATGTTCGAGCGACTTCGTCGTGTCGGAGCTACCGAGTACTTTGGGACTGCCGACCCCACAGATGCTGACCTATGGTTAATAGAGTTGGAGAAGGCTTTCAGGATTCTTATTATCCCGGAGGCTGAGAAGGTTAGACATGCTGTCTATCTTCTCAAAGGCAGTGCTGGTCACTGGTGGAACATGGAAGAGCAGAAGAGACCTGGAATAGAGTTCTCGTGGGAAGAGTTTCGTCGGGAATTTATCAATAGATATTTTCCAAAGACCTTCCTAGATGAGAAGATCTCTCAGTTTGAGATATTGAGGCAGGGCATGATGAACATTAGCGAGTATGAAGCTAAGTTCATGGAATTGTTGTGGTTCTGTCCGCACATGGCTGCCACAGATGAGGAAAGAATCAGGAGATTCGAGAAGGGTTTGAATGTTGATATGTCAACCCCTGTGTCTGCCTTAGAAAACCGAGAGAGATTCTCTATCTTCGTTGAGTCAATCCGAAGGATAGAGAGATCTGTGGTTGAGAAGAGGCAAACCCAGAAAAGATATCCACAGTTCTAGGGTTCTTCATCTAGGGATTTCAAGAAACCTAGATTCTCTGCACCTAACCCTCCACCACCCAGATCGAGTTCTCAAACTCAATGGTCACCAAGCAGAGGTAGAGGACGGAGTCAACCGCTTCAAGGGACTCACAGTTCTGCATCGATGTCAGTTATTGGACCACCTCAACCACAACAACAGGAGAGGAGATGCTACAACTGTGGTAAGGTGGGACACTTGATGAAGGATTGCCGTTCTAGGCCTGTCAGTGTGACACAGCCTCCGAGACATAATCAACAAGGATCTCAGAGAATGCAATCTCAAGGAGCAGCTCGAGGACGTGGACAAGCGTCTCAAGCTGGATCATTAGCACCACCTCAACACCAGGCGACACTGAGGTTCTATGCTATGAACCCACCTGATGCAGTGGTCAATCCACGGGTAGTGGCAGGTCAGATGGAACTTTTATATCCTGATATGTCTACATCCTGTGTTGTATCTGTTCTGATTGACCCGGGTGCTACGCACTCTTTCATCACTCATAGAGTGATCTGTAACTGCAATGTGACTGTTTGTCATAGGGCATATAGTTTGTTGTTGGAGACTCCGTTGAGTGGGTCTGCCGTTTTGCATGAGGTATGCTCTCCCTGCATCCTCTTCTTTTCTGACCATCGCATTCAAGTGGATCTTACACCACTTGATATGCAAGGATTTGATATAATCCTCGGGATGGATACCTTAGAGAGGTATAGAGTTGTCTTGGATTGTGAGTCCAAGTTGGCTGTGTTTGCTGATGAAAGCAACATATGGATCTTTCAAGGTGAAAGAAAGATTCTGCCCACCTGTCTTGTGACAGCTATGGTTGCTGATAGGCTGTTGAGGCAAGGATGTTATGCATTCTTGGCCCATGTGGTAGATGTTACCAAGGAAAGTTCCAATCCTGCCGAAGTTCCCATAGTCAGGGAATTCGAGGATGTGTTTCCTGAAGAACTTCCTGGTATACCACCACTTCGGGAGATTGATTTTGAAATCAATCTGATCCCATATATGAAACCCATAGCCCAGACTCCGTATAGGATGGCGCCTGCCGAGATGGCAGAACTCAAGAAACAGCTTCAAGAGTTACTTGAGAAAGGTTTTATCCGACCGAGCACTTCACCTTGGGGTGCTCTAGTCTTGTTTGTTAAAAAGAAAGATGGATCAATGCGGTTGTGCATTGACTATAGACAACTCAATAAAGTAACAATAAAGAACAAGTACCCTCTACCGAGGATTGATGATCTCTTTGACCAGTTGCATGGTGCAACAGTCTTTTCAAAGATAGACTTGAGGTCTGGATATCATCAACATCGTATTAAGGATAGTGACATATCCAAGTCTGCCTTTAGGATAAGATATGGTCACTATGAGTTCACGGTTATGTCGTTTGGACTAACCAATGCACCAGCTGCATTCATGGAACTCATGAATAGATTTTTTCGACCCTTCCTTGATCAGTGTGTTGTCGTCTTCATAGATGACATTCTGATCTATAGTAAGGATGCTCAGCAGGATGAACAGCATCTTCGCCAAGCTTTGACCTTGCTAAGAGAACACAAGCTGTATGCTAAGTTTAGCAAGTGTGAGTTCTGGCTGTCGGAGGTATCTTTTCTAGGACATGTGATATCTGCCTCGGGAATTCGTGTTGACCCTACAAAGGTAGAATCTGTTCTACAATGGGAACAACCGAAGACACCGACGGAGATTCAAAGTTTCTTGGGGTTAGCTGGCTATTATCGAAGGTTCATTAAGAACTTTAGTTCTATAGCCTTACCTTTAACCAAGTTGACCCGGAAAGATATTCCTTTTTCTTGGAGTGATAAGTGTCAATAGTATTTCCAGTTGTTGAAGGAGAGGTTGACAAGTGCACCTGTGCTTGTGCTACCTGAATAAGGAAAAGGATATGTAGTCTTCTGTGATGCCTCCAAGAATGGACTTGGATGTGTGTTGATGCAGGATAAACAAGTGATTTCTTTTGCTTCTCGACAGCTTAAGAAACACGAGGAGAATTATCCGACACACGATCTGGAGTTAGTTGTTGTGGTTCATGCCTTGAAGATCTGGAGGCATTATCTCTACGGAGAGACATTCCAGATTTTCACAGACCACAAGAACCTTAAGTATATCTTCTCTCAGCATGAGCTTAACATGAGGCAACGTCGCTGGATGGAGTTAATCAAGGACTATGATTGTACAATTGATTACCATCCGGGCAAGGCCAATGTTGTTGCAGATGCCTTGAGTAGGAAATCAGCAACATCAACCATGGATAGAGCACAACTAAACTCTTTAGTGTGCTCTAAGAGAGATATGTTTATCTCTTTAAGGCAAGACAATGTACAGTTGAAGGTGTCATTGTTAGCCGGGTTGTTGGCTGATATGCATATTAAACCTACCCTAAGAGAGCATATTAAGGAAGCAGAACAAGATGATGCTGCAGTTCAGCAGATCAGATCAGAGTATGGAAATGAGAAGCAAGATGGTTTCCATGACTCGGATGATCATGTAGCTTGTTATCATGAGAGGATGATAGTGCCAGATGTGGATAATTTAAGGAAGTTAGTCCTGGAAGAAGCTCATTCTTCGATGTATGCTATGCATCCAGGGAGCACCAAGATGTATCGTAATTTAAAGGAACTGTATTGGTGGCCTGGAATGAAAAAGGATGTTGCATAGTTTGTTCTGAGGTGTCCTGTGTGTCAGCAAGTTAAAGTTGAACACCAGAAGCCTGCAGGAACAATGCAACCTTTACCCATACCACAGTGGAAGTGGGACCATGTGACCATGGACTTCGTTGTTGGCCTACCCAGGACAAACAAAGGACATGATTACATTTGGGTAGTTGTAGATAGGTTGACAAAGACAGTGCATTTCTTACCTGTCAAAACAACCTATTCTGCTAAAAGGTTATCACAGTTTTATGTGCAAGAGATAGTGCGTTTGCACGGAGTTCCTGTCACAATAGTTTTTGACAGAGGTCCTCAGTTTACAAGTCGTTTTTGGGAATAGTTACACAGAGCCTTAGGCACCAAGCTAAGGTTTAGTACGGCCTTTCATCCACAGAGTGATGGACAGTCGGAAAGGACCATACAGACCTTAGAAGACCTGTTGAGAGCATGTGTTCTCCAGTTTACCAGAAGTTGGGATCTACACCTAAGCTTGATAGAGTTTGCCTATAATAATAGCTATCAACATAGTATTGATATGGCACCTTATGAAGCCTTGTATGGTAGACATTGTAGATCACCTTTGTGTTGGTTTGAGACTGGTGAGCATCAGTTGTTAGGACCTGATCTTGTGCAATAGACTACAGAAAAGATTAAAGTAATACAACAACAGATTAAGACTGCACAGGATAGGCAGAAATCTTATGCTGACAAACGTCGTAGACCCTTAGAGTTCCAGGTTGGAGACAGAGTGTATCTCAAGGTCTCGCCTTGGAAAGGAGTCCTTCGTTTTGGAAGGAAAGGGAAGTTAGCTCCTAGATTTATGGGGCCTTATCCAATCATTGAACGGATTGGAAAAGTAGCCTATAAACTAGAGCTGCCAACAGAGTTACAGAGGTTACATCCTATGTTTCACATTTCTATGCTAAAGAAATGTCACCCCGATACTGACTCAATTCTACAACCTATGGAGGTAGAATTGAATGATGATATATCTTATGAGGAAGGACCGGTGTCAATCCTTGATAACAGAATTAAAAAGTTAAAGAAGAAAGATATAATCCTTGTGAAAGTCCTCTGGAACCACCGTGGCGTTGAAGAAGCCACTTGGGAACTAGAGGATGAGATGAGAAGGAAGTATCCTGCCCTTTTCTCTTAATATGTTTTATCGATTTCGGGGACGAAATCCTTGTAAGGGGTGGATAATTTGTAACATCCCTGACCTGGGTTATGAGTTAACCCTAGGTGTTTTGCCTAATTATGTAATTAAGATACTGGTGATTATCTTTTGGCATGTAATTAAGTTCCTAAGGAACATACTTTTCCTTTTTTGTCCCTTTTAAACAATGATTGAATTGATTGTTTTGTAATACAGGGACCTATGTGCAATTTACCCAGTTAGAAGGGTTAACTTGCAATTTTCACATGTTGAGATGTTCCCCTGATGTTTAGACATCATAAGAATGATTATGGTAAAGTTTGAGGGATTTCCCAAGCTTGAGCGCCAAGGTGCAGCTGTGGAAGCAATCCATGTGCTTGAAACCCTAAATTGGAGTAAAGTGCAGTTTACCCAATTTGAGGGGTGCAACTTGTAAAATACACCATCTAAAATATCTTGTAAGACTCTTGTCATCATTTAGAGAAGAAATGATGAAGAAGTCACTTCAATTGAATAATCATATAATGAAAAACACATTTGTGATTGAATAATCAAGGTGTAAGTACTATAGCCCTTTTATGTGTGTGCTTTAGTAATAGGTTGATCTTCTTCGCCTTCATTTCTTGACCTTAGAAGAAGGTTGTCCTTAGAAATAAGAGGTAGGGGCGAGCAAAGAAGAAAGGGAGGACTTAGATGAGAAAATGAGGAAAACCTATGTACTTATGTTGAAATTCCACCCAAGTATATAAGCCCTTTTCCTCACTTAGCAAAGGAATGTTTCTTTCGTTTCCTTCACTATTCCCCCTTGCTCAACCGACTAAGGAGAGCTCTAGAGCTCAGGAGGACGACCAGGGGAGTGCAAGGTAGGTTTGGATCCTTCCTGTTTCTTAAATTCTTGGATGAAACTCGAATTCAAGGTCAAATTCATGGCTAGCTCACTTAGCTCTATCTTTCTAGCCATCTCTTCTCAACTTTTCTTGGAGGATTCACCTTGGACGACCTGTGAAGCATCTAGGACGCCATTAAAGGCTTGTATCTCGAAATCTTGGAGCTCAAGGAGCAAGCTTTAGGCGGGTTTTATAACTCTAAACCTATGCTTTGTTATATACATCTTTTCTATGCTTTTATTTGCTAGTTCTTCTTCTTCCCTATCTTCCCTTGCTTCCTTGCAAGAAAATCCGTGAGGAACTGTTGCTGTTCTTGAGCTAGAATATGAGGGCTTTATTTCCTATGCTTATCCATGGTTTTCCACTTTACCATACGACCTCAACCAATTGCCTATACGGTTTGCAAAACCGTTTGATGGGCAAACGGTTTCAAGGTCGTATGAAGGCATACGGTCTCAAGACCGTATGGCCGCGTTGACCAAGAGTGGACCGTATGGGAATCCTGTTCAAAATTTTGTAGGTTAATCACTCACAAAATGTGAGAGGTTAACTCCAAAGGAATCGTGAGATATAGTCAAAACAATTAGCAAATTCAATTGAATTTAGTTCTGATTTTCAATCTGCTTAATTTGCCCTTTTTGGGCAAACGGTCTCAAGACCGTATAAGATGGTTGACTAAGCATTGACCGTATGAGATTACTGTTCATAATGATGTTAATTAATGACTCACCAAATTTGATGGACTAATTCCAAACGAGTTAAGAGTTGAAGGTTGATTACTAGGGCAAACCCTAATTGAAATCAGTGCTGAAATCACAATGAGCTAATTTGAGATTTTGGGTTGATTAGCCCAAACGGTCTCAAGACCGTTTGGGGAATCATCCAAACGGTCTCAAGACCGTTTGGGGATCACCCAAGACCGTATGGAGGTCTGGGGTCAAGTATAGTTGACCAATTGAAGGTACAAAGATACCAAATTACATTGCAATTAAGTATTGATGTAATGATCAACTCAATAAATCAAACCTTGATGAATTTTCACTAGAGTCCAAAGGATGGATGGGCAAACGGTCTCAAGACCGTTTGGAACTCATCCAAACGGTCTCAAGACCGTTTGGTGACAACCCAAGACCGTTTGGAGGTCTAGGGTTAAGGTAATTTGATCAATTGAGGGCCCAATTACAATGGGTTATTGAAATAATCAAATTGCTGATTTGTGACTTAATTAAGGTTCAACCCCTATCAAATCAATCTAGATTTTGATGAATTCTTGGGAAAACGGTCTCAATACCGTTTGGAGTATATCCAAACGATCCCACAACTGTTTGGGCCAAGTTTGAGCCCAATTGGAGGTCAATTGATGGGTTCAACTTCGATTTGATTCACATTGTTGAATGTTGATAGTTGAACGTTTATAGACCTTAATTGAACCAACTCCAACCCTAATTGGATATCAATTGAGGGTCAATTGAGTGACCAATTGGTTAAGGCTAACCCTAATTGTCTCAATTGGTAAGTGGTTAGCAAGCTTGAGACCAATTGATGGATTCAACATAGGAAACCCTAATTGAGTTTACCCTTTGAACCACCTTGGAGGTCCATACGATCTTGAGCTTTTGAGGGCATTCGACCTCAAGACCGTATAAGGTCATTCGACCTCAAGACCGTATAAGGTCATTTGACCTCAAGAATGTATAAGGTCATTCGACCTCAAGACCGTAGAAGGTCATTCGACCTCAAGACCGTATAAGGTCATTCGACCTCAAGACCGTATAAGGTCATTCGATCTCAAACCGAATGAGGGCATTCGACCTCAAACCGTATGAGGGCTTTCGACCTCAAGATCGAATGAGGGTATACGACCTCAAGATCAAATGAGGGTATACGACCTCCAGATCGAATGAGGGTATACGACCTCAAGATCGAATGAGGGCATACGACCTCAAGATCGTATGAAGGATGAAGGTGTGAAACTAGTGGAGACTTTTGAAGTTATGACTGCCTAATGCCTTGAAGGCTTAAATGGTTTAATAGTTGTTCAACCTAAACCCTAATGATACCAAAAGACATTAAGGGTCAAGTGGTTAGTAAATTAAGCCATGATGATTATCAATGTGTAATTTACCATAATACCCTTGAAAGGTTCAATTGAGTGAAACCTTATTCTAATCAAACCCTAATCACTTAATAGTGGTGATTTGGTCTATGTTAATCAAAGTGGACTTAACCCAACCTGATCTAGATTGGTGTTATCACCATCTACAAGTATTAGGAGAGAGAAAGTATCTTAAGAAAGAGAAAGTACCCTTTTATGATGGAAATTCAAGTAAAGTACCTTCAATACACATGAATGTGCATGATTAGGGTATGATCCACCTATGTGAAATCATGGAACCCTAATTATGATAAATGATGAATCTTAAACTAATCTGAGAGCATCAATGATGATGTTCCTCATACATGATGATGTTATGAGTTTAATTCACCATAATGTGAATAGTAAACCCTAATTCAAGGGTGATGACATGTAATGTGAATAGTAAACCCTAATTCAAGGGTGATGACATGCAATATGAGTAGCAAACTCTAATTGATGAGAATCAGAGAACTTAGCTCTTATGACAAGAGTGGAAAGTATATTCTTGTTTTGAATTACCTTTATCAGTTGAATTAACCATGCAGGTTCTGATATGAAGGTGATCATATCCAGGTATGAATGATGATACTATATTCATTGAAAGCATGTTGTTAGCTTTATGAATAGTAAAATATCTTGATGCCTTGTCAGTGGCATCCTATGTTTTAATGGGCTGTAAGATCCATGAATACCATCAAGGTCATGCTTTAGAGATGACTTGTGATGAGTATACTGAGAAATGATGATTGATGTGAGTTAGGTTTGTTGCATTTAGTATTCTACTTTCATAGCTGTTATGCTATTGTTATTGTTTGAAGAACAATGTATGATGTAAAAGAATACTGAATGTACCTAACTAATCAAGTGAAATGTAGAGCCCTGATCATAGATCCATCATTGTCAGATATCAAATGATGGTGAAATAGGTTTTCCTACGGGAACTCCTGGATCACATACTGTTGAGTATGTGGGGTATATGGATGTGTAGAACCTTACATCCTAGTGAAGGAATTTGATGTAGATGTATAATCCGTCAATCCTTCACTACAAAACTCATACCGTATCAGTGGATGGTAAACATGAAACCTCCTGATGATGAGGAAAACATAGATATCCGTATCAGTGAAGATAAACATGAAATCTCCTGATGACGAAGAGAGTACAGAACGCCACTGTAACTCTAAAATAGTGAAGGACCAGATTACCCTGGTGAGCTATAATAGTAGAGACACAAGATGTCCTACAAGTGATCCTCTTACTGACTGAGGAAGGTGAAGGTCATGAGAATCCGGCTCTTTCGATGACCTAGTATGATACTAAGGCACTTAACAGTGATTGGTTGGGGTATGAGTGGTAAACCTCATCTCCACAGGGCATAATAATAAGAATGTTTGAAAAACATAATCTACAGTGTAGTATACTTGTTAAAGGTAACTATGAGCTAATTGATTGATGTTACACTATATAGTGCATATGTTCTTCATGCTTGATAAATGTTGAGCTCTTGTATACAACTGTATCTGCTATTGAATACTTTGTAAGCTTTTACTGCTTAAGTTATTCTTTGATATGATAATAAAGCTTCTGGCGGAGAGTTATAACTCTCGCTGGGACAATTATGTACAATTGTCTCACCCCATAGACTTCAACTTTTTAGGTGGACGTCGAGGACGGAGGAACAGGTCTACAGGTGACCAGTCCCAGCAGCAGCAGCACCAAGAGCAGCAGTAAATCTCAGGTGGAGATTTAGCCTGCCATGTGGTGTAGTTAGAGTCAGTCATATGTGTCCTCTGTACTCTCAGGTCTTGGAGTCTTTTGGTTATGAGTTCTTGAGATTTTGTATCTTGTTGTATATAATTACTCAAGAAGTAATTATCATGAGATGTAAACAATTTATCTCCTTTTATGAATGAAGCTTTATGGATTCAAGCTCTTGTCTCGAAAAGTTTTAATTTCCCGTGATTTTGTCTTCCGCTGTTAATCGATTTGCTTCCGCTAAGTTTAAATCGTGTTTATATCGTGGTTTGGAGATCAGAGCCCACAGTCAATAAACTTAACATTTATGGATTCTTCTACTTTAGCAAGATCAACATTAAATACTCTATAAGCCTTGCTAGTAGTGTTATAGCCAAGAAAGCAAGCTTTGTAAGATTTCAGATCAAACTTGTCGAGAGAATCTTCAGTGTTCCAAACAAAACAAGGACATTCGAAACATGAAAGTAATTGATACAAGGCTTCCTACCACACCATAGCTCATAGGAGGTTTTCTTTAAAGAAGGATGAGTAAAAACCCAAAGTTGCACAAAACATGAGGTACTGACAGCTTCAACCCAAAACTTCTTTGGAGTATCATACTCTAGAAGCTTAGCCCTAGCCATCTCCTGTAAAGACCAATTCCTACTCTCTATAATGCCATTTTGTTGAGGTGTTCGAGGTGAAGAAAAGTTGTGTGCATAGCCATATTCTTGACAAAACGTTCAAAAATCTCATTTTCAAATTCTCCGCCATGATAACTACAGATGGAAATGATACGGAAAGAAGATTCACTCTCAACTTGTTTACAAAATCTTGAGAAAACATCAAGCATATCACTCTTAGAAATAAGAAAGGAGGTCCAAGTATATCTAAACAAATCATCGACAATAACAAGGCAATACTTGGTACCATGAAGCCATTGATTGGTCCAAATAGATGAATGGGAAGAAGCTCAAGATCTCTCTTGGTACTAAGGAATCCTTTGGATTTGAAGGAGGACTATGTTTTCTTTCCTTGGGTACAAGGTTGGCATTCCTCATCCTTTTCAAAATCAAATTTGGGAAGTCCCTTCACCAAGTCCTTTTTGCTCAACTTCTTCAACTGATGCATATTTACATGACCAAGCCAATGGTGCCAAAGAGAGTTATCATTCGAGTTTACTACTAGGCATATACCAACAACAGGCTTAATAGAGTCAAGAACAATAACAAAAATATTTCTAGTTCCCTTATATATAACTTGTCAAGTGAGGGAATCTAGAATTAAGCACTCAAAGGAAGTAAATAACACAAGGTAGACATTGTCACATAATTGACTAACACTAATTAAATTGTGATGTAGGCCATCCATAAAGTGAACATTCTTGATACACAAGGATTCACCTACATCACCCTCACCTTTTACTTTACCTTTCTTATTGTCCCTAAAGGTGATCGAACCTCCTTTCTTTTTAATGAAGTTGTTGAAATGGATTATATCACTTGTCATATGCTTAGTGCAACAACTATCAACAATCCATCTTCCTTTTTCCTACAAGAAAGGAGAATGTCGGTTCCCAACTCAAACTTTGGGATTTGAATAGCTTGGGGACCCATTTCATCTTTAGATTGGTCACCTCTGACTTGTAAGGACAATAAGTAGAGTAATGATAATCACATTTGTAATAAGAACAAACCATAGGATTCTTAGTTCTGGAGGACTATCCTACAAAGAAAGAGGTCTTCTTGATCTTTTTCTTACCTTTGCCTTTTGTCTTGCCATTTGATTCTCCCCTTAAAAATCCCAAACCACTAGTACCACTTTGTTTGGTAGAATGGTCAAGGATTTCATTGAGAGAGTTCTTCCCTTTTAGGAATTTCTATAGGGATGCTCTCAATCTATGGTTATCATCATTTAGAGAAATAATGGTAGAAGATAAGCTAGATATGTCAACCCAATCAAGAACTAGATCGGCCTCTAGACAAGGGGCTTTAGTTAAATATGAAACCTTCTCAAGTGAACTGGAAGCAACATTAGCACTAGGCAATAAAGGTCTAGAAGATAAATCATTGACTTGTCCTTGCAACCTAGCATTTTTAGATTTAAGCATTTAGATTTCTTTAAGATATATCTCTTTCATCTCTACGAGTATCAATAAGAAGATTAAATTCAGCATTTTTAGTTTTAATCAATTCAAGCTCTTTTAGGCAATTTTGGTTTTCTTCCTTAAGATTTTCTATGTTCTTAAGGTAGATACCATTTTCAGCTTCAACTCCATTGTATTGGAGCTCAAGATCAAGGTATTTCCCATGGAAATTATCAATACTCTCAAGATTATTTTTCTCATTCAACTCTTGGGTTTCAAGTTTACCATATAGATCATCAATGATTTTTCTTAACCATTTTCTTTTTTATTTACATTTAGCAAAAGATGAATAGGTAGAGATATTCATGTCAATAACAACTTCCTTAGATAACTCATTTAAACTTACCTCATTTACCTCACTTACCTCACTAATTTATTCACTAGTAAAGGCCATGAGTGCAAGGTGGCACTCTCCATCTTCTTCAGACTTGAGCTGCTTGAAGATGAAGCTTGCTAAGCTACGTGAGCTGCATTCTCATATCTCTTCTCGTTCTTGTCCTTCCTCTTATACTTTCTCTTCTTCTTGTACTCATATTCCTGCTTTGATCTGCCCTTGTGGTGTGACTTGCTTGACTTGGGACAATCACCCATATAGTGCCCCTTTTATCAACACTTGTAGCATATAGGAGTAGAGGAGGAAGTGGCTTGCTTTCCCTTGAAGTGTTTGCCCTTCATGTACTTGGCTTCATTCTCACTCGGGCCATCATCTTCACTAGAGGAGGAAGGAGAAGTCCGAAAAGCAAGTTTTTGTTGAAGGATGACCGCCTCCACTTGTGCTTTGAAAGCACTATCTTTGATCTTCTTGGCTTCCTTCTCTTCTTGCTTGGCTTCTTCTTCTTATTTGTCAAGCCATGGCTCATGGGCTTAGAGGTTGCCAATGAGCTCTTCAGTTGGAATGTCACCAAGGCTCCTCACTTATTCAATGAAGGTGACCTTTTACTCCCATCTCTTTGGTAGAGTCCTCAAGATCTTGGAGTTGATTACACCTCTATCCAAAGTGTTGTCCAATGCAGCCAGCCCACTGATGATGACATTGAGTCTTGAGTACATCTCTACAATCCCCTATTTCTTTCCCATCTTGAAGTTCTCTAGAAGGTTGTTCAACATGTAGATCTTGGCCTCCTTGACTTGCTTTGTGCCTTTGTAGGTGATGTACAATTTGTCCCAAATCTCATAGGCGGTGTCCCAATATGAGATCTGGTTGAACTCTGTTGGGGTCAGGGCTGCATAGAGGATGCTTACGGATTTGGCATTGAGTTTGGCTTCTTTGAGTGCAGCTTCATTCCATGTTGCAATAGCTCCAATTGGCTCCTTGAAAGGTGTGACCATCACCTTCCACATGTCAAAGTTCATCCCTTAAATGTAGAATTGCATACGCCTCTTCCAATAGAGGAAGTTGGTGCCATCAAAGATCGGAGGATGCATGGGGAAGCCTCCCTCTAGGTTGAGAGAACCAAGTACTTTGTTGCCCATCTTCTTGTCTTGTGGGAGATTGTTGGATAAGATCCTTAGCTCTGATACCACTTGTTGGATCTAGGGCTCTAAAGGGGGGGTGAATAGAGCTTCAAAAATTCTCACAAGATAGATTAGACCTTCAAATTATATCAAATTAAAACCAAAATCTTAAGTGAAATTTGAAGTTCTAACTAACAAGCATAGCAAGGATGAGAGGAATTGATAGAAAGCACTTGACAATGTCATGTAGAGTCGTTCCACTCTCCAAACTAGGAGAGAGTCAGTCCACTACCTAGTGTAGTCAACCTCTAGGAGTTTTCAAGTGCTTTTCTCTATATATTCATCAATAAGAGTTATAACACAAGACTACCAAAGGACTTACCCATCAAAACACTAAGAGTCTTCCACCTTACTAAGGACTTACCACTTTTCTAAGAGTCTTCAGCCTTCTCCTAGGTCTTACCCACTCTTACACAAGTCTTCCACCTTCAAGGACTTTTCCACTCTTCTTGGATCTTTAGCCTTTTCCTTCTTATTCACTGGAGAAGATCTTCACTTCTTCTTCAACTTTGAAGAAGAACAACAATAGATCCACCTTCATTCAGAGTAGCTTGCTTCACCTTTTCTTCATGGCGGAAAGGGGTAGGGAAGATGGAGTAGATGAGAGTTTTACAAGCACAAGGAAGTATCTCTCTTTCAACATGACTATCTCACTCATAATCACAACATCAAGTGTAAACTAGAGAGAGAAAGGGGCTCAAGGAGTGGCAACACACTCAACTATAGAAAGGACTTAGAATAGCATGAATGAGCAAACTTGGAATGAACTCCAAGGGGTCCTATTTATTGCTTTGGGTGTTCCCTTGAGTGTGGGATCACTTAGGGTCGAAATATAATCATTTTCCAAGATGTAACAGATCTATTTTCTCCCAAAACAACTCACCAATAGTTATAATCACTTTCTCTACATTTTTCATACAGTATATTCAGTCGAGTTTCAATAAAGGTAACTTGACCGATCCACTAAATTATAAAGCCAATTTTCAAACTATTGGTCCAATTTGTTCTGGGAAACTCGACTGATGAGATAAAATTAGTTTTTCTCAGTGAGTCAGTCAGTCTAGTTTTGTGAGTGTGCAACTCAGATTATGGGTCATCTTCAAAAAATTCATCATGGGATTGGTCGAGATTCCAAATCAATCGATGAATAGCCCGTGACAAATTTTCTAAATTGACATTTTGGTGATTAAACCTTGGAATCAAGTGTCCCTGATTTTTTCTCATCTTAGTTACAAGTCATATCATCAATACGAGTAATTCCAAAAATCACCTAAGGTCATTTGGAGTGATTTCCCAAAAAGTAGGCTTGTGTTGCATTTGACTTGAACTTGAAAAAGCTAGGGCTTGTGTAATTTGATCCTTTTCATGTACCTAAAGCCTAAAATCAATCTTGAACAAACATATTAGATACATAGGAATGGATTGGTTAAGTAATTATCAAAATAAGGGCAATGTATAACTCTCAAGTCAATAAAGGCTACATTGTCTTTTGTGATGCTTCAAATAATGGGTTGGGATGCGTACTGATGCATGACAAAAATGTGATTTCTTTTGCTTCACGACAGCTTAAGAAACATGAGAAGAATTAACCAACACATGTCATGGAGCTTGCAACAATTGTTCATGCTTTAAAGGTCTGGAAAAATTACCTTTATGGAGAAAATTGTTAGATCTTTACTGACCATTAGAATCTACAATATATCTTTTTAATGCAAGAGTTGAATATGAGGTAAAGGATATGGATGGAGCAGATTAAATACTATGATTGCATGATAGACTACCATCCAGGAAAGCCGAGTGTGGTAATTGATGCATTGAGTAGGAAATCTTGATCATAGTCATCTACAGACAATGCATAATTGTATTCATTGGTGTGCCATAAATGAGATATGTTAGTGTCTCTTCACAAGATGAATGTACAACTGGAAATTTCCTTGTTCTTGAGTTTGTTGGCACAATTACAAGTTAAGCCTTCCTTGAGATAGTAGATCCTTGATGCACAATAGAATTATACTATAATACATAATATCCTATCAGAGTTTGGTAGTGAGACGCATGAAGGCTTCCATGAGGCAGACGATGGTACAGTTTGTTTCCATAATAGGATAATGATTCTTGATGTTGATGGATTGAAGAAGATGGTACTTGAGGAGGCCCACTCCTCAATGTATGTGATGCATCCTGGAAGTACCAAGATGTACCACAACCTGAAAAACTATGGTGGCCAGGTCTAAAGTGTGATGTGGTAGAGTTTTTTGCTAGATGTCTAGCTTGTCAGTAGGTTAAAGTTAAGCATCAGAAACCTACATGAACATTACAACTTTTTCCAATATTGTAGTGAAAGTGGGATCATATTACCATGAACTTTGTGGTTGGTATTCCTAGGATATCCAAGGATCATGATTCGATATGGTTGATAGTTGATAGATTGACTATGTTGGCTCACTTCCTTCTAGTCAAGACGACTTTTACAACAAAGAAGTTGGCCCAAGTGCATGTTGATGAGATAGTTTGTTTGCATGGAATTCTAGTAACTATAGTTTCTGAAAGAGGTCCATAGTTTACAAGTTGGTTTTGGGAACATCTGCATTCAACGATGGGATACAACTAAGGTTCAACACAACTTTCCATCCTCATACAGATGGCCAGTCTGAAAGGACTATTTAGACTTTATAAGATCTTTTGAGGGCTTGTGTGTTGCAGTTTCTTGGAAGTTGGGATGTACATCTGAGTATGATAGAGTTTGCTTACAATAATAGCTATCAGAAAAGCATATATCTGGCTCCTTATGAGACTCTATATGGGAGACATTGTCGGTCACCAATTTTCTTATTTGAGATAGGAGAATATCAACTTTTAGTTCTTGAGTTAGTACAATAGACTAATGAGAAGATTAAAGTAATGCAATAGCAGTTGAAAGAAGCCAAGATATTGAAAAGTCTTATGCAGATAATCATCATACACCATTAGAATTCCAAGTGGGAGACAAAGTGTATCTCAAGGTTTCACCTTGGAAAGGTTTTCTAAGGTTCAGTAAGTAGGGTATGTTGGCTCCTAGGTTTATGGGACCATGTCTTATCTTACCTAGTTGGAAAGGTGGCATACAAGTTGGATCCACCATTAGAGTTGCATAGGTTTCATAATGTCCTTCATATCTCCATTTTGAGGAAATGTCATACAGACACAGAGAAAACAATCCATCCAGTGGAGGTAGAGTTAGATGAAGATGTTTCCTATGTTGAGGGTCTTGTGTTGATTCTGGATAGAAGGGTGAAAAAGTATAAGAAGAAAGATATAGAGTTAGTGAGGTTATTGTGGCATCACCATGGTGTAGAGGAAGCCATGTGGGAGTTAGAAGATGAGATGGATAGAAAGTACCCATCTCTCTTTGCATAGGATTTTGGGGGAGAAATCCTTGTTAGGAGTTAATAGCTGTAAGACCCATGACCTTGCTTAAAGTTCTGAACATGCTTAATTATCACAACTGAGTGCATTAAACCTTAAAATAACCTTGTGATAAGTTTCAATATCATGTGACAAGATTAAGTTTCATGTTTGGTCCAGTTTGGACACTATATGAGCAAGTTATGCAATTTTATGCACATTTTGGAATTTTATGAAATTTACCCACATGAGAGGTTTTTCTTACAATATATCACACACATTATGATCCTTAGATGTTTTGTTATCAGTATTGATCTTTTTGGTCCATGGGTCACCTTTTTGTACCTTGGTTTGGTGGTTTTTCTCTTCAATGATGACTTAAGGTTACCCCTTCATGGATGAGCTACATTTAGGAGACATCAATTGATGGTCCCCCTATTTAGTTGCATACAATGGTCACCAATAGGTGGTTACAACCAATGGTTATCCTATTAGGCCTTAGGTTGATGGTTATCTGGTTTCGGTTCACTTGGACGGGTGGTTCACTTAAAAGAGGTGGTCAACTGATGGTTTACCACTTAAGTGACTACAGTTCCAAGAACCAATGGTTCCTTTACTTGTAGGTCGATGTTTGGTCTAGAGAGCCACCAATAGATGGCCAAGCATGTCTCCATGACCAGTGGAGCTACAACTTGCATGGCCGTAGAAGCTCTTACCCATGGACACATGGAGAGTTTCTAGGTTACCTCAAGCTTCTTCTCCCTTATCCATAAGCTTTATATACCTCTCCTAAAGATCACAAATGAAACATTTGGTCCCTTATATCTTCTCTCCTCTCTATAGCTCTTCATTCCCCTATTTGGTGGTGGAGGAGGTGCCCAAGGTAGAAGAAGACAACTGATCTTCTTGCTGGAAATTCTAGGGTTCGAATCTACCCTCATCTAGGCTTTATAAAGCTTTGAATTGATGATCTTGACCTAAACAAGTAAGTAACTTCTTCTATCCTTCATTTATTTATTTTTTTCTTCTTCCTCCTACCTTCTCCTTGGATGGAAATTTGTTGTTCAATGGTAAAGCTTGCTCTAAAGCTTAAAGAACCTACATTTTTGCTCCTTCTACCTAGGGTTTGCTTCTTTTGTGGAGAAAGGAGCTACTTGACCAAGTTCAGAGCTTAACTTAAAGCTTCCAATGAGAACCCATTACACTAAATTAGATTACTCAAAATATAAAAAACAATCAATCACTAATTAATCACATACCCAAAAATATGGGTAAATTAAATCGGATTTCAACATCAACACCCGCTCAGAAACATTTGCATAAGAGCCCAACATCTTTTTTTGTATCCATGCTAAGCCAAGAATTTGATACAATTTGTTCTATCACCTTATCCACAATATATATACATAGGAGAAAAATATTCGTATATGCCACACAAACAAACATTAACATGCTAACAAAAGTCTGATTTGTTTGAAACACCATATACAAACTTTTCCTACTCGGTCCTGAGAGTACAAGGATGACACTAGGACACACTAAACATCTAATAAACTTCTCAAATATCCATTATTGTAGTTCTTCTTTACTTCTATGGTTTTGTTGTCGTCACTGCCAATTACCTAAAAAAATGTGGCAAACCACATGGGTGAGACCCATGTCCGAGCGAGAGATATAACTCTCTCCAACAGATATTGATTACGAATATTGTAAGTAATTAAACAGTTTAAGTAGTTTAATTAGATATAATAAATAAGCTCATTATCATTGATCATTAACAAAATACATAAAGGAGTTTCTAATAACTATCATCATTAGCCCGACTATCGTCCTTTATCTTCTTAACAATATAAGCAATTCAGTAGCATATGCATATCTAGTATCATGAGCAAGTCTAGTAACATAGAATCTCTATCATTATGAATAAGTCTAGACACATAAGCATAGCTAACAACATTAGCATGTCTAACAGGTTGAACATATCAACATCATAAGAAGAGCTAACAACATAAGAACAACTATCAGGATAAGCATGATTAGCATTATATGCATCTCTAGTTACAAAGGCATGGCTAGCTTGCTAAACATAACTAACAACATGAGATAGCTCTAGCATCATGATTATAATCAGTAGTAGAAGTATAGTTATAAACATAAGCATGGCTAATATATGTACGCATCTACAATTTTAAACATATCCACAACATAAATATATCTACTATCTCTTAATTGCACTAAGTATCATCTTTATGCAAAGAGAACAAACAAGGGTTATCATCCAATGTGAAATGTCATGTGTACCCCTAAACAAATATGCTACATGGCTATATTACATCTTTTATTATGACCTGGGGAGTTTGATTTGTACCACTCAAAGTCCAACTGAACACCGCTTGGTCACAATCAGTTCCATATAAGATCAAGAAAGACTCGGGCTCCAAGCTCTTCTCCATACTCACTTAGTACAAGTCTGCACCGTAGTGGCATATAGTTAAACTGCAAAAATGTGACATATAGTCTTGTAACTACCCCACCTTGGTACAGATCACGGCTCTAGCATCATTGGTATTCAAACCAAATCATTGAGGTACAACCACAGTTGCCCTCTAATTTCATCATGTTATAATCACTGAGACCCGACCGTAGTTGTTCTCAAAAAGTGGTCTAGGTATGACCGCAACCATCCTCCTAAAACACTTGGTGTCAAGATGACAAGAACCCCACATACTCAACTATATGCGCTCCGAGTTTCCCTTAGGAATACTCATTTCACCATCCAACAAGTTCTAACACTGAAGATGGTTCTATGGCACATGGCACTACATGATTAGAATTTAACTTGATTAATCATTGCCAATTGGGTGAATTAAGGCTGCATCAAACAAGTGGACATACAACCCCTAATTCACTTCTAGAAAGAAAATAAATTTCACAACTTCAAAAGATAGAAAATGTGTGAAACATAATTTCTCATCTCATCATCACATGGTACTATTCACTTGCCATTCATGAAACTACACTAGTCATCATACTATCACAAGATATAAATCCTTTTCACAATATCATAGGATATTAACCCTTATCAACACAAGATGATTACACCTCATTCAGGGCTCGACCATACCCAAAGTTCATTAAAACCTTTATACTATTCCCTCCAAGATCATCATTATCTTTCCATGCCTTATAACAAGGCTCAATAACATCTTACATGTAACACCCCAGATCATCACATTATTGCATTAATGAGCTAGGAGATATTCATAAACAATCATATCAGGGTTATATTAACATTAAGACCATTCCTTTATTACATCAACATTCAAGGAATCTATATATGATTAACCCTCATCATATTCATAATGCACATGTTTATCATAAGAAAGTATCAACCATGTGGATATGATAACCACCAATTAACAAATTAAGGTTATGATCATTTTAAGGAGGTTATTTCACCATCATGCCATCATATAAGCGATTAACAAGAATACTCATCTTTATCTATTTTCATTAGAGCTAGGTTCAACAAGATAAATTATATTAATGTTACTAATCAACACTCATACCCAAACACTAACTCATGGCATCCCCATTAGATCATGGATGCATAAGGTGAATGTAACATACTGTATCTTGGACCCTACCCTAGTAGTTTGACCTTTTGGGTTTGACCAAACAAGGTTGAGCTAAGGATGAGACTAACAATCTAATGCATGAATAATGTCATATAATATGTCATATAATTTATTTGGTAATAATAAAATGATAAATAACTTAATTTCATGCATAATATGGCTAATGGGCTAGATGATATAACCCATGTAAGAAAGCCTCAAATTAAATAATAGACTTTAAATTCGTAATCTACACATCAAAATAAGACTACATGTCAATTTTCATTTAATTTGGACAACCTTGAAATAATATGGTAAGTTAGGAGAGAGTAATTTCCTAAAAGGTTTCATTAATAAATAAATATAATAAATAACTCCAAAAGAGGATAATAATCTTAGACTCATGATCTACATTATAAATATAGCCTTTGGGTAAATTTTTATCCAATTTGGAGAAAGTTTGCTTAAAAGGTAAAATCAGGAGAGAGAAAGTGTGTAGAACCTTCAAAATATTAAATAAATATTTAAACAACTCCAATATGTAAAATTGATGGAAAATTCGTATCCTACACATTAAATATGACTTGTGGGTCAAGTTTCATAAAATTTGGATAATCCTAAAGCTATTAATGAAGGAGGAAAGAGAAAATATGATTTGATTTATTTAACCCATTAAAAGTTTTCAAAAAGGCAAAACTAAGTGCATAATTGAATTCTACATGCCTTAATTTGCCCCTCTGCAAAATTCCAGTTAATTTGGAAGATGTATGAACCCTTAATTTAAGAAAGAGAAAAAGGAAAAATATTTTTATATCACTTTACTTTTAATCAGATACAATTTTATTTCCTTGTGAAGCTAGGATTTCAAATACACTGGCTTTTGAAATGTTCAGACATCTTTTTGAGCGTCAGATCTTGATTTTACAGTTTCCCTTTATCTCCTACCTCCGGCTTCTTTCCCTTTATTTTCTCATGCACAAGACGGTTGCATGTGGACTTTCCTTCTTCAATCTCTCCCTCTACTTTCTTCCTTTTCCTCTGATTTCTGCTCCTCCATCTCTCTTGCTTTTTCTTGATTTCAATGACCCTATATATATTAGGGTTCAGAGCTATGTTACCCAGTTCGCAAACCATCTTATGCAATGACGTATGCCTTCAAGTACGTGACTTGAATGATGAGATCATACAGATGTTAAGAGTTTGTACATTCGTGTTATGTCCCTAGTCAGATGTCATTGTGGAAGGTTGATAGAAAACAATGACAAAAGACTAGATTGTGTATTGGTTGATGACAGAATCTCATTAGTCATGATATAGTGATATCAAACCAAGAACATAGGTACTTGTTAGAGAACAAGTGTATCGGACAGACCCACCGTAAGAGTGACACATGTAACCATGACTTGGTAGTCATAGTCAGCTCTCACAATGATGGTGGGAGAGCACGTCGGTGACTAGTACGCCAATAGAAGGGGAAGACTCCTTCCAGTGTCATGTAGGATAGGACGACTGGAGTTCCCAGTGGTCTGTGTGGACTACTACAGAGGCGAGAGATTTCTGCCGCTCAGAGGATAACTGTCAATCCATCAGTCTGGGTGCGACCAGGAGTCATCAGTCCGGGTGTGGCCAGGAGCTACACAGACGTCTTCTAAGACCGGAGGTGAAGACCACGCTAGCCGTGAGGTAACATCACTGAGAAAGCCTCGAGACAAGGTACACACCTCTACAAACCATCCTTCCTACCATATAGATGTTGACGAGATCTCTTTGGGTTCTGGGTTTGGGGAGAAATTTTTTGTTTCCATTGCCATCTCTACTTCCCCTAAAATCCAACATAGGATGGGTGACCAGTCAGGAAGTTGACCCCGACTTGCGCCTGAGTGAGGATAAAGTGCATAGTTAAGGCTAGTGGTGGTCTGTGGGGCCATTCATCATTCCTAAAACTCTACTAGAGCATTGGGCAGTGGGCCCGGGCCTTACATATGTACCCAGTTGAATATTATTGTGGAAGCAATATCGAAAATAGTAATACATAAGAATAGAGTGTGTGTTGGTTGATGACAAAATCTCATCAGTCATGACATGTAAATCAAACCAAACAAATAGGTATCGATGCATCTGAGCTAGAGGTGCACATACTAACTAGTTAAGTTTGATTAGATGTGCCCCACAGAACTTGAACACACTTTAGATCTTTTGATATTTATAAAAACCTAAAAAAGACTCGGTCACAATACTAAATAGGTCACCTGCAAGCCCATGGGGTACTATTGTAGTAAAGATAAGAGGAAAATATAGGGTTGATCCTCAGGGATAGATGGGGCACTAGAGCTAAGTTAGTGTTGGATACGTTCCTAAAGAGGAGACTACGGTTGAAGGGTTTAAAAGGGGTTTTGGTTTGATTACACTAAGCAAGCAAGCAAGTAAAGGCAATATGAAAACTAGATTACCAAAAACTAGGTTATCCTAGGCAAGTTAGGTCTAAGCAAATAGATTAAACAAGGAACTAAACAATAGCAAGATGATCTACACTACTCTAAAAAGGCGATTAGCAACTAAGAACTAAGTTAAACACTAAAGCAAGAATCTAAGTTAACCCTAACTAGCAAGACTAAGCAATTATCTAAAAGAAACAAAGGCAACTAAGCTAAACTAGCATTAACAAGTAAGAAGGCTAAGGTGGGTTTTAAGAAATGGATTAGGTATGTGGGCCGTTTGGGAATGTGATTTGATATTAGTTGGGGGTGTCAACATAGCATGCAATTATCACAATTCAATCTAGATTACTAAACCAAACAATAAGGCAAATGCTATTAGAATGTACCCTATACTACTAGTTGGAGAACTAGGGTTAGGTGCAATTCTAGTAGGACTTGTCAAGTCTAGGTTTCTAGGGTAAGTGGTATTATGGTAATTGAGAGCCAAGGGTAGGAATGGGAGTAGAGATGAGGGTTTTTCACCTCATGCTACTAGCCATCTAGCCTTTAGAAAGCTCTAGGTAATTGCATTAATCACACTTACACTAGCTACTTAGATCTCACACTCACTTGTAGAAGGAGGGATATGTATGTAGGAACAAAAGGGATAGTTAGGGATCCACTAATTGGACCTAGGAGACATCCTAAGATTGCTACATACACTCCAATTCCTCCTAGAAGATAAGTGTCATCAAACATCACAAATCAAGAAAATTATGTTTAAGAGCAAAAACCACATGCAAGATAATGGGAAATGAGATAGAAGAAAAGTTAATCATCATAGAATGAGATTATGTTCACTACAAATTATTCTCCCCCAACATAGTATCAAAGTCACATTTTTACCCCTAACAGCCCACCACTAGGGGTTTAGCTAGACATAATCAAAGAAAAGGAAAAAAGAAATGAGAAGAAGGGGATAGGACTCCATGGAGCTCAAAGTAGATCCTCCTTCACCTCCTAGCTATTGTAGCGTGATCTTCTTCCTCCAAGGTGGTTGACGGACATGAAAATGGAGGGGGTTATGGTACAAAACCTAGAAAATTAGGTTTCTATGGTGGAAATGAGGTGGAAATGGTGGGTGGAGAGCATAAATGCAAGTGGAATGCAATGAATGCTCAACAGAGGGTGAGGAGGAGTAATGGCAATTGGGGGAGTGTAACCTCTGTGTTGTGGCCACCACCTATCTATATATAGGTGGTGGGGAAGCACTAGGGTAAGTAGGGGCAAAGTAGAAAAAATAGTCGGGAAAATGGGTAGGATTAGGTGGTCACCACAGTCGTGTTGAGGTACCACGGTCGTGGTGGGGGTTGCATGGAATGCTTGTGGGGGTATGGAATGGCCGAGGTGGGAAGTGAAATGGAAATGATATGTATGGTGGACACAGTCGTGGCAGGGTGCCATGGTCATGGTGGGTAGGGGGTACCCCAACCGTGTGGGTTACCACAACTGTGTTGGAGGAGGAGGCCACGTGTGAGGTAGCTTGGAGGTCTTCATGTCTTCAGTTTGCCATGGGTGTGGGGTGGGCCGTGGGCAAGGTGGTTTTGAAGGGCCATGGTCGTGGTGGTGGCCACAACCGTGGTCATTCACGTGTAAATGAGACCACTTCCCTGTTGTTTTTGGGGATCTTTGTGCATAATTCGCCATGGGCGAGGTGATGTCCACGGACGAGGTGATGGCCATGGCCATGGGTCTTCAGTGACCACAGCCATTTTGAGCTCCACGATGGTGGTCATTCATGTGTAGATGAGCACATTCCCTATTGATTTTGAAGCTCTTGGTGCATAAATTACCACAGCCACGGCCGTTTTGAGACTTTTTGGTGTTGATCTTTACTTCATCTTCTTTGTCTAGCCTCTTTTTACTTTGAATTTCTCTTGTGCATCTTAAGACAGCTCAGGGAAGAGGTAGGTTCACTCTTGGGGTGTAAGACCCCATAGACATCCTTCATCTCTCTCCCATGCATCAATGCATGCATAAGTGCCCTGAAATACACACAAAAGGAGGCATAAGTGCATTTATAATAAAGTATCACATTGAGGGGAATAACTTGTAATCTAAACTATTTAGATATGATTATCATGCAAAAAGGCACAGGATAGAGCCCTAAAATAGGGTTGCATCAGGTACTTGTTAGGTAACAGTGTACCGGACAGACCCACCTTGAGAGTGATACATGGAGACCATGGAATGGTAGTCAGAACCAACTCTCATAGTGATATTGGTTCTTAGACCTAAAGTCACTACACTAATCACATATCATTCAATGTATTTTGACACTATACAATGTGACCTTGAATAAGGGTTACAATAAAGATGGTGATTGGGTATGTTGTGACACATGGGGATTGCATATGAGTGATGTAGATGGGATTTGTGCCCCTTACATGAGATTGATATCCATGCCACTTGATAAGAGAGATTGAGAAACATATGGCCATACTCGTGTGACTCAATATGTGATATGTGAGCTCACATGCATCTCATACAATATGCTCTAGTTCAAGGAACATTGATTAAATGTTGAACAAGATGACGATTCCATGCCTTGAGTTCAATTCAGATATCATAGATAAAGGAACTATACGATCATGGTAATATTGATCACAAGTTGTGGGTTGAAGTTGTTCTCCAACTTTTCAATTACTTGGGTAGTAATGATGTGTTGCTAGACACCGCTCATTTCTTGTGATGTCATAAATTGGTTATGAACATACACTGCAAACATAGCTTGGAACCTATAGAGTCACATGTATATGACGCATCTGGAATAGCAGTTTAGTCATGGATGATTTTTAACTTGACTATTAAAGTGTTTAGGTATTCAATTTAAACAGGCAAGTGCTGAAAATTGACTGATAAGATTGTGCACCGACCAGTTCAAGTGTTGAAATGATCGATTCAAGTGTCAGGTCAATTTGAACAACATTGGATGAATCAAAATTTTGAAATGGAAGTTTCAGAAGTGGTCTGACCAATTCAGACACTGAAACAACCAGTTCAGGTTATGAACTACCCAGTTCAATGATCAATACGATTGGATCAAGGATTGATGTTGACGTCATGTTGTGCACTAATCGAATATTAAAAGCTAATATGATTATGAATAGGAAACATAGTGACATGATAGATTCAAGGGTTGAACTGATCGACTCACATGTGTACCGATCAACTCAAGTGTGAACCGACCACTTCGTGATTCGTAGGTTCCATAAAATTTATGAAATTTTGTCTATTTGACTCCCAGTTGATCTAGAAACAATGACCCCGACCCTCCTATAAATAGAGGGGTAGTCAAGACTTTCAAGAGACACAACAATACTCTTTGACAAGTGTAGTCTTCCTATTTTTGGTAACTAGAGAGCCCAAGAAAGTCCTACCCATAAAAGGGAGGGACAACAAGGGAGAGACAACACGTGAGAGCAAATCAACCCTAGCAGGTTGATGTTTGAAGGGACAACTCCTTCCTGTTGGCTTTGGTAGCGCAACGTAGAGTTCCTAGTGGTATGCATGAAACGTGTAGAGGCAAGGGGCCTTTGCCACCCGCTATGAGGACGTCATCAACCGTCATCCATGATGAAAGACCAGGAGGCCACCGTCAACATCTGTCTAGGTGCAACTTGAGAAAGAAGCATGTTGCAACAAGGATGGTCGTTGGACTTGCTCCAGGACTAGGTATATGCCTTGCAATCCTCCTTCCCAATTCATAGTTGTTGACACAATTTGTTGTCTAAGGGGAATATGGCAGTATAATTTTTATTTCCACCACCACATCTGATTCCATATATCCCAACAGTGGTATCAGAGCCACATCAATTTACTACATTTTGAAAGTTAATTGATATGACCAGATTTAGGTTTTATCATTTATTTATTACATGTGATGTGAATATTTAAAAGAAAAATGAAGGAAAAAGAAGAGTAAACACCGAAGGGGTTCATCCGCTTGCCTTTCTACCGAACTAGTACAACATTTTTCCAGCAAGATTGGGGAAAAAGTCGTAGGAAAAAATCTGATGTTTTGACAAAGCAAAAATGAAGTAAAGTTGTCAACGATTCATACCCCGAATGTAATTGAACAAAGAAAAAACAAGGAAGGATCCCATGAAGACAGAGTTGCATCCTGACCGGCCTAAATCGCGTGTCCAAAAATGGAGGCGGATTTGAAGTAGTCGGACTTTTACATTTATAACCTGAAACCTTCTAGGCCCCCGCAACTTTGTTTACGGGGTCGAAGTAGATATATGGGGTCGAACACAGGGATAAGGGTGGTAGTGTTGAGAACTCGGAATCGACACACTACACTCCGACAAAGAGGTAAAAGAGATAGTAAAATTCCCCAAAGGGAACAACTGGGTAAGATCGTCAAAACAAAAGAAAATTATCTCCAACTGGAGCTACAAGAAAGATTAAGGTTTTAGGCATTTGTCAGTTTTTAGGGGTTTTCATGCAACAGAAATAGAGAGATAATACTAAAGCTAAAGCAAGGTACAAGGGAGAAAACTTTCGGTAAAACAAGCGGCAACAGAAACATCCCGTACCCCTCCTCTCAGAGTGGGTACCTCTAATCAAGCGTCAACACCCCTCTCGAGGTTGCTGGATTTAAATTAGAGTGGAAAGGTTATTAAAGCAACTCCGATTCCGGGCACTCTCATACTCCAGAATCGGACCAAACACTAGAGCCACAACACCTCTCTCGAGACTGTTGCAATGGGAAAACACGATTCGGTAGCTAATCGAAACGCGATCCAAGCATGCAAGCTAGAGTTCAGATGTTAAACATAGCAATCATCCAACAAAGATACCAAACATAAAGTAGCATATAATTAAGCTCTTCCATTTCCATAAACAAATAAGGTTCTGGTTACATCGCATAAGTAAAAGAAATAAATGACTGGAATAGTAAATATAGATGTCGCCTTCTTGATCTAGAAGGACGACAGACTACAGTTGACCCTCCAGCCCGATACTAGGCAGGAACTTAGCCCGATACAACCGTGTCGGGCAGCACACCCTCTCAGGTGACACGCCGTGACGGGCGGATTGCATCGTGCAAGGACTCTTTCCCGATACGATCATGTCAGGCGGAACCCTCTCGGGCGACACGCCATGACGGGCGATGTGTATCAGGGTTCGGTATCGTGCCGGGCTTAGAGCGATGCTCCTAGTATCGGTCTCTTATGTCGGGGATCCTTGTCGGACGATATTGTTCTGCAGTGTTGCCCGGAGCGACCCTAAGTGAACATTCCCTCCCTCTCGAGATGGGGAAGTGCTCACCTAGAATCGCCCGGCACGAGCACTGAGGCACGATACACTAGCTCTTCGCAGCTTTCCTGAAGTGACTTGCGCAGGGTTCTGACCTGTCTTTTCGACTTCCTGTAGCTGCTATTTATAGGCAGCGGTTGGGGAAGTTATGGTGCTCAGGGCGCCACGTGTCTTCCTTATCATCGCGGAATGGGTGGACGGCCGATATCAGTATCGCCCGGCATAAGGATGTCGGTTGTTGGGCATTATGGTGAGTGGTGCCTGTCGGTGGGTGGCCGGTATCGTGCGACATGTTTGAGTTGTCGTGGCGAGCTCGGCTCCCTGTCGGGTAAAGAGGTGTGTCGTCTGACGGTTCCTTCTTGCGCGGCATCCTCACGTCGTGCGTCGATGTATCTTGCTACCCTGTCGGGCAGTGAGCATATCGGCTGGCTGGAAAGCCGATGCAGGTGGAGCATGTTTGTGGGCCGAAATGACCTTATTGATGATAAATGAGTCCAAAATGGAGGAAAACTCTGCAAAAGATGGAAATATTGAGTTAAGGGCGTAGTATGGCCAGTTATTGCAAAAGTACATATAAAAAGAGAGGAAAACAGTTTAAAAGGGCAGTTTTGATAACAAAATAAGGGTCAAAAATATCACAAAAATTGGTGTTATCAACTCCCCTAAACTTATCATTTTGATTGTACTCAATCAATATTTAAACTTTATTTTGTGATGCTTCTTCTTCCCCGGTGTAGCTTTCAGGCCAAGGGGATGAGCGAGCAATGATATGTCTTACCAAGAATATGGTTCGATCCCGAATAATAGACTTTATTTCTCATGCCTTATTTAAGCAAAAAATTTCTCCACGGCTTCAGCGAGACTTAGGTGCATGATTCCGAAGTTAGCTTTCACACCAAACAGCTTTATTTTTGGGGTAGAGAGTTGTGTGTTGGGTAGGCTAAGGCTTTTTGGGTGTTTCTTGTTTCCCATCAGTCCATCCAGGTAAGGGTCTGTTAGCGGGCAAGTGGTCCCTACAGTCCAAGCCAGTTGGCTTTAGAGCAGTGATTTCACATCCTACGTACCACTGCCCTGGATCTATCATGCCTAACGATGGGTACTTTTGGAAAACAAGTGTGTATATTTTTTTTCTTTTTCTTTTTTTTATTGGGCACAACTCTCATGCTTTTATTCACTCTCATAAGGCTACTTTCTCATTTTGGGATTTTTGTTGGGTAAGGGGGAACAAGAGAGATTTTTGCTGTTTGGGCAGCTTTTTCCTTCTCCATACACGTCTCTTAGCTGTAACGAGATTATTTTTTTGAAATTTTTGGCGTGGAGATTCGTAGTCTTTTGTTGTTTGAGGCAGTATTATCAGAAAGATATAAAAAAACTAACATCACCTTAGGTACATAGAAAACAAGCTGGCAAGAAGTCGCATCAGATTTTTACTTATATAGTGACTTTGTACATATGCAGGGAGACAAAATAAGCAAAATTTTTCGATTTTTCATAATTTTTGTAGCAAAGTTTTTGTATGTACACATATTGAAGAAAAAGAAAGAAAAGGACAAAAGTGATGGAGCTAAAAATTTTTTTGAATTTTTGTACCTCCCTCACTGGTACATGGTACCCCACCCCCAAACTTACTCCACACTCTGTCCCAGAGTTGTGAAGAAGACAAGGTAGGGTAATGTTAACCCAGTGAGGGTTAGCTGGTGAGCGCGCCTGCACTAGATAGAAGCTCCCACACATATTCTCCACATTTGCTATGATAGTCAATGTGGTGGAGCTGGTCAGGCGTTGCTTCATTCGATATCCATTCCAGCATGAAGATTTCGCAGTCGTTGGATAGAGGAATTTGTTGTGGACTGCAGTGGCAGAACTGGAGCTCGTGCCATTTGCTTGCTGCAGTGTTTAGGAATGGTTGTATCAGCATTGCCACTTCCTCGTAGTATTTTTGTACTAGGCGCTCAAGGGAGGTCAACGTTGTCGATGTACACGGTACTGGATGGTCTTTGTTGCTGTCTGAGCTGTTGTAGAAGATTCCTGCTCGTTGGCAAGTGTACACCGTTAGGAGTGTCCAATGATTGTAATGCAGGATGGGCAGGAAGATTGTGTGTGGGACCTCACTCTCCAACTCTGCCAGAAATGATTGCTTCGCTCCTGTTTCATCGGTGAGGCAAATGTCGTTGAACAGCATAGGATGAGCTATGTGTGCGTGTTCAAGCCTTTGTTGTATTGTTTGGATGTAAGCGGTCGCCACAGATACAGCCAAGCATCCTCCTTCTTTTACCATGTCCCTTAAATCATCGACCGGGACTATGACATTTCCTACCTCGTAGATGACATCCTCCGGGGTAGAATCAGCTAATTTCAGAATAATTTCGTTGACCTGCTCCTATGAGAGAGTAGCGCACGTGAAGCGGTCAAAATTTTTGATCAGCCCTTCTGCAGTTTTAGGCGAAGCAGTGTCTTCAAAACCGTGCATTTTCCGTAGGATCTCCAACTGCTTGCCTGCCCCATAGACGTCAGTTTCCATCTCAGCTTCTTTCCCTGAGGAGCTGCTAGGTTGTGAAGAGTCATCTTCCTGATCGCTATCCAACAGCCCCTCTGGTACCCCCTGTGTCTCGGAAATAGCACCCGTCTTTGATTAGCAGCAGGGCGTATACGCTCCTGAGGTGGTAGAAGTTTTGGCCCAGGAGATGCCTCATATATCCAAATATGTTGAGTAGCTCCATGGCGCGCAAGACAACGAAGGCGTTGTTTTCGCTTCCCTCTTCTGCTTGGACGGGGAAGTGTCGGATGGAAAAGAAGTTCCACACGCCTCTGTGATGTTGGATTCCTTACTTGATAGCTCGTAGAAGATGCAGCGGCAAAAGTCTCAGATTTCTATCCTCCGGGCGACTGAAAGCATTCCCGGAGCGTGGTACCTCGCTGTTGCTGCAGCTCAGCAGCTGGACGTCATGGCTCTTGAGGTCTGCCATGCAGAGGAACCATATGTTGCGGTACTTGTACGGTGCCAACACGAGGTTTGGGTTATGTGTATCTATGTGTTGCAGCATGTTGGCCACCACAACGAAGTCTGATCCCCCCCCACATCAGTCTTCTGGCCAAGGTCGGGGTGGCGTTGTATATCATCTTCCGACCTGTCCCGGTACTGATATTTTTGATCATCACACTTTCAAGGACCCTGAATACCCTTTTGCCGACAATGGATGGCAAGCGGAACATGCTGCGGAGTGCTCCCCGTCATACCGAGAAGTACCCGTCGCTTCAGATGATGTCTTCTTCATCTGCCTGCGATCTTAGGACCTTGTTTAGCAGATTCTGGTCTCTGATCGTCAGGTAGCCGATGGCCCTTCTATCGAAGTCGGCCATCTCAAAGGAAGGTATCTCCGATGGCTCAGTGAACTTGTCTGCCATCGAGCGTCTTTCTCGGGGAAGGTGTCTTTCATTGGCGGCATAAACGTTCCCCTTTTCTCCCTCTGATTCATCAGAAGAGTCCATCCCGATGCTGATATCTCCGTTATCATCTTCAATTTCATCCAGAGGGACTGAGGGATTTTCTTCTTCCAGGCCTAGGGAGCTCTCCTGTCCTGCTGAAGCTCCGTCGGTCGATCTTGGTGGAATCCCCTCTGCGGGCTTTGTGGATGGCCCGCTGGATGAGGAGGAGGAAGTCGATCTCGAAGAGGGTGTTGACGAAGAAGGTGGAGAGCCAGGGCCAGGGGGCGACGGGGACCTTCTCGGCTGCCTTCGGCACGGATGGTCGTCCCTCATATTCAGCCTCTCCTCAATCTCATCGAGGTGTTGGAGGGCTTGCTGAAGCATTGTGGTTAGAGTCTCTAGTTGGCCGGGAAGGCTAACTAGAGACAGCAGCTCTTGTTCTTGGCTATTCAGCCTATTCTGGAAAGATGAAAACTTGCGGGTTAAGGAAATACATGCAGCTGAGTTGTTCTCCATTACCTCCCGCAAGTAGTCGAGCTCGTGCCCTAACATCTTCCCGAGCGACGGAGGGGTTCCTGCTGGTCTCCCTTCCATCCTCGTGACACCTTGCTCACATGATGGTCTACCAGACGAAGTAGAGTCTATCTCAATTGTTCACGATGCAGATGCTGCCGGGTGAGGTGTCGACTCTCTTGTGGCCGTTACCGACTCGCCTTCTCATCGTGGTGGGGATGGCCGTGGTGTGGGCGGATGCTGCTCCGCCCCTACACTGTCAGCGATGTCCTCAGCAGCTGCAACAGGGGACACCGGTGGTGGTGTCGGCGTCAGTTGTGCACCTTCGAGCTCCATCGCTAGGATCTCGACAAACACCTCATTGCTGGCGTCCGGCTGAGGTTCTTCATCTGCTTCTACAGGCATTACAGGGATGTCGGGTGCTGCGGCTGTTTCTTCCGCGGCAGCTCCCGTAGATATTGCCTCGGTGACCTCAACGATCACCGGATTTTCTTCAGCCACCACAGTCATTGTTGTGGTCGTGGCTGGTATAGTAGGGGCGACGACAGCTCTATTAACAGCTGTCGTCGGTAGCTCTGGAATCGCGGCTGGCTCGGTGCGGGTCATTGAAGCTTTTTCCCGCCTTGGGTCGAGAGGAATCAATTCTCCTCTCGCGGCCGCCCTTTCCTGGATTCTGGTGGTGGCGGCGTAGGCTGCGTCTACCGCCACAGCTTTGATCTCTGCGGCAGTGAAGACTAGCTTTTCTACGTCGTAGATGGCACAGCGAGGGAGTGGGAGGAGGATGTTTGTCCTTGCAAACTTGTAGAAGTAGTCCCTTCTCTCCTTCTTTATGATGTTGGTCCTCATCAGGTATTTGATGTCGATCAGCTCATCGCTCTTCGTCCTCGAAAGGCTGTGCGGCTCCTTTGGGTACCCGAGCCCTGCCACGATCAAGTTGACGATGCCACCCATACAGTATTCTTTGGTGGCATCCTTTATTGGGTGCAGTCTGTTTAGCAAGAACCGCCCGAGGTTGATCACTCTTCCCTCCATTATGTGCCACATGACGTGGAGTTCTTCAGTGTAGATATTGTTGGATTCGTTTTTGCTTAATAGCAAGCACACTACCAGTTTGTGCACAATTCTCCAAAAGCATGAGTGCACGACTGCCACCTTGCTTCCTGGCTTAACTGATGACTCGCCGGTCAGCCTATTCTAGAGCTCCATGGGACTGAACCTGTCTCCCTCGGTGATTCTTCCACTATTATTCATTAGATTCTTCTCCTCCTCGCCGTAAGAGAAGATCTCGTTCAGCAGTTTCTCAGAGATGGCGTGCTCCGAGTTGTATAGCCGGGATTGGAGTCTGTCTGCTCCACCGTATTCTTTCTTTTCAGTAGTAGAATTCTTCACTTGGTGGAGAGATGACATGAACTCCCTTGTGAGTTCAGTGTAGGAGGAAGATCGGCTGAGGCAGATCTTCCGCAGTCTTGCCGCGGTGAGGACGTTCTCCAATCTTCCAAAGATGCCCAGCTGATCGAACAAAGACCGATGACAGAACCTACTCGGCCTGTAGAGCTTGGTCACCAGCTCTGCGTAGCGGCGTCTGTGCTCATCATCTCTTGGCACGAACCTTCCCGGTGTGTGATCCAGGGGTTCTGCTGCTGCTGGTGCTGAGGTTGGAGCTGCCACCTCCCCTGTCCTTGTCCTCTTTTCCGCTGTTGACGGCCAAATCGCTTCTGGGTTTGGGCGTTTCTGCCTGACAATGGTCGCTTCAGTTGTGGCTTCGTCGTTGATTATTCGACCGTGCTCGTCAACTCGGACAACAGTCTTCTTGGTATGGGCCATTTCTGTTAATCATAAAACAAATTCCTTGATTAATTAAATGTGTCGATGTTTAAGAAGGGAAATTGAATGCACGATAAGATATGACCCGATACAAAAATGATCCCCCACCACTGTATCGGGCGATACGAGGTTTTTAGAGATTCGGGCTCATGCCCAACACGAGATAAGGGTATTGCCCATCACATCGAAAGAACTTATAAAACAAGGCGAACGGCTAGAACTACACATCGGGATAGTCGCCCATCGGGCGATACGGTTGCGAAGGACAAAATGCCCGATAGGGCCCTTTTGAAAGAAAAGCAACGTGCCGCCCGACAACAAAACAGGTGAAGCGATGCAAAGATGGGCGACACGGCTATCGCCCGACATGGCGTATCGGGCAAATGTGAATAGAAGGTATGTTGCGCGACATACGTATCGGGTGATACAAGGTTGCTCAGCTTAAGGAACCGCAAGCCCGATAAGTTATGCGTGATAGGAAGGTCGTGTCGGGTAAGCTGGGATGATATGGTTGTCGGGCTATACCTTTTCTGTTTTCTTAAGCTTCCATATGACATGAGAGCAGGAGAACGTTGCACGACACAGGAGCAATCTCAGAAAATCACAGCACGATACGGGTAGGTGAAAATAGTAAAGGCAGTAGCCCGACACGGTAATATCTCCATCCCTTATATAGCAAACTCAACCAGGGGTAAATCTGGTAATTCTGGAACGCGGGTCGGCCGTTGGGACAAATCATTCCCGAGATGGGAAGTCCATCCGTCGTCACAAGGGTAATTACCCCACTTGCACGATACGGGTGTACGCCGTCCAGGCATGCCATCTGTCACGACCTTTGTGATGCCTGAGAAATTATCGCCCGATACAAGCGTGTTCATTGTGTTGGTTGGGTTGCCGCCTGATACGACCCTTCAGAGCGAAAATCAAGAAGAAAAACTTAAAAACAGAGCGGGTAAAAGTGGTAGATGAGTAAAACATCATTGGCCTAAGGCTAAGATCCCGACCTCAGATGGTATTACCCATCCTGGTCTATAAAACAATGTGGTGGCCCATAAAACATAGGAGTCAGCGCATGTGGTGCATGCACTGACTCGGGCCTTATTATATGCCAAATGTTTGTAATGTTCATTTTGTAGTAAAGTAAATGCATCCTATTCTCAGAAAACTCGGGTTGCTTCCCGAGAAGCGTTGTGGTTTCTGTCTCCAGCTTGACGCCCTCAGCTCCTTCACTTCTTGGTCTTCAGCATCACCCGTCTCCCTGCATATCGATCCTTGCCTCTGTCAATCATAGCCCTGCCTTCTTGGTAGTCTCGGTGTTTGATGGTATTTTTCCTGACGAATTCTTTACAAACTCGGCCATTTGAGCTAATTTTTGATCAATCTGGCATTGATGCGTATGCATATCCACCAATTGTACCTACAAGGAGTTCAAAACACCTGAATTTGATAGCGCTTTGTGCTAGCTGATTATTAATAGTATCCTGCCTTTTCACGAAGTCAAATAATTGGCCAACCACGTCCGATTGGCTGGAACCTTTATCCTGTTCCTTGGTAGACCCTTGGTACTTATCTTGACCCTAGAAATTCCCCTTGTTCATCTGGAAGGAGGTATTCTTGGTGTACTGGCTCGGTCCTCCTCTCTTCTCGAAGGGTTGGGGCGGCTTAGAGGAGCCATGCAGCTGATGTGAGTTCTCAATCACATCCTTGTTGTCGTAGCTGAAACTGGGGTGGTTCGGTCTTTTAAAGTTCAAAAAAGAGACATTTTCCGTCCCCTCGACCTCAGAGTCAGAATCACTTGATGCATCCGGTCGGGTGTAGATGCAACTATCTACCCCATGCCCTCCTTCCCCGCAAGTCACGCACTTCATTACTTTTTCAATTGGCTTCTTCCCTTTACCACCAGATTCTTTTAGCTGCTTGAAATCAGTCGCTATCCTCTGTATCTGAGAAGTTATAGACTCCAGAGTCTTGGATTCAAGAGAGGGTCCTTCACTGACCTTCTTAGCCTACCCTCTATCAGATCTATCATACTCAGCATCGGCTTGTAGCTCGGCCATGTTTTTTATGATCCTCTCATACTTGCTCAGTTTCTTCCCTAGGAAGTCACTCCCTGTTGCCGCATTCAGTGACACCCTTTCATCGGGAGTTAGACCATTATAGAAGGTAGTGACTAGGAAACCCTTCTTGTAGTTATGGTGAGGGCAGTCCCTCTGATATTCCTGGTATCTTTCCCAGGCATCGTGGAGGTTTTCATTGGGTTTCTGCATAAAGGAGGTTATACTTTGTCTGTTCCTTACAGTCCTCTCAGTTGGATAGAACTTGTTTACGAAAGCATCTGCCAGAGCTCCCCATCTATTAAGAGCTTGGTGGGGCAACCCAAGGTATCATGACAGAGCTTTGTCTTCCAAGGAGAAGATGAAGCCCTTACAGTAGATGACTACTTGGGGAACCCCCTGCATCTTAATGGTGTCGCATATATTTTTGAAGGCATCTAGGTGGTGGTAAGGGTTGTCATTCTTGGAACTCCTCCTGAAGCTTTTATTTTGGATCATGGAGATCACAGATGGCTTGAGCTCAAAATTTGCAGCGTTGAAACGCAGGACAATGACGGGACACCGGGAATTGTCAGCTTTCGTGGAAGCTAACTCCCTCAGAGTTTTTTCCTCTTCGTCTAAATCTTCACTGTCGTTGGCTTCTCGGCACTGATTCTGATCATTGTGATTCCTTCTGTGCCTTCGATGGTGACGACGTCTATCTCGGTGTTGGTCGTCCTCGGACTACTCTCCCTCTGGATCTTCATGTTGATCATGGCCGTCATAGTGGTCATTTTCTTCAGGTGGAGGGGAGTTAGGTCTAGCCTTCCTTTGACGTTCGCCCTCCGAAAGAGGTTGTTCAATGCAAGGCAGCATGTTAGGTTATGTCGATGCTTAGGTGAGCAAGGTGCCTTCCTTCCGAGTAGCTGAGATGGCGTGAAAAGAATCAAGTTAGAAAACCTATTATTGGATAATCTGATATATTCATTTCAGGAAAAGGATAGTAATAATAACAAAAGAAAGAAAAGAGTGATGTCAAGCTCATTTCTAAGCTTGAGGCACGGGAGTTTAGTTAGTGGATTCGGATTCATCTACAGTACCATTTTGCCTTGTCCCCAGAAACGGAGCCAGAAAGTTGGCCAGCCTAAATCGCGCGTCCAAAAATGGAGGCGGATTTGAAGTAGTCGGACTTTTACATTTATAACCCGAAACCTTCTAGGCCCCCGCAACTTTGTTTACGGGGTCGAAGTAGATATATGGGGTCGAACACAGGGACAAGGGTGGTAGTGTTGAGAACTCGAAATCGACATGATACACTCTGACAAAGAGGTAAAAGAGATAGTAAAATTCCCCAAAGGGAACAACTGGGTAAGATCGTCAAAACAAAAGAAAACTATCTCCAACTGGAGCTACAAGAAAGATTAAGGTTTTAGCCATTTATCAGTTTTTAGGGGTTTTCATGCAATAGAAATAGAGAGATAATACTAAAGCTAAAGCAAGGTACAAGGGAGAAAACTTTCGGTAAAACAAGCGGCAGCAGAAACATCCCGTACCCCTCCTCTCAGAGTGGGTACCTCTAATCAAGCATCAACACCCCTCTCGAGGTTGTTGGACTTTAATTAGAGTGGAAAGGTTACTAAAGCAACTCCGATTCCGGGAACTCTCATACTCCAGAATCGGACCAAACACTAGAGCCACAACACCTCTCTCGAGACTGTTGCAACGGGAAAATACGATTCGGTAGCTAATCGAAACGCGATCCAAGCATGAAAGCTAGAGTTCAGATGTTAAACATAGCAATCATCCAACAAAGGTACCAAACATAAAGCAGCAGGTAATTAAGCTCTTCCATTTCCATAAACAAATAAGGTTCTGGTTACATCGCATAAGTAAAAGAAATAAATGACTGGAATAGTAAAGATAGATGTCGCCTTCTTGATCTAGAAGGATGACAGACTACAGTTGACCCTCCAGCCCGATACCGGGCAGGAACTTAGCCCGATACAACTGTGTCGGGCAGCACACCCTCTCAGGCGACACAGCGTGACGGGCGGATTGCATCATGCGAGGACTCTTGCCCGATACGATCATGTCAGGCGGCACCCTCTCGGGTGACACGCCGTGATGGGCGATGTGTATCGGGGTTCGGTATCGTGTCAGGCTTAGAGCGATGCTCCAAGTATCGGTCTCTTATGTCAGGGATCCTTGTCGGTTGATATCGGCCTGCAGCATTGCCCGGAGCGACCCTAAGTGAACCATTCCCTCCCTCTCGAGATGGGGATGTGCTCACCTAGAATCGCCCGGCACGAGCACTGAGGCACGATACACTAGCTCTTCGTAGCTTTCCTGAAGTGACTTGCGTAGGGTTCTGACCTGTCTTTTTGACTTCCTGTAGCTTCTATTTATAGGCAGCAGTTGGGGAAGTTATGGTGCTCAGGGTGCCACGTGTCTTCCTTATCATCGCGGAATGGGTGGACGGCCGATATCAGTATCACCCGGCACAAGGATGTCGGCTGTTGGGCATCATGGCGAGTGGCGCCTGTCGGTATCGCGCGACAAGTTTGAGTTTTCGTGGCGAGCTCGGCTCCCTATCGGGTAAAGAGGTGTGTCGTCCGACGGTTCCTTCTTGCGCGGCATTCTCACGTCACGCATCGATGTATCGTGCTACCCTGTCGGGCAGTGAGCATATCGGCCGGCTGGAAAGCTGATGCAGGTGGAGCATGTTTGTGGGCCGGAACGGCCTTATTGATGATAAATGAGTCCAAAATGGAGGAAAACTCTGTAAAAGATGGAAATATTGAGTTAAGGGCGTAGTGTGGCCGATTATTGCAAAAGTACATATAAAAAGAGAGGAAAACAGTTTAAAAGGGTAGTTTGATAACAAAATAAGGGTCAAAAATATCACAAAAATTGGTGTTATCGCATCCTGGTGCTCAAACTTGCTATGATGACATTGAAATTTAGGATAAAATTTTGCGAAAGAAAGATTGTACAAAGGTTGTCGAAGGTCAAGGGATGGTCAAAAATATATAGGTTTAGGGTTTAAGGATTCTACTGTTATATGGTTCAAGAAGTTAAAAGTGGAAATTACAAGAAGGGAAAACTAGGGTTCTATATAGGGCCCATTGTGTGTGAAATCTCTTGCAAAGTCAATGGGAGTAGTTTTGAGAACTTTCGTGTACCATGATCTAAGAAATCATCATCGAAAGAATCAAAGAGGGCAAAAATACTATTCATGGATGCAGACCTCTCCTACCTGAGGTAGGTGATAGGTCTCGTGCCATCGGATCGTGATTGAGTGGTCCACATTGCGGGTGAAATCAACCAAACATGGAAAGAGGCATGCCTTTTACTAATATGAAACTTTATCCAAATAGGAAACTAAATATAGTCAAGTTAATTAATTATATCTTTTCTTTCCCAATCAAATTGAGGGTGCAAACATTATCCAAATAATATAAAAAAATGATATCTAGGCTAATTAAGACATGTATATTCTAATTTGATATTAGTTTTTACTTTTAGAGACATCAAGTACTTTAATTAACACTTTTAGATTATATCATACATTTTATTTCCTTAATAAATTTGAGGCATCTAGGAATATTTGAATGATGTGAAACTTGGACTACAAGAAAATTTAAACATGAGGGGTTTGATTTTGACATTATTTTTTTCTTCTTTTGGGAATGTTTACCATCTTATTTAATATTTTAAGACTTAATGTTATTTTCTGTCTCCTAAACTAAACTAGGATAGATAAGATTGTCCAATTACTGTGAAAATTCAGACATAAACTAACTTCGGTATGTAGATTTCAAATTTGGGGTTTTTTTACACTTTTGAAAAAATTTAGTAATCTATTTAACACTTTTGGGTTTTCTCATATTTTCTTCCTTAAATAAAATTAGGATAATTCAAATAATGTCAAACTTGGAACCTAAGCTAATTGGGACCCAACATATATACCATTATATTTGAGTTTTGGAATTTCCTTTTGTGAGTCATATCATCATTATGGTTTAGACAATTTATCTACATATATATATTGATAAATTAGAGTCCCATTAATTTCACATTGTTACAAAAGAGTTATATTTTATTATTATGCACAAAATTCCAGATTTTACTCGTTTGACATATTTAGTCCATTAATTCCATATTTATTTAAATAATAGAACATTATTGATATTTATGGACATGAAATTAACAATTGTTACTTCAAAGCATATTATACATTTTAATTTAGCCATTATGTGAGTATTACTTAGAAAAGGAAATACATGCAACATATTAGCACATATCTAAGTTATTATGTAGATATGTGATGTTGTTTTTCATAACCTAGTTCCATACATTATGTTATATGTATTAACATTACTTGTTAAGGCATAATTTTATCCTTGTTTGGTCAAATCTAAGGAACTAATCTCACTAACTTTCGAATCATGGGATAGGGTATGATTCTAGGTTTTGGTTCCACTGCTTCAAAGGATTTCATCCTCAAAATCTAATCATCTATACATTATCAACCACCTATACTCTACCCCAAAAAAAACTTTAACCTGGTAAGTTAAACAATCCTATATGTACAAAGAATAGTCCATCCAATACTCATGCACTTCATCACTTTCATCCTCAAGGTATCTTGCAAAATGGAAAACATATCTTTAAAGTCTACCTAAGACATTATGGGATACCTTCAACATGATCTTCATGAACCTCTTGGCCATCCAGAGCAAAGACTCTTCTAGCACATCTCTCCACAAATTTTCTTCCATTATTATTTCCATTATTCTGAGGAGGTGCATAAGGTTGTTGTTATTGAGCTAGTTCACGTCCATCACGAAGTCGGGGAATTTGGGTCAGATATGATCAGGCTCATTGCAATGATGAAATATAATTGGAGAGTCAGGTTGAGGTGTTTCTTCATTTCCATCATGAGAACACTTCCTAGGAGGAGGATAACCATTACACTGAGGATACATGTCCCTCTTCTGATTTTCACCTGAGAACTTCCTCTTCTTGTCATGATCCTTAGGTTGATATCATGGATAAGATTCAATAGCTAAAGATTTATCAACCATTTGTTGGAACGTTAGGGGAATACTTGGGAAAAGAGCACGACCCACATTGTAGTTGAGTCCTTGCAAGAACAGGCTAACCCTATGACCCTCACTCAACCCAGTAGCATAATGCCCAAGCAATAAGAATCTTTGCACATATGTGGAAACAGACATGGAACCTTGGTTAAGACTGTAAAATTCTGCTTCCTTCTTTCTTAGAGCAGCAGTGCAGATGTGTTTTTCATGTAAGAGTGACAAGAATTGCTCCCGGTTCAAACAGGAAGTGTCACAGGTTTGAGTTATTCCATTCCACTAGACACGAGCTGGTACATACAACAAATAAGATGCAAACCGGACCTTCTGATGAGGAGGACATGCCATACCCTCAAATGTTCTTTCAACGACTAAAACCCACTATTCCACCTTATCAACCATCTCTAACTCTCCTTCCCCCTTAGAGTAGGGTGGTTGCATCTTCGTGAAAGGAGTGGGACTTGAGAGGGGATACACTCCCTACTAAATCAAATAAAAGGAAACATCCCATATGCCAAACACAACTAGATTTTTTTTCACAAAGGGATGTTAATCCAATTTATTCAAAAGTATGTTTCAAGATACCAAATGTAGTAGTAGAATATAAAAATATCTAACTATTACAATACTTGATATTATCACTATCCTTCACCATGTAGGGTGATACATATGAAAACTAAACTAAAACATAGGATCAGCAGAGGGTCATCTAACCACATTGAATCTATATCCCAACAAAGTTCAAGTACTCTTAATGTTGTTCTGGTTAATCTTGGTTTTTTCCTCCTTGACCTACACCTGGGGTTGGAAGTGTACCCCAAAAGAGAAGAGAAAAATGAAAAATTATCAACATACAATCCAGTATGAGAATATTAATTAGGGATCGAGCAATATAAGGAATAAAGGACATCAAATGTAACAATTCTTCCCATAAAATATAGAAGTACCACCCAAGTTTTGGTTCATTACACATTGTCCATATTTTGATGTTGACTTAACCATTTCATTGGTGTGTATCTAATATGTGTAAGACTCCTAACTTGGGTTTTGGGTTAACCCTACTTTCTTTGGATTTATGATGTGCTTAGAACCTTACTCTAACCTTTTAAGATGATATTAGGGCTTGTGGAGATCTTAAGTTTCAAGTTTGAGCTTGTTTGGATGTTGTTTGTGCTTTATGTATTAGTTTTGGTGCAAATTGTAATTTACCCAAAGTATGGGGTTTATGTGCAATGTTTCACCTCTAGAGTGTTTCTTATCTTTCTTGACATCATCTAGAGGATATAGAAATAAGTGGGCACCTTTTTTTAGTCTTGGTTGAGGAATGTCACCCTTAGTGGTGACTATGGTTTCTATGAGTGTTGAGTGTCTCAACCTATGTGTACCTAGTAGGTTGCCTTGACCTAGGTCGTGACCTAGGGTGAGTTTTGGTGGGTGTCATGGTTGATACACCCCCTCTAGGTGTTTATGTCATGACTAAGGTGGTCTTGGGTTGAGATGGATGTCTTCTTGTAGGATGTCTTGACCTAGGTGATGTGGAGATCTCTTGTCTCGACCTTGCGGTGATGGATGGTGCTTGTCGCGACCATGGTGATCATGGGAGGGCCATGATCGCAACCATGCAGGTGAACAAGGTGGTTGAGACCCAACCTAGAGTGTATCACCATGTCTTCCATGTTAGGATAAATTGGTTGCATGTTGGTCTCTTGAGTGGACAAGTATCCCTTTGGTACCGTGGAGTGTTGACACATCATCCCTTACCTTCTCTCTCATCTTCCACCTATATAACCCCTTATCTCTCCATGTTTGTAACCCTTTTGGCCCTCCATCTTCTTCCTTCTCTTTTGCTTGTTCTTGGATCTTGGTGACCAAACTCTTCTTGCATGTAGTGCTTGTGGTGACCATAGCCCATCTTCAACCCTTAGTAAGTGTTTATCTTCCTTTATGAGGTTTCTTTTGATCTCATACCTTCATATTCCTCTCTTTTTTCGGCTCTAGTCCATGGGTTCTCTATGGTGGTCGTTTTGGGGGAGAAACCCCTCATCACAAGGGTCATAGACTATGTTTATATAAGGTAGACCCAAGTGTGAGGAAGACTTCTTCTCTCTTTCTCCCTTTCTCTTTTGGATCGACCTGGATCTTTTTGGTTCTCTTTTCTTGGATGATCTTTGACCTTGGTGTCTTCTCCTTCTTGAGGTGATCTTGTGGCATAGAGTGGAACTTTTTGTGGATCTTCTTCAATCCTTCAATTCCGTGCTTAGAGATCTTGATCTTGGAGTCCTTGGTTGTGATCTTCTTAAGGTGGGTTATATAATGTGTTGCCCTCTCTATTACTTGCACTCTTTCATACATGTTGTAAGGAATGGGACCCAGAGGGGATCTACTCCCTAAAAAAAACTGTAAAATAGAACCTCCAGTCCAAACACACCCAAAAAGGTATGCTGGAGTGGGTGTAAAATTTTCAAATCTTTATATAATGGTATACAAAAGAGCAAAGTGTATAGCAACGGAAAAATAATCATGACTATATTCAATTTCTCAAAAGATTAAAAAATTTCATCATATCTCCCATTAAGGGTTTACATGTAAGATACATCAAAGGATCTAAGATAGAGGGAAGTTTAAACCATATCTGTGAGAAGTCGTTACACTAAACGAGATTACTCAAAACATAAAACACAATCAATCACTAATTAATCACATACGCAAAAATATGGGTAAATTAAAACCGATTTCAATATCAACACCCACTCAAAAACATTTGCATAAGAGCTCAACATCTTTCTTGTATCCATACTATGACAAGAATTTGATACAAATCATTCTATCATCTTAGCCACAACACACACACACGCACACACACACACACACACACATATATATATATACATGAGAACAATAATCGTATATGCCACACAAACAAGCATTAATATGCTAACAAAAGTCTGATTTATTTGAAACACCATATACAAACGTTTCCTTCCTGGACCTGAGAGTACATGGATGACTCTAGGACACACTAGACATATAATCAACTTTATCAAAGATTCATTACTATAGCTCCTCTTTGCTGCCACATGTTTGTTTTCATCACTTCCGATTACTAAGAAAAATTGTGGCGAACCACAAGGGTGAGACCCATGTCCCAACAAGAGATATAACCTCCAACAACATTTATTGATTACAACATTTTTAAGTAATTAAACAGTTAAGAAAATTAATCAGATATAACAAATAAGCTTAGCAGCAATGATGATTAACAAAATACACAGTGGAGTAGATAATATCTATCATCATTAGCCAGACTATCGTCCTTTATCTTGTTGATAATATAAGCAATTCAGTAGCATATGCATATCTAGCATCATGAGCAAGTCTAATAACATAGCGTAGCTAACAACATGAGCATGTCTAATTGGTTGAACATATCAACATTATAAGAAGAGCTAACATCATAAGCACAACTATCTGGATAAGCATGATTAGCAGTATATGCATCTCTAGTTACAAAGACATGGCTAGCATGCTAAACATAACTAACAACATGAGATAGCTATCATCATGATTATAATCAGCAGCTGTAGTATAGTTATCAACATAATCATGAATATTGTATGTAAGCACCTACAATCTTAAGCATATCCACAACATAAGTATATCTACTATCTCTTAATTGCACTAAGCATCATCTTTATGTAAAGATAACAAACAAGGGTTATCATCCAATGTGAAACGTTGTGTATAACCCTAAGCAAATATGCTACACGATTGTATTACATCTTTTATTTCGCCTTGGGGAATTTGAATCGTACCATTCAAAGTCCAATTGACCCCTGTGAAGGGCTATTCGGCTCCGTACAAGATCTAGGAGTGTCGGTATCCTAATATTTCTTCCCCTCGGTCAGTACGAGTAAAAAGGCAGTGACATATCAGTCAAAGCTGCCACCACAATGACATATAGTCAAGCTGATAACCACTAGTCCGACCATGGTATAGGTCACAACATTAGAAACCAGGGTATTCAAACCCAATCACTGAGGTACAACCATAGTTGTCCTCTAATCACATCATGTTATAATCACCGAGACACGACCGCAGCCGTTCTCAATCACATCAAATGTATGAGGCATGACCATAGCCAACCTCCACAATCTGCATTGTGGATGACAAGGATATATCCTCAACCTTCCACCCCCACATACTCAATAGTATGTGCTCCGAGTTTCCCTTAGGAATACTTGTTTCACCATCCAGAAGTTCTGACACTGAAGATGGCTCTACGGCATAGGGCACTACATGATTAGAGTTGCACTTGATTAGTTATGCTAATTGGGTGAATTAAGGCTGCATGAAATAAGTGGACATACAAACCCTAATTCACTTCTAGTAAGCATATAAATATCACAACTTTGAAAAGATATAAAATGTGTGAAACATAATTTCTCATCTCATCATCACATGATACTATTCACTTACTACTCATGAGACCACACTAGTCATCATACTATCACAAGATATAAATCATTTTCACAATATCATAGGGTATCAACCCTTATCAACATAAGAGGATTACACCTCATTTAGGGCTCAACCATGCCCAAAGGTCATTAAGACCATCATATTATTCCCTGTAAGATCATCATTATCTTTGCATGCCTTATAACAAGGCTCAACAACATCACTTACATACAATACACCAGATCAACACAATATCGCATTAATGATCTAGGAGATATTTATAAACAATCATAGTAGGGTTATATTAACATTAAGAACATTCCTTTATTACATCAACATGAAAGGAATCTAGATATGATTAACTCTCATCATATTCATAATGCACATGTTTAGCATAAGAAAGTATCAACCATGTGTCTATGATAACCACCACTTAACATATCAAGGTTATAATCATATTAAGGAGGTTATTCTACCATCATTCCATCATATAAGAATGTTAAACATGAATACTCATCTTTATCTATTTGCATTAGAGTTAGGTTCAACATAATAAATTATATCAATGTTACTAATCAACACTTATACCCAAACCCTAACTCACGGCATCCCCATTGGATCATGGATGCATAAGGTGAAGCATCACTATCAAATTCCATACTATTCTCAAGTATGAACCCACACATAAATCAAGGTGTGACCATCAGGTTATAGCATACTAGGGCTTCAACAAAAATAAGAGAGTACTCCATGATTGTATTAATCATTCAAGGATTATTCTTACCCAATTACCATCATTTAGTTATATTAAAGCTAGGTATAACAAGCTATACCTCTTTAGGGTTACATATCAACACAATATGGTTATCATCCCTTCTATTCATATGAGTGAATAGGTAAGACTACCTTGTTAAGGGTAACCTCCATTTGTTCCATCATCATTCAACATGTATCACCATACCACAATGTCACCCAGAACCATTGGATGTTTAAAAGGTAAGGCCATTGGTTGTTTGCATAAGTAAACACCTTAGATAAGCCATATATGAAGTCCTTGATTTGTTCTATAGAAAGAGTCAACTTCTAACCCTAGGCATCTGTAACATACCGAATCTTGGACCCTACCCTAGTAGTTTGACCTTTTGGGTTTGACCAAACAAGGTTGAGGTTAGGATGATCCTAACAATATAATGCATGAATAATGTAAGCTAATATGCCACATAATTCATTTGGTGATAATAAGATGATAAAGAACTTAATTGAATAAGTAAATAAGTTAATGGGCCACTAATGGGCCATATGACATATCTCATAAAAAGAAATCTCAAAAGTGAAATCTAAGTTTAAAATTGTGTTCCTTGGGTCCCAATTACCTTGGGAGTCAAGTTTCACTTTATTCACATAATAATAATTCATTTAATTCAAATTGGAAAAGAAGATGTGTGTTTTCCCCAAAATATCAAATAAAATGATGAATGACTTCAAAAGAGGAAAATAATCTTAGATTCGTAATCTACACATCAAAATAAGTTTACATGTCAATTTTCATCTAATTTGGACAACCTTGATATAACACGGTATGTTAGGAGAGAGAAAACTGCCTAAAAGGTGTAACTAATAAGTAAATATAATTCTTGGCACCAAAAGTTGGAAATAAAGGCAAATTCGTATTCAATACACTTAAGATAACTTTGAAGTTTCACCTAATTTGGATAATCTATGTGTCATTAATGCATAAAGAAAGAGAAACAAACAATACATTAAAAAAACTATCTTATATTGCCAAAAGTAAAATCCAATTGAAGATTCAGAATCTACACGTTTAACTTAACTTGTGTGCCAAGTTTGGTTTAATTTGTATAAGTTTTGGACCCTTAATTGAGGAAAGAGAAAATACATGTATTAATTTGGATTTCAGTTTGGTTAATTCAATTTATTTTCCTATTTTTCGTCTTTGGTCAAGCTGTCACGCGCTTCACTTATGTGTCGATCAATCGTGATCGTTGGATCGGTTCTGGATGACATCCGATCATCTCCAACCTTGGTGAGGAGACCGTCTCGGATATGAACTGTACCAGTAATCATGTTTTTGATCGTTCTCCCTCCCCTTGCCTCTGTTTGCTTCTATTTTTGTCCCTATGTGATCGGGAGATCTTGGCGAACAAGTTAATCCTAACTTTCATATACTTTTGCTTTCCCAATCGAAATCCCCCCAAAACTTTCCATCAGCCCTATTTTCTCATCGCTTCTCCACCCTTACTCCTCTATATATAGGAACCCCCAGAGCATCCTCGCCCCCAACCAAGGCCTTCCCTCGTTCCAATTGAACTGTTTGTTTTGTGTTGGAGCCAGACCTGCTCCACCTTGATTTCTGTCGACCTGCTCCTCTCTGGTCCCCTCTCTGCCACCGTGGGTACAATTGATCAGCGAGTAAGCTTCCTGACCCCTCATGGTAGAGTTCCCTTTCTTTTTTTGGTCTTTCCGCATTGTCGTTCACCCGGACCTATAGTCTGGGTGAAGCTTCTTCTCCTACTTCTGTTCAAGGTGTCTGGGTGGACCTCTGACCCTCATTTTTGCCTCCCACAAATTGTGGTCCCTCGAGGGTCATCGTTTGGGTTTCAGTTTTCTGTTGTGTTGTGTTTTGTGTGGTTTTCTCATTTTGCTTTGGATCTTCTCACAGCAGGTCCAGTCATGGCATTTTCTCAGTCTTCTGCGGATCTTTTTTGTTCCCCGCCTTCGTGGGCTTTGGCGAAGCTCCTGATTTAGAGAGCATGACCTCTCGGGCTCTCCTACTATCTGTGGCTTTGTACCTGGAGTGGCCCATCACCATGGCGCGAGGTTGCGGGTGGCCAAGATGGCCATTTGTGATTTCCCTCTCTTACCCTCGTTCTTTTCTCTTCTATTTTGTTTCACGACAAAGGGTAATATCATCTTTTTGCATGTTTTTTTTCTTCTGTTTAGCTCCTGGTTTTACTAAGTTGGATGAGTGCCCTACTGATATGGATGGTTGTGATTGGCTGACCCTGTCCGCATGGGCCTCTCCCTCTCTCTCTTCTCTCTCGCCTTTAATTTACTGACATGTAATTTTGTGATTTGCCAAAGTTTAAAAATTGATAATTACTTATCTGTTAATCAGAAACATATGGGTAAATACTCATGGGAATCAGAAAAATAATCCCTATCTAATGATATCAGTTTTGATGGCTAAATCCAATGCTTAATGACATGTGTTTTCATAAATCTAATTAAATACGAATTAACTTGCAAAATTCATAACTAATTATCTATAAGTCAGGAAAATATAATAAAATATGTTTTAGAATCCTAATAACCTAATCTAAAATATGGTATGGTTTTAGAAACCTAAATCACATAATAATAAAAAGGTGTTTTTAGGGTTTGGATAATGATCATGAAATTGATATAAAATTTGTATATGTGCTTTATTAGGCCCTTGGTGACCTAGACTTGGATCTAGGAGTGCTTTGAAGTTTGGAATCTATTTTGAGGTATGTTGTATCCCCTATTCCTCTATATTGAGAAATTCACCTATCTTTTTATTCTCTTGAATTGAGCCTACACAATATGTCTTATCTCTTGTTATCATGGTTCATGTGAACTATCTTGATTGTGATCTTGGATATTCTTTTGGCTCCTATCTTGTGATATGGTACATGATGATCTTGTTGATGGTATATAACCACTGTGATGTGGAGGTTTATTGGTGGTTTCATATGTTGTCCATTGTGTGATGGAAACATTGTACAATTCTGATTATACTTTTTACTTTCCTCTACAATAAACATGCTATGTGATTCAGTAGCACTAGAGTAGTATAACTGAATTGGTTTTCTCATTATGAATTATGGAAACATTGTGATATTTTGGATGGTGGATGTGTTATTCCCCATGCCAGGGTAGGATGTGTGATTCTTGGACCATGTTATATATATTTGGGTGGTGGATGTGTGATTCCCCATGCCAGGGTAGGATGTGTGATTCCTGGCCCATGTACCATCAGGGAAAGATGTGTGATTCTTGGCCGCCATTGTTATTTATATTGTTCTAGGGCTATGCTTATCTCACATGCATGCAGGTTATTGATGTGGATTGTGGGGTGTGTGCCCTAACTTCTTTATGTGCCAGTATTGCACAATCTATATTGTTTTATATTTGGCAAGTATCCTCTTTTAACATGCTATGATGATTCTTATCTTTTATGCCCGATTGGGTAGTCCTTATCTCTTGCATGGGAAGCCTTTACATTTGATGTCCTTTATTTCCTTATATTGCTCAATTTGCTTTTTAGTATGCACATACCAGCCTTGGCTGATGTCTCCTATTATTTCTCTTTTACTGGGGTATGCTTCCAACCCTAGGTGGAGGACTTGGATGATAAGGTTTGATGACATGGACTTAGAATGTGAAGTTAAATCTTAGAGACAATCTTGAGGCGGTTTAGATTTCCTCTACATGGATCCTTATGTTGTAAGTTTTAGATGTTCCCCTATTTTATAATTGAATGTAGTCATGTTTTTATTCCACTGCTATACTTTGGGTCTTTTGTTACCATTATATAAATATTTGAAAATTTTACACCCACTCCATTATACCTTCTGAGTGTGTTTGGATTGGAGGTTTTATTGTTCAAATTTTTAGTAGAGAGGTGTTCTTTACAGCATGGTATCAGAGCCCATGGTAGTTGGAATCTGACTATTTCAATTTTCTATCCCTTTAGAATTCTTGACTTTACTAGTTAACTCTAAGTGAGATGTTAACCCTAGATTTGATCAATGAAGATCTTTTGTGTAACAATTTTGTTTTGAGGATGAGAATAGGTTAGGAGATCTTGTCATGGAAATATTGTGACTTGGTTTCTTACTTTGATTTTAGGCCCTAAATTTCAGTTTTCAATCGCAAAAGTTTTTCACAACAAATTATTATCCATATAATACTATATGTACAAAATAAATTGTTTTCCCTGGATTTCATCGAAGTTTTATTCAACTAAGTCACAATGAGGAGAAACTCTAGTTTGAGTAGAATCTAGCCCTAGTTTTATGACTAGGAATGATATAATAGTGTGGTTGACCTACCCTATGAATTTCGGATGTTCATGTAGGGTTGATAGGTTAGAGACTTGAGGACCTATAAAACCCAACCCTAGATGGTGACTTGATAGTTGGATACATGAGAAAGATAAAACTCTAAAAACTTTCCTAACTAATAGATGTGGGTAGCTCTAAAAGTTGTTTAGCTTGACTTGTTAGGTTGAACCTTTTTAAGGGGTGGAGTATAGTTGATAGTTGATGTTTGGATCTATAGATTTTGAGGATGAAATCCTTTTAAGGGGTGGAATGTTGTAACATACCGAATCTTGGACCCTACCCTTGTAGTTTGACCTTTTGGGTTTGACCAAACAAGGTTGAGGTTAGGATGATCATAACAATCTAATGCATGAATAATGTAAGCTAATATGCCACATAATTTGTTTGATGATAATAAGATGATAAAGAACTTAATTGAATAAGTAAATAAGTTAATGGGCCACTAATGGGCCATATGACATATCTCATAAAAATAAATCCCAAAAGTGAAATATAAGTTTAAAATCGCGTTCCTTGGCTCCGAATTACCTTGGGAGTCAAGTTTCACTTTATTCACATAATAATTAATTCATTTAATTCAAATTAGAAAAGAAGATGTGTGTTTTCCCCAAAATATCAAATAAAATAATAAATGACTTCAAAAGAGGAAAATAATCTTAGATTCGTAATCTACACATCAAAATAAGTTTATATGTCGATTTTCATCTAATTTGGACTCCTTGATATAACATGGTATGTTAGGAGAGAGAAAACTGCCTAAAAGGTGTAACTAATAAGTAAATATAATTCTTTGCACCAAAAGTTCGAAATAAAGGCAAATTCATATTCAATAAACTTAAGATAACTTATGGATGAAGTTTCACCTAATTTGGATAATCTATGTGTCATTAATGCATCAAGAAAGAGAAACAAACAATACATTAAATAACCTATCTTATATTGCCAAAAGTAAAATCCAATTGAAGATTCAGAATTTACACATTTAACTTAACTTATGTGCCAAGTTTGGTTTAATTTGGATATGCTTTGGACCCTTAATTGAGGAAAGAGAAAATACATGTATTAATTTGGATTTCACTTTGGTTAATTCGATTTATTTACCTATTTTTCGTCTTTGGTCAAGCTGTCACACGCTTCACTTATGTGTGGATCAATCGTGATCGTCGTATCAGTTCTGGATGACATTTGATCATCTCCTACCTTGGGGAGGAGACCGATTCGGATATGAATTGTACCAGTAATCGTGTTTTTGATCGTTCTCCCTCCCCTTGCCTCTGTTTTCTTCAATTTTTGTCCCTATGTGATCGGAAGATCTTGGCGAACAAGTTAATCCTAACTTTCCTATACTTTTTCTTTCCCAATCGAAATCCCCCAAAAACTTTCCATCGGCCCTAGTTTCTCATTGCTTCTCCACCCTTACTCCTCTATATATAGGAACCCCCAGAGCATCCTCGCCCCCAACCAAGGCCTTCCCTCGCTCCAATTGAACCGTTTGTTTTGTGTTGGTGTCGAACCTGCTCCACCTTGATTTCCATCGACCTGCTCCTCTCCGGTCCCCTCTCTTCCGCCGTGGGTACATTTGATCAATGAGTAAGATTCCTGACCCCTCATGGTAGAGTTCCCTTTCTTTTTTTGGTCTTTCTGCGTTGTCGTTCACCCAGACCTATAGTCTTGGTGAAGTTGCTTATCCTGGTTCTGTTCGGGGTGTCTGGGTGGACCTCTGGCCCTCATTTTTGCCTCCTACAAATCGTGGTCCCTCGAGGGTCATCGTTTGGGTTTCAGTTTTCCGTCATGTTTTGTTTTGTGTGGTTTTCTCATTTTGCTTTGGATCTTCTCACAGCAGGTCCAATCATGGCATTTTCTCAGTCTTCTGCGGATCTTTTTGGTTCCCCGACTTCATGGGCTTTGGCGAAGCTCCTGATTTTGAGAGCATGACCTCTCATGCGCTCCTGCTCTCTGTGGCTTCGTGCCTAGAATGGCCCATCGCCATGGCGTGAGGTTGCGGGTGGCCAAAATGGTCATTTGTGATCTCCCTCTCTTACCCTCGTTCTTTTCTCTTCTATTTTGTTTCACGACAAAGGGTAATATTGTCTTTTCGCATGTTTCTTTTTCTTATGTTTAGCACCTAGTTTTGTTAAGTTGGATGAGTGCCCTGCTTACATGGATGGTTGTGATTGGCTGACCCTATCCACATGGGCCTCTCCCTCTCTCTCTTCTCTCTCACCTTTATTTTACTGACATGTAATTTTGTGATTTGTCGAAGTTTAAAAATTGATAACTAATTATCTGTTAATCAGAAAAATATGGGTAAATACTCGTTGGTATCATAAAAATAATCCCTATCTAATGATATCAGTTTTGATGGCTAAATTCAAGCCTTAATGACATGTGTTTTCATAAATCTAATCAAATATGAATTAACTTGCAAAATTCATAACTAATTATCTATAAGTCAAGAAAATATAATAAAATATGTTTTGGAATCCTAATAACCTAATCTAAAATATGGCATGGTTTTGGAAACCTAAATCACATTATAATAAAAAGGTGTTTTTAGGGTTTGGATAATGATCATGAAATTGATATACAATTTGTATATGTGCATTATTAGGCCCTTGGTGACCTAGACTTGGATCTAGGAGTGCTTTGAAGTTTGGAATCTATTTTGAGGTATGTTGTATCCCCTATTCCTCTATATTGAGAAATTCACCTATCTTTTCATTCTCTTGAATTGAGCCTACACAATATGTCTTATCTCTTGTTATCATGGTTCATGTAAACTATCTTGATTGTGGTCTTAGATATTCTTTTGGCTCCTACCTTGTGATACGGTACATGATGATCTTGTTGATGGTATAAGCCCACTGTGATGTGGAGGTTTATTGGTGGTTTCATATGTTGTCCATTGTGTGATGGCAACATTATACAATTCTGATTATACTTTTTACTTGCCTCTACAATAAACATGTTATGTGATTCAGTAGTACTAGAATAGTATAACTACATTGGTTTTGTCTCATTATGAATTATGGCAACATTGTGATATTTTGGATGGTGGATGTGTGATTCCCCATGCTAGGGTAGGATGTGTGATTCCTAGCCCATGTTATATATATTTGGGTGGTGGATGTGTGATTCCCCATGCCAGGGCAGGATGTATGATTCCTGGCCCATGTACCATCAGGGCAAGATGTGTGATTCTTGGTCACCATTGTTATTTATATTGTTCTAGGGCTATGTTTATCCCACATGCATGTAGGTTATTGATTTGGATTGTGGGGTGTGTGCCCTACCTTATTTATGTGCTAGTATTGCAAATATATATTGTTTTATATTTGGCAAGTATCCTCTTTTAACATGCTATGATGATTCTTATCTTTTATGCCTGATTGGGTAGTCCTTATCTCTTGCATGGGGAGCCTTTACATTTGATGTCCTGTATTTCCTTATATTGCTCAATTTGCTTTTTAGTATGCACATACCAGCCTTTGTTGATGTCTCCTATTGTTTCTCTTTTACTGGGGTATGCTTCCAACCCTAGGTGGAGGACTTAGATGACAAGGTTTGATGACATGGACTTAGAATGTGAAGTTAAAGCTTGGAGACAATATTGAGGTGGTTTAGATTTCCTGTACATGGATCCTTATGTTGTAAGTTTTAGATGTTCCCCTATTTTATAATTGAATATAGTCGTGTTTTTATTCTTGTACATGGATCCTTATGTTGTAAGTTTTAGATGTTCCCCTATTTTATAATTGAATATAGTCATGTTTTTATTCCGCTGTTATACTTTGGGTCTTTTGTTACCATTATATAAAGATTTGAAAATTTTACACCCACTCCATCATACCTTCTGAGTGTGTTTGGATTGGAGGTTTTATTGTTCAAATTTTTAGTAGAGAGTTGTTTTCACTTCTTTACAACATCCCTTGATTAACAACACAAAAATTTCCATTGAAAGTAGGGTAAAACCCACAATCGACTGTTCATTTAAAACAAGCTATCCAATGTCAACAGGTAAGCTCCTTAAGTTGATCATATAAAGGAAACCATCTAAATCAAATTATTAGGACCAACATATTACATTAGCCATCATTCCACTTTATTGGAGGAATAACCATTATATATTGACCATTGGGTCAAATTCATATATTAAAACCATCAATTATAGTATAGGTCCAATCATTGCATCCAGTGACCCAAGAAACCATTGGTCTAAGGCTTAGTTGATGCTACAACTACAATTATTGACTCAACATAGGTTTTAGAGACCTGATCCACCATCATTAGTGACCATTAAATCACCATAGGATGTTATATCAACACTATACTCATTAATCAACATCAAATATTAAGCTAATGTCGTCATTGACTGATAACATCAGTAGGGTACTTAATGGTTGATCATTAAACTTCTAATTGGTCTAAAACCTGAACTAAGGGGGTGACCATAGGTTGTCACCATCATTTGACACCCTTGATCATGACCATCAGTTGTTATGAAGACAACACCATAGGGTTGTTGCAATGGTACCATCATCGGGTCATGGTTTATAGAAGAAGTCAGCTTAAAACCCTAAAATTGGCCATTGTTTGATAGGTGCTTAGCACCACAGGTTGTCAAACCAACCTGATCCAAGTCATATTACACCTTAGGAATAACATAAACATGATCAAAGGATCATATATAACTTAAATTAGAATAGGGAACATTATAAAAATCGAAATCCAAGTCAAGCATAGCTTTTTAGTGCATGAATCGTCATTTTCAAGCAAGAACATGATCTAGAAAGCTTATAGTAAGAAATAAACGTGGAGCAAGTTATAAAACTTGCCTCCAATAAGAAGATGAAACCCCACACAGAAGAAATCTTGAGCATGTAGGGTAGAAAATCCAAGAATAAGCTATGAATTTGTCCATCTAGCACCTTTCTTCATCAAATGAGCAAACCCTAAGCATAAGGAGCAAGAAAGGTAGGGTTTTAGAGCTTTAGAGCAAATTCTACCATGGAACAGCAAGGTTCCGACCTGGAGGAAGCTAGGAGTAAGGATAAAAAAGGAATAAACGGAGGAAAGAAGGGAATTCTTACACTTTTAGGTCAAGATCACTAGAAGGAAGCCTTTTCAACTCTAAAATGAAGTCAATTTCAACCTTAGAGCCTTTCTCCAAGAAGATCCCCACTTTCTTCTTCCTTGGGCAGCAAAATTTGCATCTGAATAGCGGGAGAACGAGGTTGGGAGAAGTAGGGAAGTGGTGGAGAGAAAATGGCTGGTTTTGGTGATTGGGGATAAGTATATGACACTTTAAGATAAAGAAAAAGAAAAAGTTGAAATCCTAGTATCTATCCAACTGTCCATGGCCTTAATTTATTAAGAATATACAAGCACACACACAAGAAGCTCCCCCATCATGTATATATACCTGCTTATCTTTCCTTTTTCTAATTTTCCAGCCTATCAAATAATTCATTAGTTGATAGCTACTAAAGGTAGCTCATCCGTGAAGGGGAAAACCCTAAAATACCCTTGGAGAAAACACCTTCAAACCAAGGCTTAAATAGGCGATCCATGGCTCAAAAAGATAAATAATGATGAGGGAATATCCAAGTAACATAATGCAAGTGATAAATTGCAAAGAAAACCTCTCAATCGGGTAAATTGCAGAAAAGTCCAAAATGTGCATAAAATTACATAACTTGCTCAAATAGTGTCCAAATTGGACCAAATTTGAAACTTAAGCTTGCCTTATGATTTCAAAGCATATAATAAGGTTATATTAGGGTTATAATAATTCAATTATGATAATTAAGCTTTTTCAACTCACTAAGCAAGTTTAGAGGCCTTACAATATCAAGATTGTCTCCAAGCTTTAACTCCTTAAGCTAAGTTCAAGTCTTCATGACATGTCATCCAAGTCCTTCACCTAGGGTTGGAATAATACCCCAAAAATAAGAGAAAATATATGACATCAGCAAAGGCTGGTATGTTCATACTAAAATAGAGTTGAGAATATATGGAATAAAGGATGTCAAATAAAAGGCTTCCCATAATAAAGAAAAAGGACTACACCATCGGGCATAAAAGAACATGATCATAACGAAATGATACTTTTCGTTAAAAACAATAATAAAAGTGGTGCCACAAAAGCACACATAATCTTTGGGCATAAAAGCATGCATGCATGTGTGATAAACATAGCACTAGAACAATATAAATAACAAAGGCGGTCAAGCCTCACAAACTTGAAACCTGATACAGAATGACATGCTGTCAAACTCCCAATATATAAATTTTTGGTCCAAGCCTCACAAACTTGAAACCCAGGTATGGGGCACCACCACCTCCATCCCAATAATAATAGGGGAGTACTTCCCAAAAACCAATGCAATTACACTACTCTAGGGCTATTGAGTCATATAACATGCTTAATAGAGAGGCAAGTAAAAAGCATAGTCATTTTATACAAAATTATTCACCACAAAAGTGAACAACATAAACTTACACCTCACAAGTGGGAAAAATACATCACATGTCATCATATAGAGTTCCATCATGAATAAAGCATAAGAAAAGACCAAGAGAATGTCCAAATATGACCACAAGATCAATAACAATGTAAGGTACTTCACTTGAAGCATATTTTCTAAAAGAAAAAGATATTGTGTAGACTAATATCCATAGGACAAAGAGAAATATGAAAATAAGTTAATTGCATAATGTAGAAGAATAGGAGATGCAAACATACAATAAGAGAGGAAATAGATTTATTGCTCAATATAGAAGTAATGTGGGATGGAATCATACCTTATTTTAGAGTCCTAGAAACACTTGTCACTAATCTAGTTGTTTCCAAGATCAACTTTTCCTAATTACAAATTATTCACATGTAATAGGGTTTGAGATTCATATAAATGTAATGAAACCCTAATTCTAAAACATTTTATCAATACTCAGATTTTGGACTCAAAACCTAGACCAAACAATTCCTTATGTTTTTCTAATCAAGAAAACATATTTATTTGTTATATTTGGAGTTAAGATGACTTAGTTACTAATTTTAGGGCTTTTATATTAATTAATTTGACCCTCAAAAATCCATCATTGAAAACATAGAAATCAGTATTTGAAACTAATTTTATTAGAAAGATCATATTTTTTATTCCAAAACATATTTATCTGTAACTTTTGGATAACCAGATTAAAAGATATGAATTTTACAAATTAGGTCAATCACAAAATGAGAAAATTCCACATAGGCAAAGAATTCCATGAAGGGTGGGTCCAACCTGATGACTTGGCCCAATCAGGGGCCCTAAGTCATAGGGTCAAACCTCAGCTTTGGCATGTCCAAAAATACTAAACTGATGGTGAAAAGACTGTATTACCCCTAAGTAAAAAAAAATAAAGAAGGAAAGTAGAGGGTTAAGAGTGTAAAATAATGAGGGAGATTCATCTCCTCCCCATGTTGTGCCATGGCCTTCACCTCTGTGAGTTGTAGCTCGCGAGAAATTGGGGGGATCCATCTCAGGCCTCGACTTGACGATCCAGAAGAATAGAAACAAAGAGAAGCACCCAAGTAACTTATTGCTAAACTCGATTGGAGTTTGGTGAAGCTGACAGTCGGTGCAGGGTGCCACAAACTCGAGCAAAGTTCCAATCATCCGGGTGTTATGTGAAGAAGGTTGGAGCAATTGACACGAGAGTAATCTTGTAATAGGCCTTGCGGAAGTTTGGGTACATATATATAGGCGCGGGAGTAGTTCTAGGGCTTTAGGTGATGGAGGTTTGAGATCCATGTCGTCCAATTTGGGCAAATCATACATACACCACAAGAGACCATGAGTAATGGCTTGTTAGATTCGGAATCAAATTTGCAATGTGTGAGCGAAGAAATCCTGCAAAATGATTGAGAAATCGCAATTCAAAACTCACAAAAATCAGTGGCCTATTGCCTAATCTGACCTGAGCTAGGTGATGAGGCATGGGCCATTGGATCTCAAATCCAACGGTCCATATTGCACGCATTAGTGACATTTAGTGTCATTCCTATTTGATTTCGAATAAAGTTTTATTTAAATTATCTTCCTTTTTCTCTCTCTTCATTTTAGGGTGCAAATGAATCCCAAATTAAATGTAATTTGGCACCTAGCCTATTTTGGACATGAGGAATCCAAATATGGCCTTAGATTTTACTTTTGAAGACTTTAGGTATTTTATTTAATTCTTTGAAAGTAAACCTTATTTTCTCCTTCTTAATGCATTAGAGACTTCTAGAATTCTCCAAATTTGATGAAACTTCACCCACAAACCACATTAAGCATATTGGAAATGAATTGGACATTAATTTTATCTTTTAGTATTATTTTGCTTATTATTTAATATTTAACACTTTCTATCTCCTAATCTACACACGAACATTAAAGATTATCCAAGTTATATGAAAATTTACATACATCCTTATTTTAACATGTAGATTTTGAATCTAAAGTTATTTTCCTCTTTTGGAGTCATTTATAATTTTATTTGATATTTTGGGGAAAAACTCATATCTTCTTGTCCAGATTGAATAAATTAAGTATTATTATTATTATTATTATTATTATTATGTAAATAATGTGAAACTTGACTCCCAAGGCAATTGAGACCCAATGAATTCGAATTTCACATTAGATTTCACTTTTGAGATCTTTTTCTATGAAATAATCATTTTATTTATTTTGTCATCCTTTAATTTTGCCACATTTCCTTCACTCTTATTATCAAAAAGGGTTGTATTTCATTATTATGGACGAGATTTTATATGTATTTATCTTTTATCTCATTAGGGTATTAATTTTGAATATTATCCCCTATTATGGGAATTTTAGTTCTTATATGCATATTATCTCTCTTATTATCAATTTTAATCATCATTGTCTCATATGATATATTTTATTGGTCTAAAGATTAATTATGAGAGCATTAGCTCATATTTTGTTTATATGTCTACATGTTAGAATTTCAAATGAGTTACTAATGTGTATATCTTAATCCTTGTTTGGCTAAGCCCAAAGAACTAATCTGACTATCCTCTAAGACATATGATCACGGTCAAGAGGCTAGGTTTTAGTTCGTTACACATGTAATCTACTACACGCTCTCTCTAAAACGTTCCCATAACATGCTAGTAGATGATGATAATCTCTAGAACTTGTTTGGTGGTGATTATCTTGCTTGGTTTGGATGAAATCCGAAACCCTAATTTCATTTACCCTTTTAGTGATTGTGGTGTTATGGTGATCTTCGTCTACCCTTTTTACCTTGGTTTTGTTTACATGCATGATGTTCAAGTATCTAGATGTTATGAGGAGTTTAGGTTTTGTTTTGGGTGTCTTAAACATAGTTTTACCTATCTTGCATGAGATCCTTTCATGGTGAATCCATGATGCATGAACTAGGGTTCTTGGTGACCGTTTTGCTTGAGTTTTTGCCTCCATAATGGTGATGTATTTATTTGGCCTTGTATTCTATTTTGGGGTTGATATATAATACCTTAGGGTGGTCGAGACATCTACACCATGTTGGTCTCGACCATGGTTGAGCTTGGTCGAGTTACTTCCCTTTTGATGGGTTGGACCTAGTGTTGGTTGAGGTCGCGACATTTGGTGTTGATGGTCAAGTTAACCCCTATTTTGATTGGGTTTTTTCCCTAGTTTTTGAAGTATAGTCTTGCCCTTGTCATGGTCATGACATGTCTTTGAGAGAGGTCGCGACATGTTGGTCTTGGGTCATGACATGCTGCCATGGCTTGAGATCGAGACAACCATGTTCCTTGGAGTCACGACAGCCTTAGGAGTGGTTAGAATCCTAACCCTAAGATGGGTTGAGACATGAGGGTGTAGGAGGTCAAGATTGAGGGGTGTTACAACCTAGACACCCTATGTGTTTCGATCGTGACATGTTGTGGGTTGAGTGGTCGCAACCTAATTGCTTGAGTGGTTAAAAAATATGACTGATGGGTGGTTGAGAGATATGTTGTGACACATAATGATATCTTGTATGAGTTATTTGGATAGTATCTAATCACCCTTAATCATGTTCCTTAACCTTAAGATGTTCCAAGATAGTGGGAGGTGGTGTACCTAGGGTATGATGGTTGATTATAGCTACACAGCCCTAATCGGCTATGCGTGGAAAACCCTAACCCTAATGATGAGTATGGTGACATGATTGCTTCTCTTTCTAGGAATGGGTATTATGTTGTGATGATATGTTTCTCTTATTTTGAACCTCTAGTTGTGCAGGTTGAATGCATGTCATTGCTTGGGTATGCTATGATGATGGTTATGAATAATTGAGGCATGTGGAGATAATGATGTGACACATGGAATCAGGATGTTTCCTCTCTCTTGTTTATCAATTTCTAATCATGCAGATGATATGAACTTAAATATCATAGCTAGTGCATGTTATGATGAGTATGATGTGACATATGTTGAATGAGCCTTCATGGGACATGTTGAGCACTTGTGATATAGGAATGATGTGAATGGGTCCTATGACCTGGTGATGGCTTGATGCCTATTGTGAAGTGATACCCTCTAGTGCTATGATTATGGGATTGATATCCCATAGTGATGTGACATTTGTGATAGCCTTGAGAGGTTGTGTAACAGTGATGATGGTACTATGAATGACAGTGTTACATGTGTTATGTGGTGATAGTGTGACAAGTTCACACCTTATACGTTTTATATCTTCCAAAGTTGTACTATACCCTTAATCTTGTAGAGTTGTTATGGTTTTATTTGTTGTAACTCGATTGATGCTAAAAGTCACCCAAATGGATAACTAATCAAGTGGAACCTTAATCACGTAGGTGACATGTGTAATAGATCCTTTTCAATGTCAGCCTTAATTACTGGATTGGTGAAACGAGTTTTACTTGGAGCACATATTTTTGAATATGTGGGGGTGCAAGTCCAGTATCTCCTTGTATCCCTAATTACAGCTTGTGTGAGATGACCATGCATGAGCCAGTCGAGTTGTGACATGGATGGCCATGCATGAGCCACTCCTTCTTTTTAGAATGGCCATGTGTGAACATGTTCTTCTAGAGTCGTTACTTGTACCAAGGTGGGCTAGGTGTTGTTATATGTGGATGGCCATGTGTGAGACAATCCCTGAGCTTGACTATATGTCATTTTCGTAGTTGAATGATATGTCTCTGTGGTGTTTTTCTCTTGTGCTGACCAAGAGGTGTGGGGAGGTAGTGGATTACGGCTCCTCCGTTGACCTTGTATGGCATCGATTTTGACTTAGTAGTGGCCGGTTGGATTTGGGTGGTACGACTCAAATCCTTAGGGCAGTAAATAAAATACATAATCAGTCGTATAGCATGCTTGCTTAGGATCAAATACAAAAACATTGGATGAGGCCTTACTTTGCTTTTATATAGCTTGGTTGGTAGAAAATATACATGTTCTTCGTATTCCTCCTTAGTTTATATAATGTCTTACTACTCTGTTATTAGCTACCTGGTCTGCTTAGATGATAATAACTACCCCGCTTACATGAGTAATTGAATTTTCTTATCATAGATGCAACTTTACTTCTATTCTCTAGTTACGTTATATGTGCTTTAATAGAGTTGGCAGAGAGTTATATCTCTCACTAGGACGTTTGGTTTCACTCTATGGGTTTACACATCTTTTAAGTAGTCATGCACGATGAGATGGAGATTGTGCAGTCGAGGAGGAATAGCAACAAGATCAGTAGCTGATAAGGTTGAGTGTGTTGCTTGTTGGTCTTTTGGTGTTAAAGTCCTAGAGTCGTCCATTTACACTTAGTTCTTGGGGATAGGTCAGTGTGTTTTGTGGTTGTGTTATCGATACGAGCTTTTGGCATATGTGCCCTTTTGTTGTATATAGTTGGCATATGTACATTTATATGTAAGTGAGACAGTTATCATGTGTGATAGGTATGTCTATGGAACATGTTTTAAGCATGATGTTTTATGAGATATATGATAAAATTGATAGGTTATGGATCTTTGCCTTGTACAATCGGTTTTAATTTCTAATTTTTCGGTAATCTACTTATTTAATGTTATTTCAGCATTTGATTTGGAGTAATCTCACTTTGTGTGATAATGGATGTCACATTTGGTTGGTATCAGATATTTAGGTTCGTTGAGTCTACAAGGACCTAGGACTACGGTTTGAGTATGTTCTAGTGTCCTCCAATCTATCTTATAGTGACTTCTTCTTGTGTAGAAGATGAAGAAGAGTAGAAAAGATGGATGGAGAACACAAAAGATGGCTGGAGAACACAAAGAATGTGTTGCTAAGAGTGGTGTTGCTGCACCAGGTGGAGGTGCAAAGAGGTAGGTTGTTGAGGAGAGGGCACCTGAGATGCCCCATATAGACCCTATAGTCGTGGCCAATCCTACCTTTCAGTCTATGTTTGGATATTTTATGTCCATGATTACTCATATGGAGGACAGAATGCCTATTCCTTAAGCGAGAGGAGCAGTCCCCAATGTGGAATCTCCGGTCTCGGGGAACACATTTGAGCAGTTGAGGCGAGTTGGAGCAGTGGAATATGTTGGTATAGAGGATCCAATGGATGCATACCTATGGTTGATGGAGCTAGAGAAAGTCTTCAAGATCCTTAGTATCCCAGAAGATGATTAGGTGAAGCACGCAATATACCTTTTGAAGGGGAGTGTTGGCCATTGGTGGGCCATAGAGGAGGAAAATAGGTCATGTGTTGTGATCGGTTGGGAGGAGTTCTAATGTCAGTTTGTCAGTCAGCACTTTCCTTAGTCCTATATGGATGAGAAGATCAGCCAGTTTGAGAGGATCTGATAGGGATCCATGTCGATCAATGAGTATGAAGCAAGGTTTATGGAATTGTTGAGGTTATTCCCTCACATGGCTACTGCAGATGAGGAGAGAATCTGACGTTTTAAGAAAGTGTTGAGTGCACAGTTGACGACACTGGCAACAACCTTATAGAACAGAGTGTGTTTTGCTACATTTGTGGAGTCAGTTTAGAGGATAGAGAGGTTTGTGGTTGAGAAAAGAGAGAAGAGTGCCAAGAAGAGGCCTACTGAGTACCAAGGATAGTTGTTAGGAAGCTTTAAGGAGCCTAGGTTGTCAACACTACCAGCACAATAGAGGTCTAGTGCACCGACACAGTGGTCACCAAATAAGAGTAGGAGTCATAGTTTTCCACTTGCAGTAAGCCCAGCGTGTTGCCTCAGTGTTTGTGACAAGGCCTCCTAGCCCTTGGTATGAGAACAAGACGTGCTATAAGTGTGGACAGATTGGGCATACTAGACCATTTTTCCCTATGAAAGATGATGAGGTGACCCAACAACCAAATTAGGGCCAGTAAGGCTCGTAGCGACAACATTACAACAGCGGTGGAAGAGGTCATGGACAAGCATCATAGGTTGGTTCCGCCAAACAGACCAGTGGGGGACAAGGATGACAACATGTAATAACTCGACTTTACACAATGACTCATCTAGAAGGAGAGGTCAACCCTTGAGTTGAGACATGTCAGATGAAGTTGTTTCATTTTGATATGTTTGCATCTGTTTTACATCTATTTTGGGTTGACCTTAGTATGTGTTGTGTGAATTATATATCATCTTTTCACATGTTATAACACACAAATTTGGTTCATTCTGATAGAATTTAGTCTCGTTTCGTATTACTTTTTCCATCTTTTTGTTATTCTACTTATTCTATAACTTGCATTGCAGATATACCACAAAAAGAACTGAATTCGGATGTTATTTCTGCTGAAACAGCAGAATGCACGGCGTGCAAGTCAAAATGCACGACGTGCACCATTCTAGAAAAAGACTGGTCCGCTCAAACAGCAGAATGCACGGCGTGCAAGTCAAAATGCACGGCATGAACCTTTCCAGAGAAAAATCGGATCGTTCAGCCAGATGAATGCACGGCGTGCATGGAGAAAATGCACGGCGTGCGAGTTTCTAGAAGTTCATAGAAGTACGAATGCACGACGTGCACACCGGCACACGACGTGCACCTGGAATGCAAACTGCTGAAGAAATGTTCTGGAAAGTCGCACGACATGCATATCCTCTGCGCATTCCGTGCACAGATCAGCCCGATGCAAACTGCACTGCAGGTGCACATCGTGCATATCCTCTGTGCACGCCGTGCACAGATCAGCCCGATGCAAACTGCACTGCAGGTGCACGGCGTGCACCTGGCAGTTTCAAAAATTCAAAAATTCAGAATACAATTTTAAAACAAAGAGGGAAGGCAAGGGACACTTACGTTCAGTCATTTGAAGAGTTTCTCTTGTCCCAGAGCCAGAGGAGAGCAGAGGAAGGCAAATTTGGAGGGATCCAAAGTGGTTTCTTGCATCAAAAGACCATTTCTTCTTCTCCACTCCTCCATTATCTACTTCAAGGTGTAGCCAAGCTTCCCCAACTCCGAGCAGCTTATTGGGAAAGGAGTTAGTTCATCTTGGAGCAGCTAAAGAAGGGGAATTTCATCCTCAAGCCATAATTCTTACTTCTTGTGGTTACATCTTCAGTTCTCTTTGTCTTTTCCTTTCTAAACCATGTCTAGAACTAAAATTTCTGTAGCAAATCTACTGTACATCATTATGGACGAGTAGATTCCTTTTTCTTGGGAATGGGAGAGTAGCTCCCATATCATAGCATGTATGGAACAAGTCATTTCGTACTAAATACATTTGTTTCTTGTTTCCTAACCATGAAAGTGTCGGTTTACTCTTTTTCTTGCATGTATTGTTGGCCACCTTATGTGCAATTTTTCTGCCTTCTTGCTTGATCTGAGAAGATAAGCAGGAATGTATGGAGGTGCTCTTCTTGGCAACTCTTCCTCTTCTACGAGAGTAGAGAGGGATGAGTTGAGGAACTGTTTGTGATCAAAAATGAAATTCATACACGAGAGTGTTGTTTTGAGTTATGATCGTTGCATTTGCACCGAGAGGTGAAATGTAACACAACTTTTCCTTGAAACATGACATTATGTATGTTTAAATTATTGTGTTCCCTTAATTGCTATGATATGTGAATGAAATCCTTATGTCCAAGATTCCTAATCTTTTTGAAATCGAACTCCTTTTTGTGGTTCTTGTTTGCTAGTTAGAATCTGAATTTCATGTAGTTAAAATCTGAATTTTATGCTTTTAGACAAATCTTCTCTACTCTTTAATATCGATCTAGATTGTTGAACTTTAGTGTTGTTGTGCTCAATTAAGTTATCTAAGCTCCTTGTGTTCGACCTTGACTATACTACCTCCGTATACTTGCGGAGTTTGGTTAAGTTGAGTAAACTATCCTTTACTTGGATTGAAACTCATTAGTGTAAACAACCAACAAGTTTTTGGCACCGTTTCCCCAGCTACGGTAATTTAATTGGAGTAATAAGTACTATTTAGTATTCGAGACTATATCATCACTCATAATTTTCAAATTTCCATTTACCTCTTAGTTGTGTTCTTAATTTCTCTTGTTATTTTTCAGGTTGTATGTGTCGCTCACAATGAGGTCTTCAAACATCCGCTTTGTTAGACCTTGAAATAGAGTGAACTCTTTCAAGTTTGAGAAGAACAAGAAGAGTGGAACAATCACTATTTGGAGGTACTTCACCGTCACCACCGCCATCATCACCACCACCGTCTTCTTCATCTTCTGCAGTAGCTACGCCAAGTAGTCCAGCCATGGAGGACGATCGTCCCTTAAAAGACTTCGCGATGCCGGTTGCCACAAACATTTGTGGAGCCATTGACTTACCTGTTGTAGAAGCAAATAAATTTTCAATTTCCCCTTCTATGATGCAAATGATACATCAAAATCATTTTGGGGGTACGGCCAATGAAGACCCAAGTCTTCATGTTGCAGAATTCCTAGAATATTTGAATACTTTCAAGATTAATGGAGTGTCTATTGATGGGATTAGACTTATGTTATTTCCTTTCACCTTAAGAGATAGATCCAAGGCATAGCTTTTGTCTCTTACCAAGAAGTCCATTAAAAGTTGGGATCAACTCCTTAATGCTTTCCTTGCAAAGTACTTTCCGCCAAGCAAGACAGCCCACATGAGGAACCAGCTCACAAATTTCTCCCAGAGTGAAGGAGAAATCCTATATGACACATGGGAATGGTTCAAGGATCTTCAATGCCTTTGCCCGCACCATGGTTTGACAAACTGGCTCCTGCTGCAAACTTTCTATAATGGACTATTTTACAATACCCTGTTGACTCTAGATGCCACAGCTGGTGGTGCTTTGATGACCAAGTCTTATAGAGAGGCTTATAATATCATTGAAGATATATCACTCAATCACTGCCAATGGGGAGGAGATAGAGGAGCAAAATTTACCTCTACAACAAGCTCTTCAACCATAAAACAAGGAGGAAAACATACCGTAGATGATGTTGATCTTATTGCTGCAAAACTAGATGTGCTTACACATAAATTTGAGAAGATGACTACTTTGCCAATTCAATCCACTGAAGCAATGTGTGAAGCTTGTGGTAATGTAGGACATACTTCTTCTTGTTTTGCCCCTAATGTAATGGAAGGAAATTTTGAACAGGTCAATGCAGTTGGGATGCAAGGAAATAAACAATACAATCCTTATTCCAACCAATACAATCTCGGATGGAGAGATCATCCTAATTTCCCTTACCGGAATGCAAGCAACACTCAAAACTTCCAGCAGGGACAGCAACAACAGCAACATGCAAACTGTCAAGGAAATCCACTGGGTTTCAACAATAGGGGTTACTAGCAACCACAACAACCCCAAGGTTCTTCTCTGGAAGCTATGATGGAGAAATTCATATCAACACAAATGCAACAGAATGAGGAACTCCGGGGAAATGACAAGCTTTTAAAAGATGCTATTGCGCAACTTTCTGCAAAGGTGGATGGAATTTCTACCCACACCAAAATGTTAGAAAACCAAATAGCACAACAAGCTCTAAATCAACAAAGGACTCCACAATACGGTTCTCTTCCAAGCCAACCGGAAGTGAACCCAAGGCAGCAAGCTCACTCAATTATCCTAAGAAGTGGAGCTGAGATTGAAAGACCTTCTCCATCTGAGGAGAAGAACATGAAACAAGCTGATGAAGAGGTGGCCAATACCCCCAAATTGCAGTAAGGAGAAAGGTAAAGCTGAAATACCACCTTTCAAAGCCACTACGCCCTTTCCTCTAAGATTAGCCAATAAGAAGGAAGATCAGAAATTCAGGAAATTTATGGATATAATCAATAAATTACATGTAAATCGTCCTTTTGCTGAAGTTATTGCTGAGATGCCTTCTTATGCTAAATTCCTTAAGGACATTTTAACTAAAAGAAGAAAAGTTGATCAAGTAGAAACTGTAATGCTTTCTGAACAAGTGAGTTCTATTATTCAAAATTGTCTTCCACAAAAGCTTGATGATTTGGGAGCGTTTACACTGCCTTGCAAGATTAATGACACCACTTTTGACAAAGGTTTAGTAGATCTCGGTGCCAGTATTAGTCTAATTCCATTTACCTTATGGCAAGAATTAGATCTTGGGGATTTGAAGCCCACAAGGATGGCTATTGAATTAGCTGATCACTCTATTAAATATCCAAAAGGTATGGTGGAAGATGTACTTGTACAAATAGGGAAATTCTATATACCCTGTGATTTTGTTGTTCTTGACATGGAAGAAGTTCCTTCCAACCCCATTCTTTTTGGGAGACCATTCTTGAGGACTGTCGGATGTCTTGTTGATGTTCGGGAAGGAAAGCTCACTCTACGTGTTGGGGAAGAGGCTATGGAATTCTCTATTTATGAAGTTATGAAAGCACCCGTACGTGTTGAAGAAATATGCTTGCTTGATATTATTGATTCTATTGAGAACGATAATGAAGATGATGTTGATTTGATGGTTAATCTTTATGATGATGATGCAACTGAAATCAACAATTCTAAAATTCCTGGAGCACTTTCTATTATTAAAGCATCAACTATCAATGAAGATGCTCCACTTGTTGAAGATAAAGCTGATGAAAGTACGACAGGAAAAAAGGTAGAACTAAAAGCCCTTCCACCTGGGCTAAGGTATGCATTTCTTGACCCAAATTCTACATCTCCTGACATAATAAATAATGAATTAACCAATGATCAAGAAAATAAATTGCTTGCCAAATTGCGTTTGTATAAAGACGTCATTGGTTATTCAAAAGAAGATTTAAAAGGCATTCATCCTTCAATTTGTATGCACAGAATAAATATGGAAGATGATACTAAACCAACTGTTGAACCACCTAGACGCCTAAATCAAAATACGCTTGAGGTGGTAAAGAAAGAAATTTTCAAGTTAATTTACGATGGAATCATCTATCTAATAAGTGACAGTCCCTGGGTTAGTGCCATTCATGTGGTACCTAAAAAGGGGGTGCAACTGTCATTAAAGGAGACAATGATGAGTTAATACAAACACGCATGGTTACCGGCTGGTGTATGTGTATTGACTACAGGCGTTTGAATAAGGCAACCCGCAAGGACCATTTCCCGTTGCCTTTCATTGATTTGATGCTTGAACGTCTTGCCAAACATTCCTATTTTTGTTACTTAGACGGGTATTCCAGATTTTTTCAGATTCCTATCTATCCTCCCAACCAAGAGAAGACCACTTTCACTTGTACTTATGGAACATATGCTTATCATCGTATGCCGTTTGGTCTTTGTAATGCTCCCGCTACTTTTCAGTGGTGTATGATGGCCATATTCTTTGATTTTATTGAAAATATAATGGAGATTTTTATGGACGATTTTAGCGTGTACGGTGATTCTTTTGATCAATGTTTAATGAATTTGTCTCTTGTCTTAGCCCGTTGTAAAAAGGTTAACCTAGTGCTAAACTGGGAGAAGTGCCATTTTATGGTACAATCCGGTGTAGTACTAGGACATGTTGTATCTAACAAGGGTATTGAAGTGGATAGGGCAAAGGTCGAAGAAATTGAGAAAATGTCTACTCCATCTTCAGTTAAAGACATTCATAGTTTTTTAGGACATGCAGGTTTTTACAGAAGATTCATTAAAGATTTCTCAAAAATTGCAAAGCCGTTGTGTTCTCTACTTGCAAAGGATACAGAATTTGTGTTTGATGACGATTGCCAAGCAGCCTTTTCCAAACTCAAAGAGGCTCTCATTTCAGCCCCAATTATTCAACCTCCGGACTGGGATTCTCCTTTTGAACTAATGTGTGATGCCAGCGATTATGCAGTGGGAGCTGTTTTGGGACAGCGGAGAGATAAGAAACTCCATGCCATATATTATGCCTGCAAAACTCTCGATGAAGCACAAATCAACTATACAACCACGGAGAAAAAATGCTTGCAATTGTATATGCATTTGACAAGTTCCGACAGTATTTCGTAGGGTCAAAAGTGATTGTATATACTAATCATGCTGCCATTAAGTATTTGCTGAATAAAAAAGATGCCAAACCACGCCTTATTCACTGGATACTACTCCTGCAAGAGTTTGATCTTGAAATCTGAGACAAGAAAGGTACTGAAAATAGTGTTGTCAGTCACCTCTCTAGATTGACCATGGAGGCTGAAGACCTATTGCCAATTGAGGATCATTTGCCTATTGAAAAACTCTACGCATTGTCATCCACTCCAGCACCATGGTTTGCAGACATCACTAATTTTCTTGCTACTGGACAACTGCCACCGAACTTGACATATCAACAACAGAAGAAATTCTTTCATGATGTAAAGTTCTATTACTGGGATGACCTGTTGCTATTCAAGCACGGAAGTGATGGGTTAATCCGGAGGTGTGTTGTTGAAGAGGAGGTACCAAACATCATTGTTGAATGCCATGCTTCCCCTTATGGAGGACATTTTAGAGGAGAAAAGACTACTGCAAAAATACTTCAAGTTGGTTTCTATTGGCCCACATTATTCAAAGATGTCAATCTATTCGTCAAATCTTGTAATAGGTGCCAAAGGACAGGAGGCATATCCCGCCGCGATGACATTCCACTCAACTCTATCTTAGAGGTTGAGGTGTTCGATGTATGGGGAGTGGATTACATGGGACCATTCCCATCTTCCTGTAGGTATCAATACATTCTTGTTGCTTGTGAATATGTATCTAAGTGGGTTGAAGCCATTCCAACCCAAGCACCGGACGCCAAATCTGTAATTAAGATTTTTCAAAAGATTATATTCCCTCGGTTTGGAGTTCCACGTGCCGTTATTTCTGATGGAGGCACACATTTTGCTGAAAAACAATTCAACAATCTTCTCTCAAATTATGGTGTGACTCATAACATCTCTACGCCCTATCACCCTCAAACATTTGGGCAAGTAGAGATTTCAAATAGGCAACTGAAGAACATTCTTGAAAAGACTGTCTCTAGTTCAAGGAAAGATTGGGCATTAAAGATAGATGATGCACTATGGGCATATCACACAGCCTACAAAACCATCATTGGGACTACTCCATTCAAGCTAATCTATGGCAAATCGTGTCACCTTCCGCTCGAATTGGAGCATCGTGCTTTATGGGAAATTAAGTTCTTAAATTTTGATATGAAAAGAGCAGGAGAAAAACGTCTTTTGCAGCTACAGGAGCTTGAAGAAATTCATCTTGATGCATATGATAATGCAAAGTTGTACAAAGAAAGAACAAAAGCTTGGCATGATAAAAGAATTCACAGGAAAGACTTCCAAGAAGGAGATAGAGTATTGCTATTCAACTCTAGATTAAAGCTTTTTCCAGGAAAGTTGAAATCCAAGTGGTCTGGTCCGTTCCTAGTGTTAAAGATTTTTTCATATGGAGCAGTAGAACTCCAAGGCAAAGGTGGAACCTTCAAAGTCAATGGACAATGTTGCAAATGCTACTCTTGTGGAGAAGAAGTGGAGAAAGGAGCTTCTTGCTCCCTCCAAGATGCCTGAAGTTTTAGAAGAAGTCTTACTCCGGACTCTAAATGGAGGACCTCGTGGGAGTTGACCCCACATTAGGATAGATTTCTTTTAAGTTTTTCGAGTCAAAAACACTTTTAATTTCATTAATAAGCCTGTCATGGATGAATGTAATAATCTAGACTTGATTTCTACTCCATCTGTCATAGTTTACTGCTAACTAACTGCAATTTTCTACAGAAATCGCAAAGTGCACGGCATGTCTTTTAAAGACACGGCATGCACTTCAATACAAAATACAGCAGAAAGATGTTTTGGAAACTGACACGGCGTGCATTCCCACTTTGCACGCTGTGCACCTGGTATGCAGAATCAGCAGAAAAGCTTCTGGAAACTCACACGGCGTGCGTTGTTGATATGCACGCCGTGCAGCTGGAGACTTGAAAACCTGGAAATTTTCTGGAAATTGACACACCATGCATTGTCAAGGCACACGGTGTGCACCTGGAAAATAAAATCTCGACAACTTTATGGAAACTTGCACGGCGTGTATTTCCAAGACGCACGCCGTGTATGTGGTCTTCAACATTTTTCAAAATCTTCTGGAAACTCGCACGGCGTGCACATGCAAAACGCACGTCGTGCACATGCAAAATGCACGTCGTGCACTTGGGCGATGGAATTCTATGAATTTTCTGGAAACTTGCACGGTGTGTATTTCCAAAACACACGTCGTGCACTTACTCATGAAATTTAGACAAAAAGGGCCGGAGTGCACGACCTAATTACTCCAACCCTAGAGTTGTGCACCCCGACCCTTACAGCCGTGCAGCCGCCGCCCACCGGAGTAAGAGCAAACGTACGCCGTTCCGCCAGCCGTGCACACGCCTTTTTCTTCCTCAGCAACCGTGCAACAAGCCCTAGCATCTGTGCACCGTTTATGTCTCCATCTCAGTAGTCGTGCACCAGTAGTGGCAGTCGTGCACGCCTCCGTCTTCTTCCTTCAGCAGCACAGCCACTGCCCTTCTTGCCGCCGTGCTTCTCCATGCAGCAGCAGCTAGAAGTCGTGCAGCCTCCAGCCTTCTCGCCGCCGTGCTTCTCCAAGCAGCAGCAGCTAGAAGCCGTGCAGCCGCCAGCCACCTCGCCGCCGTGCTTCTCGAAGCAACAGCACACAGCAGCCCCGACGATGCAGCAGCAACTCACAGCCACCATCGTCGTCCAAAAGCAAGCAGCAACCGTCGTTCTTCTCCGTCGATCTACCTACAACTACCTTTTTCTTCTCCGACGACGCAGTGGCAGCTCACAACCATCATCGTCATCGTCCAGACCACCAGCAACAACATCTTAGACAAAAAATCATAGCAGTCTGAGCAGATTTCCGATTTTCCCCAAATCTGCAGGTGTACACCGTGCACTCACTTTGCACGTCGTCCGTTTCACTATTTGAAGAAGACGAATAGAACAGTTGCACGTCGTGCATCATTAATATACACCGTGCACCTTTGCAGATTGAATGGCACCGATTAAGCAGAAGTCAGGCTGACGACATGGAATTTACTCCTCATCTGCTGCACCTCCCGCAATTGAAGCAGGATCTTCCGCACCAGCATCTGCAACATTCATACCATCAACTCAATTCAGGGTCAAGCCCGAGGAAGACGCCGACTACCAGTTCCTCATCACAAGGCGTGTTTTACCCTCCCTCTACATGTGCGATGAAGCCCTTACCAAGTTGGGTTTCAAAAATGAGGTAGTCAGTCATTTAACATTTTTGGGTTTACACTACCTCTGCACCCGAGTTGCTAAGACCTATCCCTGCCTTGTCTACAAGTTTCTCACCACTTTCAAGGCTGAGAAGGACTCACATCACCGCAGCACACCTTATCAGAAAATTAGTTTTCACCTTTTGGACAAACCGTTTAATATGGATCTTCAGTGGTTTTGTCTTTTGCTCAAATGCAATTTCGGCAGTTACACTGATTATCCTCCTACTTTCAGTAACAATTTGTTCTAGTCTGAGATCACATCTGAAATAGTGCATAGAGCAAGGAATGCTTGAGATTCTAGTATCCACAATCCAGTTTTCCAAGTTATTCATCGTCTTCTTAGCACAGGACCCTTTGCCAAGAATGAAACTCAAGGTGTAGTGGGAAAGGCTGATCTATTCTTCTTATGGTGCTTGGTGCAAAATGAGCAAATAAGTTCTGGCTACTACATTGTCAACAAGCTTCTTGACACAAAAAGCAAAAGAAAAGGGAAGCAGGTGACATTATGTGTGGTGGGATGATAAGCATTCTTGCTATGCAGCTGGGTTCAGATTTGGGTTCCTTGAACCTACATCGGGGAAGAACCTTATTGATATCAACTATCTCATCTCTTGTGGTCTGATCTCCAGACATGGCAATGGCACATCCAAGTTCAAGGTTTTTATCACAAAGAAGCAGTTCATCACCATCCCCGATGTAGGTCGGAATGACATCAAAAACAAGGCTACCTGGAAGGTAGAGCTACAACCATAGACTGACGAGGAGACACCCACCCAGGGTGCCAGCAGCTCTACACCAGGGCCTACACCAGGATCCCCTACTCCTCTACCACCGTCCATTGGTACTCAGATAGAGTATAGCTGGACAATGTCAGACGTGCAACACCTTTATGGCTATGTGTAGCGGAGATTTGATCACCTAGACACCCGCCTTGACCAGATGGGCGCGCAGTAAGACACCCAGTTTGACCATTTGAGTGCACAGTACACTACTATGTACGACATGGTCAACAGGATGGATGTGTGGCACATCTCGCAAAGCCACTACCCTGCACCACAGTCTTTCCAAACTCCTCACCGCCAGGAAACCACAGTTCCAGAAGCTCCACAATTCCCCCAGCAACAGCCACAGCAGGACCAGCAGCAGCAGCCATATTCATCTGCCACACTGATGGACATCCCTGACATCATCAGCCAGTTCTTCCCTGAGCAGGGAGGCGGCGGATCTTTTTTTTATTTCTTCATGACAGGTATCCGGTTGTGAACTCCATAAGTTTGATTGAAGCAGTGAGGACACTACTGATATCAAGCTTAGGGGGGGCACAACTGGCCCAATAGTGGTAGTCGTTCATCATTTTTCTTTTTCGAGTCAGTAGTGTCAGTTGTTTTTCTATTTCTTCCATTTTATTTCCATGCTTTTTTTCCATGATGGCAATATCTATATGATTTGAGACTATCTTATCAAGAATGACCCCCCTCTAGTATGCTGAATTTTTTCTGTCCTCTCTATGTTTTGGCTATATTTAAGAGCGAACAATTAAGAGCATGTTTGAATGAAATGGAAGTTGAATATTCCCATGTTCTTTTATGTGATTTGTGTTTGTAGTTTGATATCTCAAATTTTTACATTTTGGACTACTCAATACATGTAATGGTTTCAAATTCTTGCGGAATAATTAACTTGCAACACTTTTTATAATACGGGATATTCTTGCCAAACTTTTAGTCCATATGCAAATCAATTTTTTAGTGAAATTTTTTCAAAAGAATGATCAAAATCTTGCTAACTTTAACATTCTAGTTGACTCTTTGGTGTTTCACAATCAATAGTTTATCTTCACCCAATAAAAGATGGCATATGGCCCACATATTATGCTAGCCTAGTGTGAGTCCGATCTGGCAACGACAGTTAGGTGATATGAATTTTCAAAAGAGGGTAAAAACAACACCCCAACCGACATTCCTCGTAAGCATAAGCCTAAATTAGCAGCCGAATGTCGAAAACCCAAAAAATCTCATCATCATATCCATATGAAAAAGAGTGCAACTAAGTTTTGTTAATGTTAACATCGATTTGATCATCTTATATCCATACTAGCTGAAAGTTTGTAATGTACATGCACTGACTGTTTGGTTTGTTTATCCAAACTCTACTTAGTGTTGACTTGTTGAACTTTTCGCTTGATTTGAAACCAACTATGTTGAACTTAATATTCTATCTAAGATGTTGAAAATTTTGAGATGATAACGATGTACACAAACATAAAGTACATAGTTGACTGAGTTGAATGCATATTCTCTTTTCGTTTCATTCATGCATGAACAAATTTTTCCTACTTAAATATAGACATGTTCCGTTCTGCTTGAGGACAAGCAATAGTTCAAGCTGAGGGGGATTTGTTGTGTGAATTATATATCATCTTTTCACATGTTATCACACACAAATTTGGTTCTTTCTGATAGAATTTAGTCTCTTTTCGTATTACTTTTGCCATCTTTTTGTTATTCTACTTATTCTATAACTTGCATTGCAGATTTACCACAAAAAGAACTGAATTCGGATGTTATTTCTGCTGAAATAGCAAAATGCACGGCGTGCAAGTCAAAATGCATGGTGTGCACCATTCCAGAAAAAGACTGGTCCGCTCAAACAGCAGAATGCATGGCGTGCAAGTCAAAATGCACGGCGTGCACCTTTCCAGAGAAAAATCGGATCGTTCAGCCAGATGAATGCATGGTGTGCACGGAGAAAATGCACGGCGTGCGAGTTTCCAGAAGTTCACAGAAGGACGAATGCACGACGTGCACACCGGCACACGGTGTGTACCTGGAATGCAAACTGCTGAAGAAATGTTCGAAAGTCGCACAGCGTGCATATCCTCTGCGCACGCCGTACACAGATCAGCCCGATGCAAACTGCACTGCAGGTGCACGACATGCACCTGGCAGTTTCAGAAATTCGAAAATTCAGAATACTATTTTAAAAAAAAAAGAGGGAAGGTAAGGGAAAGTTACGTTCGGTCATTTGAAGAGTTTCTCTTGTCCCAGAGCTAGAGGAGAGCAGAGGAAGGCGAATTTGGAGGGATCCAAAGTGGTTTCTTGCATAAAGAGACCATTTCTTCTTCTCCACTCCTCCATTGTCTTCTTCAAGGTGCAGCCAAGCTTCCCCAACTCTGAGCAGCTTCTTGGGAGAGGAGTTAGTTCATCTTGGAGTAGCTAAAGAAGGGGAATTTCGTCCTCAAGCCGGAATTCTTACTTCTTGTGGTTACATCTTCAGTTCTCTTTGTCTTTTCCTTTCTAAACCATGTCTAGAACTGAAATTTTTGTAGCAAATCTGATGTACATCATTATGGACGAGTAGATTCTTTTTTCTTGGGCATGGGAGAGTATCTCCCATGTCATAGCATGTATGGAACAAGTAATTTCGTACTAAATACATTTGTTTCTTGTTTCCTAACCATGAAAGTGTCAGTTTACTCTTTTTCTTGCATGTATTGTTGGCCACCTTATATGTAATTTTTCTGCCTTCTTGCTTGATCTGAGAAGATAAGTAGGAATGTATAGAGGTGCTCTTCTTGGCAACTCTTCCTCTTCTATGAGAGTAGAGAGGGATGAGTTGAGGAACTATTTGTGATCAAAAACGAAATTCATACATGAGAGTGTTGTTTTGAGTTATGATCGTGGCATTTGCACCGGGAGGTGAAATGTAACACAACTTTTCCTTGAAACATGACCTTATGTATGTTTAAATTATTGGGTTCCCTTAATTGCTATGATATGTGAATGAAATCCTTATGTCCAAGATTCCTAATCTTTCTGAAATCGAACTCCTTTTTGTGGTTCTTGCTTTCTAGTTAGAATCTGAATTTCTTGTAGTTAAATTTTGAATTTTATGCTTTTAGACAAATCTTCTCTACTCTTTAATATCGATCTAGATTGTTGAACTTTAGTACTGTTGTGCTCAATTAAGTTATCTAAGCTCCTTGTGTTCGACCTTGACTATACTACCTCCGTATACTTGTGGAGTTTGGTTAAGTTGAGTAAACTATCCTTTACTTGGATTGAAACTCGTTAGTGTAAACAACCAACAGTAGGGGATTTAGATAGAGATGCAAAGGTAATACCCATCTCTTTTCACATTGTATTTTGAGGGCAAAATCCATGTTAGGGGTTTATGGCTTGTAAGACCCTTGACCTGGGTTTTGGGTTAACCCTGTTTGCTTTGGCTGGATGATGTGCTTAGAACCTTGCTCTAACCTTTTGAAATGATATTAGTGTGAGATACCTAACCTTGCTTAAATGGTTGAACATGCTTAATTACCATAATTGAATTCTTATAACCCTAATATGACCTTGTGATATGTTTTGGTATCACGTGACAAGCTTAAGTTTCAAATTTGGTCCAATTTGGACAGTGTTTGTGCAAGTTATGCAATTTTATGCACATTTTGGACTTTTATGCAATTTACCGAATTGAGAGGGTTTCTTTGCAATTTGCCACTTTTATTATGTTACTTATATGTTATCTTATCATTCTTGACCTTGTTGAACCATGAGGTTCTCAATTGTACCTTGGTTTGGAGGTGTTTTCTTCAAGGGTATTTAAGAGTTTACCCCTTTATGGATGAGCTAGCTTTAGGAGTTATCAACCAATAGTTTATTTGTTTGGCTTGGAAATTCAACAAACGGTTCCTAAGAAGGTCTCCATGAATGGTGGGGCAGATTCTTGTGTGGTTGCTTGTATATAATTAATAGTTTAAGGCCATGGACACATGGGGAAGCTACTTGTACACCTCATGCTTGCTTCCATCCTTATCCATGGGCTATATCTACCTCTTCCTTGCCCAAGTTCGAAACCTTTTCTTGCTTTCTCTTTCCTCAAACTTGTATCAATGACTCCACTCTATTTTTCTATGGAATCAAGTGCTCTAAGGTAGAAGACGACCTCTTTTTGGAGAAGAAGGTCTCCTAGAGCTCCATCTAGCCCTACTTAGGGTTTCTAAGGTCATCTTCTAGGGATTTTGACCAAGGCAAGTAGTTTTCTTCCTTACTTCTCCATTTTTATTTATCTTCTCCTTACTTAAACCTTCCTCCAGGACATAACTCTGTTGTTTCATGGTAAAAGTTGCTTTAGAGCTCAAGATCCTACCTTTCTTACTTCTTCTTCTAGGGTTTTGATTCCTTGTGAAGAAGGGTGCCTACTTGGAAGAGATCAGAGCTTCTTCTTGGATAGAGTTTCTTGATAATAGAAGTCTATTATTCTTAGTAGATGAGAGTTTTATAACCCGCTTTACTTATATTGCTTACTATAAGCTTGTTATCTCATGTTCTTGTTTAAAAATGGTGATTTAAGCCTTAAGAAGCTAAGCTTATTTGGGATTTCAATTTTTATGGTGTTTCCTATTTTGTTTCCAGTTTTAGATGAACCTGTAATCATGTGCACGTTCTTCCTAAGGAATGAGATTATTTATTTCAGGTTGGTATCACCACCCATGGTGCTAAGCACCTATCAACCGATGGTCCATATTAGGGTTTCTAGGTTTTTTTTCTCTCTAAACACAAGACCTGATGGTGTGGCCTTCATGAAAACTAAAGGTGGTGGCCAAGGGTGATGAATGATGGTGTGAACTGATAGTCACACCTTAGGTCAGTGTTAGGATCTCTTGGAATCTCAATGAACAATGGTTTGATTCTCTAACAATGCTATAAAACAATGATGACATTAGCTTAACATCCAATGGTGTTCATTGAATATAGTCTTGATCCTATCAACCGATGGTGACCTAAGATGTCACAACCAATGGTGGATCAGGTCACCAAAACTAATGGTGAGTCAAGGCTTTAAATGTAGCTTTGATTAAGCCATAAACCAATGGTTTCTTGGTTCAATTGATCTAATGGTTAGACTTATACTCCAATGGATGGTTTTGAAATATGAACCTAATCCAATGGTTAGGATCTAACACTTATTCATCTAATAGTTTTGATTAATAGACTTTATCCAATGGTTGAGTTTGCATCCTTTAACATCCAATGGTTTGTATTGAAACCTATAGTATTACATATGATTTCTAATAATATGAATTTAATGGTTTTCCTTATGTGATCAATTTAAGGAGCTTGATGGTTGAGATGATGGCTTACTTAAAATGTAAAACCAATGATGGGGTTTAACCCCACAACCAATGGTTCCCATTTATGTTATTAAATAAGGGATGTTTAGAGTTTAATAATAACTCTTTCTATGTCACAACTCAGTGGATTTACATATGGTTGGTTTAAGGTGTTTACTTATGTAAATAACCAATGGTCTTACCATTTCAACATCCAATGGTTCTGGGTGATGTTGTGGTATGGTGATATGGGTTGAATGATGTTGAAACTAATGGAGGTTTTCCCTAAATAAGGTAATCTTACCTTTTCCCTCATATGAATAGAATGAATAATGAACATATTGTGTTAATATGTAACCCTAATGGGCTATAGCTTGCTACACTTAATCCTAATGAACTCAGGTGATGGTGATTAACTATGATCAACCTTCCTTAGTGGAATAATGGAACAATGGAGTCTCTCTTATTGTTGTGTAACTCTAGTATACTATAACCTAATGGTTACAACTTGAGTTATGTGTGGATCCATACTTGAGAATGGTATGGAATGTGATGATGATGATGTGCCTTTATGCATCCAAGATTATATGGGGTGCTATGGGTTGAGGTTTGTGAATAAATGTTGAACTATAACTTTAATGTAACCTACCTTGCTAAACCTAACCCTAATGTAATAATAGAATGGTGTTTAATCATGTTATCCTTTTTAGAATGATTAATATAATGATGGAATTTCCTTCCTAATGATTGATTGAAACTCTAATATGTTTAATTGGTGGTCATCATAGTTTCATGATCTATGCTTTCTTATGCTAAACTTGTATACTATAAGTATAATGATGGCCAATTATATAGCTTCCTTATATGTTGTTGTAATCAAGGAATGCTCTTAATTGTTAAGGTAATCCTGCATTGTTATCATGTGAACATCTTTCAGTTCTTTAATGTAAATTATGTTGAGCGTGTTCATCACATGTGTGGTGATGTTTGTTGAGCCTTGTTATAAGGCATAGAAAGATAACGATGAACTTGCAGGAAATGATAAGATGGTCTTGATGACCTTAGGGCATGGTTGAGTCGTGAATGATGTGTAATCCTCTTATATTGACAAGGGTTAATACCTTGTAATATCGTGCTAAGGATTTATATCATGTGATAGTATGATGACAAGTATAGTCTCATTCTCATGAATGGCAAGACAATAGTATCATGTGATGATGATTAGATGATAAGTATAATCTCTTGATTGGCAGGTGAATATTTCCATGTGATGTTGATATGAGAAATTATGTCTCATGTGTTTTATATCTTCTGATGTTGTTATATAGCAATGTTTGCTAGATATGATATAGGGTTTGTATGTCTACTTGTTTGATGTTGCCTTAATTCACCCAATTGGAGATAACTAATCAAGTGAAACTCTAATCATGTAGTGCCCTGTATCGTAGAACCATCTTCAGTGTCAGAACTTGCTGGATGGTGAAATGAGTATTCCTAAGGGGAAACTCGGAGCACATATTGTTGAGTATGTGGGGGTGACAAGTTGAGGATATATCCTTGTCATCCACAATCGCAGGTTATAGAGGATGACTACAGTCATGCCTCGAATATTATGAAATGTGAAATGAAGTAGTATAATTGTAGGCGCCTCTTATAGAATGGCCATGTGTGAGCCTGTTCTCTAGTGTCGTGACTTATAACGAGGGTAGACTAGTTGTTAGCAGCTTGACTATATGTTGTTGTAGTGGTAGCATTGAATGATATGTCACTACCTTTTTACTCATACTGACCGAGGGGGTGAGATCTTAGGATACTGACACTCCTAAATCTTATACGGAACCGAATAGCCCTTCGTAGGGGTTGGTTAGACTTTGGGTGGTACGAACCAAACTCCCTGTGGTATAATAAAAGATGTAAGACAGCCGTGTAGCATATTTGTTTAGGGTTATACACAACATTTCATATTGGATGATAACCCTTGTTTACTTTCTTTTCACTAAGATCATGTATAGTACAATAAGAGATGATAGATATGATTATGTTGTAGTTATGCTCATGTTGTAAACATGCTTATGTTCTCAGATTTACTGACACTGATAGTTAAGATGATGTTGCTAGCTATGTATAATATTTCTAGCCATGCCTATGTAATTAGAAATGCTTAAACTGCTAATCATGCCTATGCAGTTAATTGTGTTATGATGTTAGTTGTACTTATGATATAGATTTGTACCCTTTATTTTACATGCCAATATTGATAACCATGTTATGTTACTAGACATATTCATGATGTCAGGGATGCTTATGATACTAGATTGCTTGTGTTGTTAGCAAGGCATATGATGATAGTCAGATTAATTAGGATTATTGTTATTAGATTCAATTTGATGAAATTTGAGTAGATATCTATCCAAAGAAATGGATTTACCTGTTACCTATATATACATTTATAATCATACTTGTTGCTAAGATGCTTTTTTTAATATGTTTAGCATACTTGAATTGTTCAATTTGTTTAATTGATTATCGAATACTCCAACTTCTCAGTTATCTACTATTTAATCTGATGGAATCAATATCTATTAGAGAGAGTTATATCTCTCGTTGGGACTAGGTATCACCTAGTGGGTGACCACATATTTTTAGGTGATTAGCATTAGTGGCATCAGAACCATGGTAGCAAAGGAATCTGAGGTGATGAACCCTAGAAATGGTAGCTTAGTATCTAGTGTGTTCTAGAGTAGTCCCTGTACTCTCAGGTCCAGGTGAAAAGTTTATATATGATGTTTTGATTTATTTGAGTTTTTGATAGCATGTTGATGCTTGTATATATGAAATATGTGGATGATGTTCCTTTGTAAATTTTATGTTGTATCTGAGGCTACATGGCAGTTGTAAAGGCTATTGAGCATTTTGTAAATGTTCTTGAGCAATTGGAAAATGTTGAAATCGGTTTTAGTTTACCCTATTTTCTAGGTTTGTGTTTCATTAATGAGTAATTGTGTTTTGTGTTTTGACGAATCTTGTTTAGTGTAATTGGTTCTCACAATTAGGGCTTGTGGAGAGCTTAAGTTTCAAGTTTGAGCTTGTTTGGATGTTTTTTTGTGCTTTATGTGCTAGTTTTGGTGCAAATTACAATTTACCCAAAGTAGGTGGTTGATGTGCAATTTGTCACCTCTAGAGTATTCCTTCTCTTTCTTGACATCATCTAGATGAGAGAGAAATAAATGGGTGCCTTGTTTGAGCCTTGGTTGAGGAGTGTCACCCTTACCCTTAGTGGTGATTATGGTTTCTATGAGTGTCGAGTGTCTTGACCTATGTGTACCTAGTAGGTTTCCTTGACCTAGGTCATGACCTAGGGTGAGTTTTGGTGGGTGTCACAATTGAGACACCCCCTCTAGGTGTTGAGGTCACGACCAAGGTGGTCTTGGGTCGAGATCGTTACCTTCTTGTAGGATGTCTCGACCTAGGTGATGTGGAGATCTCTTATCTCGGCCTTGCGGTGATGGATGGTGCTTGTCGTGACCATGGATGGTGATCCATGGTAGGGTTGTGACCATGACCATGTGGGAGACCAAGGTGGTCGAGAACCAACCTAGAGTGTATCACCATGTCTCGCATGTTAGGCTAAAGTGGTTTCATGTTCATCTCTGGAGTGGACAAGCATCCCTTTGGTACCATGGAGTGTTGACACATCATCCCTTGCCTTCTCTCTCATCTTCCACTAATATAGCCCCTTATCTCTCCATGTTTGTAACCCTTTCGGCCCTCCATCTTCTTCCTTCTATTTTTCTTGTTCTTGGAGCTTGGTGGAGCAGGGAGATCTGCCCTTGGAGCTTAGTGACAAAACTCTTCTTGCATGTGGTGCTTGTGGTGACCATAGCCCATCTTCAACCTTTAGTAAGTGTTTATCTTCCTTGATGACATTTCTTTTGATATCCTACCTTCATCTTCCTCTCTTTTCTCAACTCTAGACCATGATTCCTCCATGGTGGTCGTTTTGGGGGAGAAACCCCTCATCACAAGGGTGATAGACCATGTTTAGACAAGGTAGACCCAAGTGTGAGGAGGGCTTTTTCTCTCTTCCTCCCTTTCTCTTTTGGCTTGGCCTAGAAATTTTTGGCTCTCTTTTCTTGGGTGATCTTTAACCTTGGTGTCTTCTCCTTCTTGGGGTGATCTTGTGGCCGAGAGTGGAGCTTTTGGTGGAGCTTCTTCAATCTTTAGATCGTGTTCTTAGAGCTCTTGATATAATAGCTTGGAATCCTTGGTGGTGATCTTCTTAAGGTGAGTTATATAACTCTTTGCCCTCTCTATTACTTGCACTCTTTCATACATACAAGCTACTGCGTTCTCTCTCTAAAAAGTTCCCTTGACATTTTAGTAGATGATGATAATTTTTGGAACTTGTTTGGTGGTGTACTGTGACACATGATGATGACTGTGAGTGATGTAGATGGGATTTGTCCCTCTTGCACGAGTTTGATATCCTAGCCACTTGATAAGCGAGATTGAGAAATGCATGGCCATGTTGGTGTGAGTCAATATGTGATATTGAGCTTACACATATATTAGACAGTCTGATCTAGTTTAAGGAACATGGATTGAACGTTGAAGAGAATGACGATTTTGTGCCTCGATTTCAATTTAGATACCAGAGACAAAAGAACTATACAATCACTATAAAACCAATCACAAATTTTAGGTTGTAGTTGTTCTCTAACTTCTCCAGTTACTTGGTTAGAAATGAAGTCTTTCTAGATATCAATCATTGCTTATGAAATCATAATATGATTATGAATATCTGATGCATGTGTTTTTAGTCATTATTACAGGCAAATTTTTCCTTGATTTCATGTGTAGATTAGTCATTTATTTGATTTATTATGCATGGAATGACATAGATGGCTTGTTTCTATTAAATGTATCAAATTATATGATTTTAATGGTTTTATGTAGTATTTTATTTATCCCAAGTACTTAGGTTGTTTTTTTGTGTGTTTTCGGGTACAAAGAAGTTACACAGACTCAGTGCTACCGACATGCTAACAGTCGGTGGTACCGACTTGACGTCAGTGATGGACCCAAAACTCACCTAGACTCGATGCTACCAACAGTCAAAGTTGGTGGTACCGAAACAACATCAATAAATCCCAACATGATTCGAGAAAACTCAGTGCTATCAATTTTCCAACTCAGTACTACCGAGTTGACATCAGGGAGGCAGTTTGAAAATAATAAAACTCGGTGCTATCGAGTCTAGTCGATAGTACCGACATGATCAGGATCACGTGACTAAACCTAAGTGACTCGGTACTACCAAATCACCTAGTCGATACTACTGAGTCTGCCCAATCATGCCATCCACATATTTCACTCTAATCCAACGGTGGATGTTATTTCGTATCCTAAGTGCCTTCTATGACTTAGGGGGAAGACAGACAAACCAAAAGAGGACATCCATTTTCCATTGCATGACAATCGGAGAGAGAAGAGAAGAACTGAGGACTGAAAGCTTCAACTGGGAAGATCTGAGTACCTTCAGAGGATGATTCTGCAGTCGAAAGACAACAGAACACACGTACAACGAAGGGGATCTTCCAGACGGGCATAGATTCAGGGGTTACTTTAGTTTCCTAATGTTTCCCATGTTTTTCTTCTTCCTTTCCATGTATTCATCGATGAAAATGATGCCAAGATAAAAACCTTTATTCCTTAGGATCCGAGAGTAGCCCAGATATACATTGTAAGTGATTTCTATGCATTAATATCAATTTTATCTTTTTTTACTAAATATAAATCTATGAAATCTTTGTGTTCTATTTGTGCATGATCACCATAAGTGGATTAATAGATACTTAGTCATCTCGGGAGAGAGATTAAGGATGGGAAAGTATAGATTTAATCGTGTATTGTGCTCTTTAGGAAAAGTGGTGTAAATGGGAGGAGAAACCCAGAGAATAATCATAAAGCATCTAACTAATCAACCAATAATTGCAGAAGTGGGATTGGCATTAGATTAGGTAGTGAATTACACTGTAGGAGCAGGTAATTCTAGCTATAGGCTCCTTATCCAGGGATTGACATAATAGATATTAGTGTGTCATGTTAATTATTAGTGTTATCTGTGGTGAAACCATTGTCCTAAGGAATTCATTCCATCTCTGATTAATTCAAACCTTTAATTTGCTTTGTTTCTACATTAATTTTGTAGCTTAAACCAATTCAACCATTACAAACAACCTAGTTGATTAGACTGTATTTAGTAGTAGTCTACTGGAGAAACATTTCCCTATGTTCGACTCGGGCCTCAAAAGGGCCTATGTTACTTCGATACATTCACTTGTGTATAACACACAATAAACATGTGTCAAGTTTTTGGCTTTGTTGTTGGGGAAATGGCAACATCCAACACTACGAGTGTTGTGGTCGGCCACTCTACACCAACCCATTTTTTTACTTTTTTTTATTTTCATTTAGAGATGAATTATAAAACTATTATTATCTCTATTTCCGCATATGCAAGTTGACAATTAGTTTGTCAGTTTTAGGCATTGGTGTATGGTGTAGACTTGAGCCCATGAATATAGAGAGCCATCTTCACTGGGGTTTGGGAAAGCAAAACTCCTTCACACACAAAGAGAAGCTTCACAGTTAGTAGATAGATTCAACCGAACCCCTCCACCAACTCCACCTTTGCTTGAAGAACTAGAAGCACCAGTAGAACCAGAGATAACAGAAATGGAGGGAGAAGAAGAACTGACGATATGGGAAAGGATCAAGGCTTCATCATCTATGGCCCAGAAAGGGCCCATCAAAAGGCAAGCCATCAATGTCGGCAGCTACAAGATAGATCCTGGACTTATTGCCTTAGTCAAATCTCAAGCGTTCCATGTCCATCCTTCTAAAGATCCAATGACGCATATCAACAATTTTGTGGAGAACTGTGATATGGTCAAGATAGACAGGGTCCCATCTACTACAATACACTTTAAGTTGTTTTCATCTTTACTGGCAGATAATGCAAAGTCATGGTTCAACAATCTTGATGATGAGATCATCGAGACATGGGATCAGATGATAGATGCATTCTTTGAGTGCTATTTCCCTCTGCAAAAGACAAATGACCTAGTGAAGAAGATTCACAACTTCATACAACAAGAAGATGAGTCGTATTCAGAGGCATGGGAGAGGTTTCAGAATATTTTGAGAAAGGTGCCTCATCATGGCATTGATCTACTGGGGCAGGCTAAGATCTTATATTATGGCCTACACAAAGGGGAGAGAACAACTCTTGACAGTGCAGGAGCAAATTTCTTCCTCAACAACAAGCTCGCTCACTACCATGAAATCCTATGGAACATGTCTAAAAACCAGTCATGGGGAGAGGAAAGAGAGCTACCGACAACTATCAATAGTGTTAGGGAATCCAAGGTGATATCTGCTTTAAACAAGAAGTTAGATCTGATTGCTAAGAAGCTATGTGCTACAGACAGATTTCCTACTGAGGAACAAAAAGAAGAGTGCAAGTATGTGCGCCAGGGGCAATACAGGAACAATGACAATTCTTAGAGGAAGGATCCCAAATTCTCTTGGAAGGATCCTAACAACTTCCAATAGGATCCATCACATGTGTAGCAGTAACATCCTAAGCCACAACAGCATGGTGGCTAAGCACAATATCAATCAGAGCCACAGAAAATTGACAAGATTGAAGAAATGTTGGGCAAGTTGTTGAGTCAGACTGAGTTGCAGATTGCACAAACTCAAAGGGATCTTCAGAACCAAGGGGCACATATTCGCATCATAGAGACATGGATCTCTCAGAAGCGGTAGATGTGAGTGCATTAAAGCAACCAACCCAACAAGGATTTTTGGAAAACACCAATGTACCTTCTGAGAATCAGCATGTGAAAGTTGTTCTACTTCACAGTGGCAAGAAGCTACTGAATGATGCATCACACTATGTAGGTGCATAAGAAGCTACAAATCAAACTATACTAATGGATGTAGAAGAACCAGACATGTCAGTATATGAGAAGACTGCAGAGGAGCAAGTTGATGAGGTTGGGGTGATAAAACTCAGGCTTATATCCCGCCTCACCAGAGGGCACCTATGGTTCCTGTGCCCTTTCCAAACAGTTTGAAGGCGACTAAGATGGATCGACAGTTCAAGAAATTTCTAGATAATTTTCAGAAGTTATCTGTGAACATTCCCTTGATAGACGCTATTGAGCAGATACCATCTTATGGGAAGTTTTTGAAGGATATAATTATAAAGAAGAGAAGGATACCGAAGTCTGATGTCATGGTTCTGAAAGAGCAGGTTAGTGCTTTTATTTTGGGGACACTGCCTCCTAAAAGACAACATCCAAGATGCTTCAATATCACACGCTTTATAGGAAAGACAAAATTTGGACAGGCTTTATGTGATTTAGGGAGGAGTATAAATTTGATGCCCCTATCTACCTTCAAGAAGCTTAGACTTAAGGAATACAGGAAGATCAACATGACAATCTAGTTAGAAGATAATTCAATAGTTAAGACATATGGTATATGCGAGGATGTCCTGGTGAAAGTGGATAGGTTCGTCTTTCCTACAGATTTTGTAGTGATGGAAATGTAGGTGCAACGCAACATGCTTCAGCACGTGGATAGCAAGTTTTCTCTATTTCTATGGAAGACGTTCATGTATATGGCTCATGTTATGACTAAAGTAGAAAGAGGTACTCTAGTGGTGGACATCCTGGAAAATACAAAGGTGATCTCTATGACTCAAGCAATGCACTACCCGGATGATGAGGGATAGGAGTATGACCATGCTGCCGTTGAAGAAGCCATAGTTGATTATGTGATACAGTCATTGCCCAAGCTGCCCTTAGAAGCATTCTTGATGAACAGAATGGAGGACAACATCTACAACAACCGTCTAGAGGAGTGTGTTCTGATACTGAAGGCACTACCTTGCTACTATGTAAGATGCTTTGAAGACCTTAGACCACCACCCCCACCATTGGTCTCATCTCTATTGAGCCCTACGGACTTGGAGTTGAAGCCATTACCGCCACACCTGAAGTATGTCTTCTTAGCTATAGAGGAAAAGCTCCCAGTGATCATATCATCTTCTTTGAGTGGTGAAGAGGAAGGAAAGCTACTCACTATGTTGAAAAACCACTGAGCTGCATTTGGGTGGTCCATAGATGACATTAAAGGGATCTCTCCAACATTGTGCCAACACAAGATTCGGCTTGAATAAGAAGCAGAGGCAATTTTCCAACCTCAGAGGCATCTCAATCCTATTATGAGTGAGGTGGTGAAGAAGGAAGTCGTCAAGCTTCTGTCGGCAGGTATAATCTATGCAATTTTTGATTCAATGTGGGTTAGTCTGACCCATGTAGTTTCTAAGAAAGGGGGGATCGTGGTCTCTACTAATGTGGCTAATGAATTAATTTCTTCTAGGCTAGTGACGGGGTGGCGAGTGTGCATAGATTATCGACAATTAAATGCATCCACCCTTAAAGATCATTTCCCTTTACCTTTTATTGATCAAATGTTGGAACGATTATCTGGTCGTTCGCACTTTTGTTTTCTTGACAGGTATTCTGAGTATAATCAGATCTTCATAGAGCCTAAGGATCAAGAAAAATCCACTTTCACTTGCCCTTATGGCATGTTCGCATATTGACGGATGCCTTTCGGTCTTTGTAACACCCTTGCTACGTTTCAACACTGTATGCTCACCATTTTTCTTGACATGGTAGAGAGGTTCTTAGAGGTTTTTATGGATGATTTTCTATATATGGGGAATCTTTCAATGATTTCCTATATAACCTTGATAGGGTTCTATAGAGACGTGAGGACACTCACCTAGTTCTAAACTGGAAAAAGTGTCACATGATGGTGAGTGAAGGGATTGTTCTTGGACACAAGGTGTCCAACAAAGGCATGGAAGTACATCCAGTAAAGATTGAATTCATCTCCACACTACCTCCACTGACATCAGTGAAAGGATTAATGAACTTTTTAGGACACACTAGATTTTACCGTCGTTTTATCAAGGATTTCTCAAAAATTGCCAAACCATTGTCTGAACTTTTAGAGAAAGATGTCAAGTTTTCCTTTGATGAGCATTGTTTAAAAGCTTTTGAAATCCTTAAAGAAAAATTGATTTCCTCACCTATCGTGCATGCTCTTGATTGGAGCCTTCCTTTTGAGTTGATGTGTGACACATCAAATTATGCAGAAGGAGTTGTGTTGGGTCAACGCAGAGATAAGACTCCAACTGTCATATATTATGCGGCAAAGACTTTGATTGATGCACAGATGAATTACACTACTACTAAAAAAGAATTATTAGTAGTAGTGTTTGCTTTTGAGAAATTCTGCCAATACCTAGTTGGGGCTAAAGTGATAGTTTGAACTGACCATGCTGCCATCAAATACTTGTTATAAAAGAAAGATGCCAAACATAGATCGATTAGGTGGATTCTTTTGCTTCAAGAATTTGACATTGAAACTAGAGACAAGGCAGGGGTAGAGAATGTCGTAGCTGATCATTTGTCTAGGTTAGAAAGGGTGGACAAAAAATATGTAGCCATCCCCATTATTGAGGAATTCTTGGATGAGAAATTATTTGCAATCAAAACTCAAGACCCTTGGTTTGCAGATATTGTTAACTACTTAGCTTGTAAGGAATTTTCTGTAGATTGGGGATACCAGGAGAAAAAATGATTTTTCCACTCATTGAGGTTTTATATTTGGGATTACCCGATTCTTCTTAAACAATGTAGGGATGGTCTTTTAAGAAGATGTGTACCCAAATGTGAGGTAGAGACCATCTTGTCACACTGTCACTCTCTACCCACGGGGGGCACCATGCTAGCTCTAGGAGTGCGGCCAAAGTCTTAGAGAGTGGGTTTTATTGGCCTACTTTGTTTAAAGATGCTCACAACTTTGTTCGTCGTTGTGACGCATGCCACCGTGTAGGTAATATCTCTAAGTGACATGAGATGCCCTTAAATGTGTTTCACGAGGTTGATGTTTTTGATCTTTGGGGTATAGATTTTATGGGCCCATTTGTGTCGTCAAATTCTAATATTTATATATTACTTACGGTTGATTATGTGTCTAAGTGGGTGGAAGCAATTCCAACCCGCACCAATGATGCGTAGGTAGTGTGCAAGTTTGTGAAAGAATACATTTTCTACAGGTTTAGTGTCCCCCACCTAATTATTAGCGATGGTGGATCACACTTCACTAATAGGAAGTTTGGAGATTTACTGAGAAAATATGGGGTGAAGCACCGAGTGGGTACTCCATATCACCCACAGACCCAAGGACAAGTTGAGGTGTCTAATAGAGAAGTGAAGAAAATTTTGGAAAGGACAGTCTCAACCAATAGGACAAACTGGAGTTATGGGCTAAGTGATGCCCTTTGGGCTTATAGAACAACCTACAAATCCCCAATAGGAACAACACCATTTAGGCAGATCTATGGTTGTGCATGCCATCTACCTGTAGAACTTGAGTATAAGGCTAAATGCGCTGTGAAGAAGGTGAATTTCAACATAGATGAAGTGGGTAGAAAGAGGCATTTGGAGCTTAATGAATTAGATGAGCTGAGGATGGATTCTTATGAAAGCTCTAGGATATATAAAGAAAGGACTAAGAAAATTCATGATAGACACATTCTAAATAGGGTGTTTCTCCTAGGTCAAAAAGTCCTCCTTTTCAATTCTAGGCTTAGGTTGCATCCGGGTAAGCTAAGGTCCAAGTGGAGTGGACCGTTTGTGATTGAAAAAGTCTTTCCCCATGGTGATGTGAACATTGTAGATAGGAACAAGTCGTTCCTTATTAACGGCCAAAGATTAAAGCACTGTTTTGGAGGGGAGGCAGAGTCACGAATAAAGGAGGTGCAACTTTGCACCGTTCCATAGATTCTTACTCTAAAGACCGTCTAGTCTAGGACGTTAAACAATGACACCTGTTGGGAGGCAACCCAATTTTATTGCATTAACTTTAGGTACAATTTCCATTTTTAGTTGTTATTCTACTTAGATTTCTGTAAAAATGGTACCTTGACTCATTTTTGGAGTGTGCAGGGCATAAAAGTTGGTATCACTGAGTCTATCAGTCAGTAATGCCAAAATGAGGTCAGGGTTTTGTCCGCAACTACAACACAGACTCGGTATCACCGACACAACTGGTCAGTTCCACCGAGTCTGTGAAGATCTTTTGAGCACTAACTGGTAAGGTCTCGGTACTACTGACTTTTTAATCGGTACTACCGATTTTTGGATGCGCCCAGGTTCGGTACACTGAGCCCAAAATTTTGAAAGCACCGACAATTAAAATAACTCGGTACTACCGACCCTGAAGTCGGTACTACCAACTCAACAAGTTAGCATTCCATGTGCTCATGATCCAACATCTATGACACAGTTCATCAAGCGGTCGATGGTACCGATCTGTGACACCAGGAGGTACTACCGTAGTCGGTACCACCGAATCTAGGCCAATCCGCAACAACAACATCATCTAATCGTAAGTCGTCAATGTACCGACCACAGATTCATGCTAGCCAACTCGATACCACCGCTATCGACTCAAAAGTTGGTAGTATCGATTCTGCTACGTTCAGCTATATAAGGAGGGGTGATGGAGCCATTTTCTTCACACCCTCAACATCCGCTCCTCCTACATTTCAGAGCAAGGTTGCTCCAGGCGTTGACGGTCTTCCCTGAGCTTCTATTCTCTTAACCTCCTTCTTGCATCAACCCCATGGCCCCTAGGAGAGGATCCTCTACTTTGGCGGAGTAGGGAGAGTTGGTCCCCCATCCAACCCACATCCAACATCCATCTTCAGATATCAGGAAGCTCTATGAAGAGTTACAGACAAGACAGATCATTCCAATGTGATATGGCAATCACACATTGATCGAAAGGGTGGGCTATACTGACAACATGCAATGGGTATGTCAGAAGCAATTCATGGAGGGGATAATCCTTTCTTCAACGATTGGCAGACCTACCCGGATCTCGTCCTGGAGTTCTTGGCATCGCTAGATGTTCTCATCTCCCCCAAGTAGAAGATAGGAGGTGAATGGTGGGAAAGAAAAGTCAACTTCCTCCTCTTCAACAACAACTATTCCATCACACTGAGGGCCTTCAACAACATCTTCAACTAGGCTCACGTCCTAGAATGCTCGGCCCCTTCTGACTTTGACTACGACTTGGCTTGGGAGTAGTTGACTGAGGTGCCGACGGGATTTTGTATAAATTGGCATATCAATTCTGTCACTGATATTGAGCATTGTTTTGGTTGAATCCTTCACCGCCTTTGCACCAACACTATTTTTGCTCATTCCGGTCAAGCTCAAGGGAAGGTTCAAAAGGAAGATCTCTACTTTCTCTACATGCTACAGGAAAGGAAGACTATCAACTTTGGATCCTTCCTTCTGCTCCACATGATCTTTGTGCGGCACAATGTGATAAGAACGACGTCGCTTTTATTTGGGGGTCTCATCACCCCCATTATGCTACATTTGTGCCTTGATTTGTCCACCCTCGCGCCATTAGAGGATACAACGAAGCTGGACCTCCTACACTTCTACAAGGCACACCTTCTTACATTCCACCACAATGTGCTCTATGCGCATTGCACGCGTCGAGGACTGTTTCGGGAGCGGAGCCTCCCCGACCCTATCTTCAACTTGTGGGGGTGAACCATCTATAATGGATACTGAATGAGGGGGAAGTAGAGGATCCACCTACGGCAGCAACTCAGGTCAACGACGAGGAGCAAGGCAATGATGACTCCAATGATGTTGAGGAGGTAGAGCTCACCATCCCCATCATTAGGAGAGTAGTCCCACGCAAATGGGCCCGCACCTACGCTACCTCGACTTCCTCTGCCCCACCCCGTTCCCAGGAGGAGAAAGACCTGTACAACATGGTGGGTATGTATAACATGATGCAGGAGATCTAGACTGGACAACAACAACATCAGGCGACACTGGCCAATGTGCAGGACATTCAAGGAAGGTTGTACCAAAACCAATAGGCAATTTACAAGAATGAACGCCTTCTCTTGGCCAACCAAGAGAATGTTCACATGCACCTACAGCGGATGGAGCAGTACCAACAACCCTTCTTCAACAACTATTAGATCTGTGGATACTTCAGGGAGTACCCACAGTACCTGCCAATGCCACCTAAGACCTCACATTCCAGTGGATGTTCCCTCCATACGACCCCAACATGCCACCTCCGCCATTCTGAGACATGGTACCATTTTCCACCTCTTGGGTGCGAGTAATGACTATGGGGACATAGTCATATTCAATCTTGGGGGGGTGCTGGAACATCATTCTATCTTTGCTTTTATTTTTATTTTTAGTTGTTTGTTTAAATTTTATTTGTACAAGTGTAGGATCCACATCTATCTAGTGTAATTGTGAAGTAGTAAATGCATGGTTTTGTTTTTGAATAGATTGTACTCTCTGTGTTTGTAACATCCCTGACCTGGGTTATGCTTTAACCCTAGGTGTTTTGATTAAGAAAGTTGATTATATGCGTGTACTTATCTTGTGAAAGGTAATTAAGGCTCTTGAGGAACTTATATTTCAATTTCAGTCCTTTTTGAATAATGTTGAAGCAATGTTTGCTTATTTTGGACTAAAGTGCAAATTACCCAAGTTGAGGGGTTCACTTGCAAATTGCACATTATAAGATGTTACTCTGATGTTGTGACATCATAAGAATGAATATAGTGTAGTGGTATGGTTTTCCCAAGCCTGGACACCAAGATAGAGCTTGTTGGACAATGTTGTGCATTAAAACCTAGTTTTGGAGTAAAGTGCAATTTACCCAAAATCTAGGGTTCAATATGCAAATTACCACTTCAATATGGTCCTTAATGTTTCTTGGCATCATGTAGAGCAAATAAAATGAGAGGGACTCCTCATTTGAATTAAGTTGTAGGAGAGAGAATCTTGACATTAAAATAATCAAGAATAATGCCTAATTGAAACCCTAATTCGATTTAGGGCAAAAATGAATAAAAATAATTGAAGGGCTTTCAACCAAAATGTTTTGGGTTGATTTTGAATAAGGATGGACGTTCCTTTAACAAGATAAGGAACGAAAATATCTTAAGTAGGTGAAATTCCACTCACCTTTTTATAAAGAAAAGTAATATCCACTCACATGTGGGATATTATATAATAAGCATTAAGGTGCTTAATTTGCTTTTCTTTAAATTGAGGATAATGAAGGAGAATTAAAGGAAAAGGGATATGCCTCGTATCCATGGAGTTGAGGGGGAAGAGGCGGCCATAATTTTTGGATTAATTAGATTTTTATAAGGCATATTCTCTCTCATCAATTTCTTTATAAAAGTGCCATTTCCAAGCCCAAACCAAGGCCTTTTTCGGATTTTCTTCTTCCCCTTGCTTGAAAAACCGACCAAGAAGCTAGGGAGGATCAGGGAGAACGTCCCCAACCTGTGGGTAAGCCCTTGAACTTCGTTCTCCATGATTTCATGGTGGAAATCGAAAATAAATTATGGATTCCTTCTTATTTCGATCTCCTCTTCAACCCTAGCCAACTTTTGCAATCAAAAGCTTGAGGACGAGCCTAGGGGGAGTTGCAAGAGCTTCATCCACCATTAATGGCGTGAGATTGGAGATTTGGAGCTCAATTGGAGGTGGGTTTTATAACTCAAACCCTTAAACATTGCTATTGCATCAATTCTCTATGCTTTGTTGATTGATTTCTTCAATTTGATACACTCTTGTTTCTTTGCTGCAATTTCCATTAAGAACGGTTGCTGTTCTTGGTTGTTCGAAGGAAGGGGATGATGACATCATCCTAGATGCTTATCCAAAGAAAATTACCAAGCCAAATGGTTTTGATAGCTATTCCAAATCGTTTTAATTTGATTGGCTATGCAGTTTCAGCAAACCGTTTAAGGGCAAACGGTTTGAAACCGTTTGGGAGCAAACGGTTTCAAGATCGTTTTATATGGTTTAACAAGAGTTGACAGTTTGGGAATCTTGTTCCTAATTATGTAGACTAATGACCCTCCAAATTTTAGGGATTAACTCCAAAGGAATCGAGACTTGAAGGCCAATCAATTAGGCAATCAGATTGAATTATGTGCTCATTTTCAACCTGATTAACTTGACCTGGTTGAGCAAACGGTTTCAAGACCGTTTGAGATGGTTGACCAAGCGTTTACCGTATGGGATTCCTGTTCATAATTATGTTTATTAATAACCCTCCAAATTTGAGGAATTAAATCCAAAGGAATCGTGAGTTGAATCCTAATCAATTAGGGAAACCTAATTGGATTAAGTGATGATTTTCAATCTGATTTAATTGAACTTTTTGGGCAAACGGTCTCAATACCATATAAGATGGTTGACCAAGCGTTGACCGTATGAGATTACTGTTACTAATGATGTTGGTTAATGACTCACCAAATTTTATGGATTAATTCCAAACGAGTCATGAGTTGAAGGCTAATCAATTGGGCAAACCCTAATTGAAATCAGTGCTGAAATTCCAATGAGTTAATTAGAGATTTTGGGTTGATTAGCCCAAACGGTTTCAAGACCGTTTGGGGATCACCCCAAGACCTTTTGGAGGTCTGGGGTCAAGTATAGTTGACCAATTGAAGGTCCAAAGGTACTAATCATATTGCAATGTAGTGCTGATTTGTTGATCAACTCGATAGACCAATCCATGATGAATTTTCACTAGAGTCCAAAGGTTGGATGGGCAAACGGTCTCAAGACCGTTTGGAGCTCATCCAAATGGTCTCAAGACCGTTTGGTGGTCACCCAAGACCGTTTGGAGGTCTAGGGTTGAGTATGGTTAGGTGTTTGAAGGTCTAAAGGTACCAAGCTGTTATACAATGCAATGCTGATTTGGTGATCAATCCAATGATCCAAACCTTAATTGGATGGCTTGGATTTGAGTGATATGATGGGAAAACGGTCTCAAGACCGTTTGGAGGTCATCCAAACGACCTCAAGACCGTTTGGGGTCAGGTCATACCCAATTTGGATGATGGTTCAATGGTTTCAATGTAACTAATCTTGCATTGATTAGTGTTGATGGATCATTGATTCCAAACCCTAATTCAATTGAATCAAACCCTAATTGAGGACCAATTGAGGGTTAATTGAGGGTCAAATCAGTTGAAGGTTGACCTATTAAACTCAATTGAAGTATGAGGGTAGGTCCAATTGATGACTGGTTCCATGAATCCAATGATTAAAGGAATCAACATTGGAAACCCTAATTCAATTGGATGTTTTGTGTAATGGAGGTCCAATGTGATTGAATCTCTTGAGAATTAAGATGATGAATGATCCATTGACCCAATGATGATTAGTAATGATAAACAAAGAAGGTACAAAGGTTGAAACCCTAACAGTACCTAAGGGACTAGTACCAATTAAGGAATGAATCCCTAATTGCTTATTAGACCAATGACTTGATACACTACGTTAATCATAGTGGTATGCTCTTGATTGAAGGGTTGATATGACCTAATAAATTTGAGATGATGTTAACATGAATTCATACATGAATATGATTCATGTGGTGATTAAGGGTATGATCCTTAAGAAGAGAGATCATGAAACCCTAATCATGAATATAAACCCTAATTGACAGGGCTTTTGGGTTTTAACCCTAATTGAGGGCAATTCTAAATGTAACCCTAATCTAGGGTGAGGATGTAACCCTAAGTCAGGGTAGTGATGTGTGAAACTCCAATTTAGGGAAATGAGATGTAAAACCCTAATTGGGATGAATAGTGAATCTCTAATTATGGACAATTGAATGAAATCCTAATGGAGATGCATAGTAAACCCAAATTGTGGGTGACTAAGTTGGAAACCCTAGTTGAGGGTGATTCCATGAGAAACCCTAATTAAGAGTTAACATCACATGAATCTCTAATGCTATGTTGTGATGAGAGGCCCTAAGAAGGGTGAAGGTATGTGAGACTCTAATGTGGAGTCATAATACATAAAGCCCTAATCTTGGGCAATATGACAATGAATTATAATCCTAATTTTAAATAAGGGTATAAGGAAACCCTAATGATGAGATAGAAGGAATGGCCTTATAAAGGTGAAACATTTAATGTGGTTGATTATAGGCAAGCTTATTGTCAGCAATGCCTTAATCTGAGATGAGTCCATATCATTAAAGATAGTTGGACCATTCTTATGTGTAACCTATGCACTTTATGGTAAGAGTGATAGGTTAGTGGATGAAAGGATTAAGATGGGAAATACCTTAATCCAAGATAAGCTGGTAACTTAAGAAAGTAGTATGTGATGATCAATGATGAGTTAAAGGAATTAAATTCCATGAGCTGTGTAATCAGGATTGGTTACAGACCAATGCCTGGCGGTGTAATCAGGTTTGGTTAAAGTCCAATACCTGGCAGAGGCTTAATGCCTGTAATCAGGGTTGGTTAAAGTCCAATGCCTGACTGTGTAATCAGGATTGGTTAGAGTCCAATGCATGGCTGTGTAATCAGGTTTGGTTAAAGTCCAATACCTGGCAGAGGCTTAATGCCTGTAATCAGGGTTGGTTAAAGTCCAATGCCTGGCTGTGTAATCAGGATTGGTTAGAGTCTAATGCCTGGCTGTGTAATCAGGATTGGTTAGAGTCCAATGCTTGGCTGTGTAATCAGGGTTGGTTAAAGTCCAATGCCTGGTTGTGTAATCAGGATTGGTTACGGACCAATGCCTGGCTGTGTAATCAGGGTTGGTTAAAGTCCAATGCCTGGCTGTGAAATCAGGGTTGGTTAGAGTCCAATGCCTGGCTGTGTAATCAGGTTTGGAGAAATCCAATACCTGGCAGAGGTGTAATGCCTGTAATTAGGGTTGGTTAAAGACCAATGCCTGGCAGTGTAATCAGGTTTGGAAGAGTCCAATACCTAGCAGAGGCTCAATGCCTGTAATGATGACACAGGATTGGTAATAACCCAATGCCTGTATTAATGATATATGAGTACATGGTAGATGTAATTCCTTATCTGTTTAGCATACTGACTAAGGCCAATAAGTTGAAACAAGAATGTCTCATGGGTGACATATCAAGATAATGAGTGTCACAAGAGAAGTTTGACATGATGGTATAATATGGAGGATAAATGATATACATGTTCTTCCTATTCCTTATTAAGAGAATGCTTTAAACTGCTTATCATCTTCCTATATTTATCTTCTTAAGATGCAATAATAATGTTTCTGGCGGAGAGTTATATCTCTCGCTGGGGCAATTTACAATTGTCTCACCCCCGTGGGATCCAACATTTTTAGGTGGACACGGACAAAGAGGCAGATACTCTTTTGCAGGAAAAGGAAAGCAACAGCTTGGACAGCAGTGAGATCTCAGGTGGAGGCACTGACTGTCAAGTCATATAGATAGTAGTCCTATGTGTCGTCTTTGTACTCTCAGGTCCTCGGAGTTTTCAGTCAGTGTTTTTGATATATCAAACTGAGGTTTTGGCTTGATGCCTCGAGATTCATATGTTGTCTGTATATAATGTTCATAAGGCAGCTGATGTTGTAGTCTCTGAAAAGAGATGGTACAGGTTATATATGTTTGAACCAGAATGTAAATGTTATATAATGGTTCTTGTTGTAAAGGATTTCCTATGTGTGGATCTCTTTGCAAAAAGTTTTAATTTTTAGTGATTTTCGCTAATCCGCTACTTGATGAACGCTTCCGCATTAGTTAATCATGTTTTCGCGAGACGGTCGTTACAATTGTGGTATCAGAGCTCTAGGTTCGTTGAGTCTACAGAGACATAGGACTAAGGTATCGAGTCTGTTTTAAGTGTACTTCAGTATATCTTATAGTGTCTTCTGCTATACAGAAGAAGATATATAACTTAAAGATGTCTGAAGGACATGAAGATTACGTTGCTGAGCGCGATGTTGCTGCACCGGTGGGAGGTGCAAGGGATCAGGAAAGGGATGAACCAGTGCCTGAAAGTCCTCATGTTGATGAAAACATGAGAGGAAACCCAGATGTTCATAATCTTTTTGGGCAACTTATGACTACACTGAGGTATATAGCAGATCGGGTGCCAGTATCAACACCTAGGACACCAGTTCCCAATGAGGGATATGGGTTTGGTAAGACCTTTGAATGACTACGTCGTGTAGGAGCCATAGAATATGCTGGAACATCTGATCCAGCAGATGCTGATCTCTGGCTCACTGAGTTAGAAAAAGCCTTTAAGATCCTTGGTATCCCGGATACTGACAAAGTTAAACATGCTATGTACCTTCTGAAAGGTAGTGCTGGACATTGGTGGACTATAGAAGAGATAAAAAGGAATGACGAAGAGGTTGGATGGGAGGAATTCCGTCGAGAATTCGTCAATAAGTATTTTCCAAGGACTTATTTAGATGAAAAGATCTCACAGTTTGAGAAAATTCGACAGGGAGCCATGTCAATAAGTGAATATGAGGTTAAGTTCATGGAACTTTTGCGATTTTGTCCTCAGATGGCTGCTACTGAGGAAGAAAAGATTCGACATTTTGAGAAAGGACTAAATGCTGAGATGTCCATTCCGGCATCTGCCCTAGAAAGTAGAGAGAGATTTGCCACATTTGTGGAATCAATTCGAAGGATAGAAGGGTCTATGATAAAGAAACATGATACAGACCTTAAAAGAAAGTCTAAACAGTCACAAGGACAAGGAATTAGTGGTACTAAACAATCAAAGATTTCAGTAGTATCGACTCAAGTACAATATAGTGCACCTGAGCAGCAGTCACCTAAAAGGCTTCGAGCTTGCTATAGATGTGGACAGAGAGGACATCTGAGGTGGCAATGTCCAAATAGAAAGTGAGAGGTGACTCAACAGACAAGATACTAGATAACCTGTAATAAGAAAAACTTATTAAGATATAACTTTTTATTTTGAGTTACTTTTTGTTTTTGTTTATAAGAAAGGTAGTTGTTGTTTAGTTCATCTGCATAATCCTTTAAGGATGTGAGGACAAGGTATGTTATAAATGTGTACATGTTGAAGACACTAAACCCCGTTTTGTTATAAAAAGGAGGATTTTTTATTTTGTTTTCCCTATTAGTTGTTATATAGGGAAGAAATGATGAGAACTAGAATTTGAATTCTGTTCAGTATTCTTTTAAATGCTCTATATTGATCTTACCTCTATGAAAGAGGAAGAGGTATAGAAGAGATGCCTGGATAAAATCCAGGGATGTTAAATCTTATGTTATGATAATATGAAAAGCAAGAAATATGATAGCATGTAATTGCATACTACTTGATCTCAGTACTTGTAAACCCTGATCAGGTATACAACTACTGATGATAAAGTGAGTATGGAAACTCTTAGATTGATATATTTTTGATTGCCCTGATCAAGCAATCATTCTGATACAATCTAATGAGTATCATGAAATTGGAAATATGGTATGGATAAATGTATCATATCTTAAGAATAAGAAAGAAGGATCTGATAGGAATTCAGATCAGTATGTGTATATAAGTAAGTAAAAGTATGACCCTCATATGATGAGAAAGAGAACAAGGGAGGTGATCCATGTTCTATAAAGTTGTAAATATGATAAAAGAAAGATGAGAATATGATGTGTTTTCAACACGTGACTGATACCAGGGTAAGGGATTCTAGTATCTAAGAATTATCAGATGGTTTAGGTTGGCTACCCGAAATGGTCAACTATGAAACCAGTCTGATTATATAAAATGATATGAACATCATATGTTTAGGGTTTATGCTTTGCATAAACATAACAACTAAATATGTCTTTAAGATAAGTTCTCATTTGACTCTGAGAATATTGTGTGAAGAAACTTTGTGTTGATCAAAGTTTTATGATGTCTCCATAACAATGAGGTGTTATGAAGAGACATGATAATATGATGAATGAATAACATCTGTTCCCTTTATCTGGGATTTCGGGGACGAAATCCTTGTTAGGGGTTTATAATTTGTAACATCCCTGACCTGGGTTATGCTTTAACCCTAGGTGTTTTGATTAAGAAAGTTGATTATATGCGTGTACTTATCTTGTGAAAGGTAATTAAGGCTCTTGAGGAACTTATATTTCAATTTCAGTCCTTTTTGAATAATGTTGAAGCAATGTTTGCTTATTTTGGACTAAAGTGCAAATTACCAAAGTTGAGGGGTTAACTTGCAAATTGCACATGATAAGATGTTACTCTGATGTTGTGACATCATAAGAATGAATATAATGTAGTGGTATGGTTTTCCCAAGCCTGGACACCAAGATAGAGCTTGTTGGACAATGTTGTGCATTAAAACCTAGTTTTGGAGTAAAGTGCAATTTACCCAAAATCTAGGGTTCAATATGCAAATTACCACTTCAATATGGTCCTTAATATTTCTTGGCATCATGTAGAGAAAATAAAATGAGAGGGACTCCTCATTTGAATTAAGTTGTAGGAGAGAGAATCTTGACATTAAAATAATCAAGAATAATGCCTAATTGAAACCCTAATTCGATTTAGGGCAAAAATGAATAAAAATAATTGAAGGGCTTTCAACCAAAATGTTTTGGGTTGATTTTGAATAAGGATGGACGTTCCTTTAACAAGATAAGGAACGAAAATATCTTAAGTAGGTGAAATGCCACTCACCTTTTTATAAAGAAAAGTAATATCCACTCACATGTGGGATATTATATAATAAGCATTAAGGTGCTTAATTTGCTTTTCTTTAAATTGAGGATAATGAAGGAGAATTAAAGGCAAAGGGATATTCCTCGTATCCATGGAGTTGAGGGGGAAGAGGCGGCCATAATTTTTGGATTAATTGGATTTTTATAAGGCATATTCTCTCTCATCAATTTCTTTATAAAAGTGCCATTTCCAAGCCCAAACCAAGGCCTTCTTCGGATTTTCTTCTTCCCCTTGCTTGCAAAACCGACCAATAAGCTAGGGAGGAGAAGGGAGAACGTACCCAACCTGTGGGTAAGCCCTTGACCTTCGTTCTCCATGATTTCATGGTGGAAATCGAAAATAAATTATGGATTCCTTCTTATTTCGATCTCCTCTTCAACCCTAGCCAACTTTTGCAATCAAAAGCTTGAGGAAGAGCCTAGGGGGAGTTGCAAGAGCTTCATCCACCATTAATGGCGTGAGCTTGGAGCTTTGGATCTCAATTGGAGGCGGGTTTTATAACTCAAACCCTTAAATATTGCTATTGCATCAATTCTCTATGCTTTGTTGATTGATTTCTTCAATTTGATACACTCTTGTTTCTTTGCTGCAATTTCCATCAAGAACGGTTGCTGTTCTTGGTTGTTCGAAGGAAGGGGATGATGACATCATCCTAGATTCTTATCCAAAGAAAATTACCAAGCCAAATGGTTTTGATAGCTATTCCAAATCGTTTTAATTTGATTGGCTATGCGGTTTCAGCAAACCGTTTAAGGGCAAACGGTTTGAAACCATTTGGGAGCAAACGGTTTCAAGACTGTTTGATATGGTTGACAAAGAGTTGAACGTTTGGGAATCTTGTTCCTAATTATGTAGACTAATGACCCTCCAAATTTGAGGGATTAACTCCAAAGGAATCGAGAGTTGAAGGCCAATCAATTAGGCAATCAGATTGAATTATGTGCTGATTTGCAACCTGATTAACTTGACCTGGTTGAGCAAACGGTTTCAAGACCGTTTGAGATGGTTGACCAAGCGTTGACCGTATGGGATTCCTGTTCATAATTATGTTTATTAATAACCCTACAAATTTTAGGGATTAACTCCAAAGGAATCGTTAGTTGAAGCCTAATCAATTAGGGAAACCTAATTGGATTAAGTGCTGATTTTCAATCTTATTTAATTGAACTTTTTGGGAAAACGGTCTCAAGACCGTATAAGATGGTTGACCAAGCGTTGACCGTATAATATTACTGTTCCTAATGATGTTGGTTAATGACTCACCAAATTTTATGGATTAATTCCAAACGAGTCATGAGTTGAAGGCTAATCAATTGGGCAAACCCTAATTGAAATCAGTGCTGAAATTCCAATGAGTTAATTAGAGATTTTGGGTTGATTAGCCCAAACGGTTTCAAGACCGTTTGAGGATCACCCAAACGGTCTCAAGACCGTTTGGAGATCACCCCAATACCGTTTGGAGGTCTGGGGTCAAGTATAGTTGACCAATTGAAGGTCCAAAGGTACTAATCATATTGCAATGTAGTGTTGATTTGTTGATCAACTCGATAGACCAATCCATGATGAATTTTCACTAGAGTCCAAAGGTTGGATGGGCAAACGGTCTCAAGACCGTTTGGTGGTCACCCAAGACTGTTTGGAGGTCTAGGGTTGAGTATGGTTAGGTGTTTGAAGGTCTAAAGGTACCAAGCTGTTATACAATGCAATGCTGATTTGGTGATCAATCCAATGATCCAAACCTTAATGGGATGGCTTGGATTTGAGTGATATGATGGGAAAACGGTCTCAAGACCGTTTGGAGGTCATCCAAACGACCTCAAGACCGTTTGGGGTCAGGTCATACCCAATTTGGATGATGGTTCAATGGTTTCAATGTAACTAATCTTGCATTGATTAGTGTTGATGGATCATTGATTCCAAACCCTAATTCAATTGAATCAAACCCTAATTGAGGACCAATTGAGGGTTAATTGAGGGTCAAATCAGTTGAAGGTTGACCTATTAAACTCAATTGAAGTATGAGGGTAGGTCCAATTGATGACTGGTTCCATGAATCCAATGATTAAAGGAATCAACATTGGAAACCCTAATTCAATTGGATGTTTTGTGTAATGGAGGTCCAATGTGATTGAATCTCTTGAGAATTAAGATGATGAATGATCCATTGACCCAATGATGATTAGTAATGATAAACAAAGAAGGTAAAAAGGTTGAAACCCTAACATTACCTAAGGGACTAGTACCAATTAAGGAATGAATCCCTAATTGCTTATTGGACCAATGACTTGATACACTACGTTAATCATAGTGGTATGCTCTTGATTGAAGGGTTGATATGAACTAATCAATTTGAGATGATGTTAACATGAATTCATACATGAATATGATTCATGTGGTGATTAAGGGTATGATCCTTAAGAAGAGAGATCATGAAACCCTAATCATGAATATAAACCCTAATTGACATGGCTTTTGGGTTTTAACCCTAATTGAGGGCAATTCTAAATGTAACCCTAATCCAGGGTGAGGATGTAACCCTAAGTCAGGGTAGTGATGTGTGAAACTCCAATTTAGGGAAATGAGATGTAAAACCCTAATTTGGATGAATAGTGAATCTCTAATTATGGACAATTGAATGAAATCCTAATGGAGATGCATAGTAAACCCAAATTGTGGGTGACTAAGGTGGAAACCCTAGTTGAGGGTGATTCCATGAGAAACCGTAATTAAGAGTTAACATCACATGAAGCTCTAATGCTATGTTGTGATGAGAGGCCCTAAGAAGGGTGAAGGTAAGTGAGACTCTAATGTGGAGTCATAATACATAAAGCCCTAATCTTGGGCAATATGACAATGAATTATAATCCTAATTTTAAATAAGGGTATAAGGAAACCCTAATGATGAGATAGAAGGAATGGCCTTATAAAGGTTAAACATTTAATGTGGTTGATTATAGGCAAGCTTATTGTAAGCAATGCCTTAATCTGAGATGAGTCCATATCATTAAAGATAGTTGGACCATTCTTATGTGTAACCTATGCACTTTATGGTAAGAGTGATAGGTTAGTGGATGAAAGGATTAAGATGGGAAATACCTTAATCCAAGATAAGCTGGTAACTTAAGAAAGTAGTATGTGATGATCAATGATGAGTTAAAGGAATTAAATTCCATGAACTGTGTAATCAGGATTGGTTACAGACCAATGCCTGGCGGTGTAATCAGGTTTGGTTAAAGTCCAATACCTGGCAGAGGCTTAATGCCTGTAATCAGGGTTGGTTAAAGTCCAATGCCTGACTGTGTAATCAGGATTGGTTAGAGTCCAATGCATGGCTGTGTAATCAGGTTTGGTTAAAGTCCAATACATGGCAGAGGCTTAATGCCTGTAATCAGGGTTGGTTAAAGTCCAATGCCTGGCTGTGTAATCAGGGTTGGTTAGAGTCCAATGCCTGGCTGTGTAATCAGGATTGGTTAGAGTCCAATGCCTTGCTGTGTAATCAGGGTTGGTTAAAGTCCAATGCCTGGCTGTATAATCAGGATTGGTTACGGACCAATGCCTGGCTGTGTAATCAGGGTTGGTTAAAGTCCAATGCCTGGCTGTGAAATCAGGGTTGGTTAGAGTCCAATGCCTGGCTGTGTAACCAGGTTTGGAGAAATCCAATACCTGGCAGAGGTGTAATGCCTGTAATTAGGGTTGGTTAAAGACCAATGCCTGGCAGTGTAATCAGGTTTGGAAGAGTCCAATACCTGGCAGAGGCTCAATGCCTGTAATGATGACACAGGATTGGTAATAACCCAATGCCTGTATTAATGATATATGAGTACATGATAGATGTAATTCCTTATCTGTTTAGCAGACTGACTAAGGCCAATAAGTTGAAACAAGAATGTCTCATGGGTGACATATCAAGATAATGAGTGTCACAAGAGAAGTTTGACATGATGGTATAATATGGAGGATAAATGATATACATGTTCTTCATATTCCTTATTAAGAGAATGCTTTAAACTGCTTATCATCTGCCTATATTTATCTTCTTAAGATGCAATAATAATGTTTCTGGCGGAGAGTTATATCTCTCGCTGGGGCAATTTACAATTGTCTCACCCCCGTGGGATCCAACATTTTTAGGTGGACACGGACAAAGAGGCAGATACTCTTTTGCAGGAAAAGGAAAGCAACAGCTTGGACAGCAGTGAGATCTCAGGTGGAGGCACTGATTGTCAAGTCATATAGATAGTAGTCCTATGTGTCGTCTCTGTACTCTCAGGTCCTCGGAGTTTTCAGTCAGTGTTTTTGATATATCAAACTGAGGTTTTGGCTTGATGCCTCGAGATTCATATGTTGTCTTTATATAATGTTCATAAGGCAGCTGATGTTGTAGTGTCTGAAAAGAGATGGTACAGGTTATATATGTTTGAACCAGAATGTAAATGTTATACAATGGTTCTTGTTGTAAAGGATTTCCTATGTGTGGATCTCTTTGCAAAAAGTTTTAATTTTTAGTGATTTTCGCTAATCCGCTACTTGATGAACGCTTCCGCATTAGTTAATCATGTTTTCGCGAGACGGTCGTTACAGTGTTGTTGCATGAAAAAGGTCATATCCTTAAAATCTTAAACTACAAAATCTTTCTGTAACACCACTTGAGGAAGTGTTTGAACTAGTCAACATTAGGACTTAGTACATAAATGGAAGTCTGAATCAACTCGGGAATGTGAATGATGAAGATGTTGAGCCTAAACTGACCAAACCATAATGAGATCTTAAATGAAAATACAAGAAATAAACCTTTAGATCACCCTAAACACATGTCAATTAAGAGGGACATATCATAATATAATGAAAGGCATTATCTCTTAGTTGTGTGATTCCATTTGTTTTCCATTCATTTTTTACTCACCACCTCAATATTCATGAGTACTCCTAGTTATTTTCGTTGTTTGAATTACATGGCATGATAAGAACCTAATAGTTAGTTTGCTTGCATTTGAAAAAGAAAGAAAAGCATTGCATTTGTATGCATTAATGATTTTAGTGCATACCATCTTAGCTTGCATTACACAGTTCATGTAGTTACATACATTTCAACGGTGCATGCATATTTTCCTAAATATGTAGATTTTAATTTCAAGTTATGAAGCTAAAGTGCAGGAATATACCTCCTAGAAAAAAAGGAAGAAAAAGAAAAAAAATCATGAAAGCAGGATGCATAAAAATTAGTCTTGCTGAAGAAAAAAGAAGAAGAAGAAAATTGTTCAAAAGAAACAAGGAGAAAGTATATCATGCATGCTTGTTTTTGTGATAATTTAATCCACATGTGCATTATTTTGAGTTGTCAAACAAACTCAACTTGTTCATACATGTGTCATTTCATAAAAAGAAAAATTTAGGCATTAGGATTCATGCATGACATTCTTTTCATCCATAAAGGTTCATTATTCTCTATGCATAAATATGTTGGATGTACTTATGAATTTTCATTTTCCACCCATCTTGAATCATTAATTGCTCTTATTGGTAGGCCACTTTAATGATTTATCTCCTCATTCATGCTTATACAGAGATCTTCTTCCAAGTAGTTGGTAGTTAGGAAAGAGCAATTTAGTGTAGGGAATCACACAATACACCAAGTGAATGTCTGAGTAATTATGATGTTAATTGATTTCTTGATAGTGTCATTGACTAAAAGGTGGACATCTTTTATGTAATTTTTTGTCATTTTAGAGCAATTATTAGTTCAGTGGTCAGTAAAGTCCGGTTTAGGGTTTGATAGGTGGATATGATTAAGAAAGGAATGTATGTGTTATGTCCTTTTGTAGACATTTGTCAAACAGATCTGAGAGAGTGTTGCTCGAGGACAAGCAACATTTAAGCTTAGGGGAGTTTGATGTATGTGTTTTTAGTCGTTATTACATGCACATTTTCCCTTGATTTTATGTGTAGATTAGTCATTTATTTGATTTATTATGCATGCAATGACATAGATGACCTGTTTCTATTGAATGCATCAAATTATATGATTTTAGCTGTTTTATGTAGTATTTTACGCATCCCAAGTACTTATGTTGTTTTTTTGTGCGTTTTCAGGTACAAGGAAGTTCCATAGACTTGGTGCTGCCGACATGGTAACAGTCGGTGGTACCGACTTGACGTCAGTGATGGACCCAAAACTCACCCAGACTCAGTGCTGCCGACAGCAAAAGCTGGTGGTACCGAAATAGCATCAGTAAATCCCAGCATGATTCGAGAAAACTTGATGCTACTGAGTTTCCAACTCGTTATGTAAGAAGGCGGGATCACCCCCTTACTAAAAAATTTGAAGAATAAAACATCCATTGTGAACACACTCAAAGGTATGCTAGAATAGGTGCAAAATTGGTATTCAAAACAACCAAAGTATAACAACGGAATAAAAATAATGACTATATTCACTTTTCACAAAAGATTACAAAAGTACATCATAATATCCCATAAGGATTTACATGTATGATACAACATAAGGATCTAAGTAGAGGGAAATCTAAACCATAACAACTTTGTCTCCAAGCTTTAACTCCTGAAACTAGTCCAAAACTTCATGCCTTATCATCCAAGTCCTTCACCTAGGGTTGGAAGCATACACCAGTAAGAAGAGAAAATAGATGACATCAACAAAGGCTGGTATGTGCATACTAAATAGGAAATTGAGCAATATATAGAATAAAGGACATCAAATATAAAAGGCTTCCCATAGAAAGGATAAGGTCCACCCAAATGGGTATCAAGAGAAAAGGAACTGAAATCATATGATAACAAAAGAATACTTGCCATTAATAAAACATGAAGATTGTGCCACACAAGCACATGTAAAGAATTAGGGCACACACCCCATATCATCAACCTGCATGCATGTGAGATAAACATAGCCCTAGAACAAATAAACACAAAGGCATCCAAGTCTCATAAACTTGAAACCTGATAGAGAAATGAATACTTCTAATCTTCCAAATATACAAAACATGGGCCAAGAATCACACATCTTACCCTAGGTATGAGGTTCCTTTCCATCTTAAAAGAGCAGGAAATATCACATCTGTTCGATAGGAAATAACACATCTGCCATAAAATGCAATTACACTACTCTAATGCTACTAAATCACATAGCATGTTAAATGTAGAGGCAAGTAGAAAGTATAGTTAGAATATATAAACTAGTCACCACATAAGTGACCAACATATACATCCACCTCATCAGTGGGCAAAAGACATCACATGTCATCTTTTAGAGTTCCATCATGAACAAAGCATAAGATAAGAGTTCAAAAGAATATCCATGATCACATGATCAATATAAAATTAGGTAGTTCACATGAACCATGATTTTCAAAAGAAAAGACATTGTGTATAGGCTAATGTCCATAGGATAAAGAGAATGAATAAGCATAGGTGAATTGCTCAACATATAAGAATAGGGGATACATCATACCTCAACTTCAGATTCTAAATAGTCCAAGTCAGTCCTAGATCCAAGCCTAGGCCTCCAAAGAACCTCTAGGGAAGGTGGACATGTCCAATAAGTAAGGTTCCCAATCTTAGAGAGGATGGTTTCTCCAACAAAGCTCCTATCTCAAGCAAGAAGCACCTTCTCCACTTTAGAGGTCCAAAACCCTAATAAAAGAACATGGAGATGAGGTGTTTATGGGTTCTAGGTGGGGTTTCACCATGGAAGGCCATGGTTCCGACATGGAGGAAGGTGGAAAGAAGACTAAAAACATGAAAATAGGGAAGGAAAGGAGGATACTTACTAGTTTTGGTCAAAATCACCAAGGAGGAGCTTAAAAATCCTAAATAGAGAAATTTGGAACCCTAGGAGCCTTCTTCACCAAGGTAGGAACCTCCTTTTATCTTGGGATAACACCTTCATGGGAAAAAAGAGTAGGAATGATGCTCTAAGCTAGAGGAAAGAAAGAAGAGCAAGAGTTTTCAAATTGGGAGTTGGGAAGGGGTGGATATGTCTATATAAAGGAAGAGGCCAAGTATGAGGTGTCTATGAGACTTTCCATGTGTCATGTATAAGGGTGTCCATGAACATGCAAGACTTTATGGATAAGGAAGAACTCAAGCATCAGTTGTCAAGTTACGTTCCATGTGTCCAATGCTAAGGGTGCCTATGGACATGCAAAACTTTATGGATAAGGAAGAAGTCAAGCATGAGGTGTCCATGGAGCTTTCCATGTGTCTTTCGTCTAGGGATTTCATGGCCATGCAAGAGGAAAGCTCATAGAGGCTTCTTGAATATCAAATATCGGTTTATGGACACTTATAGGCCATCCCAACTGACCTCCAATCAAAGAAATAACCCCATTAGTTCATAGCTTCTAAAGATAAGCTCGTTTATAAAGAGAGTAATCCCTAAAATGCTCTGGGAAAGAAACACCTTCAAACCAAGGTGCAACAAGGTACCCCATGGTTCAAAAAATCGAGAATGGTAAGGGAATATATAAGAATTATAATGAATGTGATAATTTTCAAAGAAAACCTCCCAATTGGGTAAATTGCATAAAAGTCCTGAATGTACCTAAAATTGCATAACTTGCACAAACAACATCCAAATTAGACCAAACTTCATCCACAAGTTATCTCTGATGTGTTGAATATGAATTTGCCATTATTTCCATATTTTGTTTGGTGAACTTATTTCCATATTTTGAAGTTATATAATCAAATTATTCATTACTTATGCCTTTTACTCATTTTCTCTCTCCTAAACTTATCCTAATATTTCAAGGTTGTCCAAATTAGATGAAGTTTGACATGTAGGCTAACCCATTGGTTGATAGCTTCTAAAGATAAGTTCATTTATAAAGAGAGTAATCCCTAAAATGCTCTTGGAAAGAAACACCTTCAAACCAAGGTGCAACAAGGTACCCCATGGTTCAAAAATCGAGAATGGTAAGGGAATATATAAGGATTATAATGAATGTGAAAATTTTCAAAGAAAACCTCCCAATTGGGTAAATTACATAAAAGTCCTGAATGTACCTAAAATTGCATAACTTGCACAAACAACATCCAAATTGGACCAAACTTCATCCACAAGTTATCTCTGATGTGTTGAATATGAATTTTCCATTATTTACATATTTTTAAGTTATATAATCAAATTATTAATTACTTATGCCTTTTACTCATTTTCTCTCTCCTAAACTTATCCTAATATTTCAAGGTTGTCCAAATTAGATGAAGTTTGACATGTAGGCTAATTTTGATATGTAGACTACAAATTTGAAGTTTGTTTCCAATTTTGAGACTTCTTTTTATGAGATGTCATATGGCCCATTAACGGCCCATTGTCTAAATTATTCATCCAATTATGTTCCTTATCTTCATATTAATACCAAAATGAGTTATGTTGCATATTTTATGTATCCATTATTAACCTAAGACTAATGTGAAAACATTAGGCTACATTAGAGTGATAAATTCATGTATTAGCTCATTATCATACTAAACATCTATTTAGGTCTAACCTTCAACTCTGTTTGTCTAAGTCCAAAATGTCAACTTCTAGGGTAGGGTCTGAGATCTAGTATGTTACATCACACCACCCCTTAAAGGGATTTCTTCCTCGAAATCAAAACATCCACATATAAGAAAACAACTTATTCACCACCCCTTAAAGGATTCATCTTATTAAGTCAAAAATATTCTTTAGGTATAAAAGGTTCAACTACACTTCCTTACATCCAACTACATAAGCATCGTGAAAAAAAAGAAACATAACTTGTAAAGACTAACTATGAACTATGGGTTAACTTGCTCTTATCCATCCTCAAACAAGTCTTTACACCTGGGAAACTAGTTCAACATATTAGGGTCCCTAAAGTTAAATCATATACATGTCTAAGGCTACTATTGTCTAAAACATGCTATTTTAGACAATTCATATCAACTTAGGCCAGTTCGGTATCATATGGATTCGGGAGTCCTCGTAAACCAAGCTAGTGGTGTGGAGGAAAATCTTTCCAGCCCCCAAACCCTGATCCTTTCTAGACACCTTTGCTTTCAACTTCATGTCTTAGTAGCTGCCTAAAGGCCAAACTAAACAACCTCAAGTTACTGTGGTTACTTATGCATCTTTTAGTTGTAAGCGTTTTAGGGATCTATTCATCATTATTCTAATGTGAAAATATAGGATCCTAAATCAACCCTTCATCATCTACTGATCAACTCTAGGGCAAACATGTCACTTAACGGTAAGGCAAGTATTCTAACTAGGGAGACAAAATTGAAATAGTCAGATTCTGACTACTATGGGCTCTGATACATGCTGTAAGGAGGCATGATCACCCCCTTACTAAAAATTTGAAGAATAAAACATCCATTCCAAACACACTCAAAGGTATGCTGGAATAGGTGCAAAATTTTCAAACTTCAATAAATGGTATTCAAAACAACTATAGTATAGAAGCGGAATAAAAATAATGACTATATTCAATTATTACAAAAGATTACAAAAGTACATCATAATATCCCATAAGTGTTTACATGTATGATACAACATAAGGATCTAAGTAGAGGGAAATCTAAACCATAACAACTTTGTCTCCAAGATTTAACTCCTTAAACTAGTCTAAAACTTCATGCCTTATCATCCAAGTCCTTCACATAGGGTTGGAAGCATACCCCAACAAGAAGAGAAAATAGATGACATCAGTAAAGGCTGGTATGTGCATACTAAATAGGAAATTGAGTAATATATGGAATAAAGGACATCACATATAAAAGGCTTCCCATAGAAAGGATAAGGACTGCCCAAATGGGTATCAAGAGAAAAGGAATTGAAATCATATGATAATAAAAGAATACTTGCCATTTATAAAACATAAATATTGTGCCACACAAGCACATGTAAAGAATTAGGGCACACACCCCATATCATCAACCTGCATGTATGTGAGATAAACATAGCCATAGAATAATATAAACACAAAGGCGGCCAAGTCTCATAAACTTGAAGCCTGATAGAGAAAGAAATACTTGCAATCTCCCAAATATAAAAAACATGGGACAAGAATCACACATCTTGCCCTGGGTATGAGGTTCCTTTCCATCCCAAAAGAGTAGGAAATATCACATCTGCTCGGCAGGAAATAACACATCTGCCATAAAAACTAATGCAATTATACTACTCTAGTGCAACTGAATCACATAGCATGTTAAATGTAGAGGCAAGTAGAAAGTATAGTCAATATATATAAACTAGTCACCACATAAGTGACCAACATATACATCCACCTCATAAGTGGGAAAAAGACATCACATGTCATATTTTAGAGTTCCATCATGAACAAAGCATGAGATAAGAGTTCAAAAGAATATCCATGATCACATGATCAATATCAAATAAGGTAGTTCACATGAACCATGATTTTCAAAAGAAAAGACATTATGTATAGGATAAAGTCCATAGGACAAAGAGAATGAATAAGCATAGGTGAATTGCTCAACATATAATAATAGGGGATACATCATACCTTAACTTCAGATTCTAAACAGTCCAAGTCAGTCCTAGATCCAAGCCTAGGCCTCCAAAGAACCTCTAGGGAAGGTGGACAAGTCCAATAAGTAAGGTGGCCAATCTTAGAGAGACTGGTTTCTCCAACAAAGCTCCTATCTCAAACAAGAAGCACCTTCTCCACTTTAGAGGTGAAAAACCCTAACAAAAGAACATGGAGATGAGGTGTTTATGGGTTCTAGGTGGGGTTTCACCATGGAAGGCCATGGTTCCGACCTGGAGGAATGTGGAAGGAAGACTAACAACATGAAAATAGGGAAGGAAAGGAGGATACTTACTAGTTTTAGTCAAAATTACCAAGGAGGAGCTTAAGAAATCCTAAATAGAAGGGATAAAAAAAGAAATCTTAAATAGAGAAATTTGGAACCCTAGGAGCCTTATTCACCAAGGTAGGAACCTCCTTTTATCTTGGGCAACACCTTCATGGAAAAATAGAGTAGTAATGATGCTATAAGCTAGAGGAAAGAAAGGAGAGCAAGAGTTTTCGAATTGAGAGTTGGGAAGGGGTAGATATAGCTATATAAAGGAAGAGGTCAAGTATGCGGTGTCTCTGAGACTTTCCATGTGTCTTGTATAAGGGTGTCTATGGACATGCAAGACTTTATGGATATAGAAGAATTCAAGCATGAGGTGTCAAGTTACTTTCCATGTGTCCAATGGTAAGGGTGCCTATGGACATGCAAACCTTTATGGATAAGGAAGAAGTCAAGCATGAGGTGTCCATGGAGCTTTCCATGTGTCTTTCGCCTAGGGATTTCATGGCCATGTAAGAGGACAGCTTATAGAAGCTTCTTGAATATCAAATTTTGGTTTATGGACACTTATAGGCCATCCCAACCGACCTCCAATCAAAGAAATAGCCCCATTGGTTGATAGCTTCTAAGGATAAGCTCATTTATAAAGAGAGTAATCCCTAAAATGCCCTTGGAAAGAAACACCTTCAAACCAAGGTGCAACAAGGTACCCCATGGTTCAAAAAATTGAGAATGGTAAGGGAAAATATAAGGATTATAATGCATGTGACAATTTGCAAAGAAAACCTCTCAATTGGATAAATTGCAGACAAGTCCTGAATGTACCTAAAATTGCATAACTTGCACAACCAACATCCAAATTGGACCAAACTTCATCTACAAGTTAGTTATGATGTTTTGAATATGAATTTTCTATTATTTCCATATTTTGAAGTTATGTAATCACATTATTGATTACTTATGCCTTTTACTCATTTTCTCTCTCCTAAATTTATCCTAATATTTCAAGGTTGTCCAAATTAGATGAAATTTGACATGTAGGCTAATTTTGATATGTAGATTATGAATTTGAATTTTTTTCCACTTTTGAGACTTATTTTTATGAGATATTTCATACGGTCCATTGTCTAAATTATTCATCCAATTATGTTCCTTATCTTCTTGCATATTTTATGTATCCATTATTAACCTAAGACTAATGTGAAAACATTAGGCTATATTAGGGTGATAAATTCATGTATTAGCTCATTAGGATCATACTAAACATCTATTTATGTCTAACCTTCAACCTCATTTGGCTAAGTCCAAAATGTCAACTTCCAGGGTAGGGTCCAAGATCTAGTATGTTACACGGTACTACCGAGTCGACGTCAGGGAGGTGGTTCAAAAATTATATAACTCGGTGCTATCAAGTCCACTCAATAGTATTGACACAATCGGGATCGCACGACTAAACCTAAGTGACTCGGTACTACCGACTCACCTAGTTGATACCACTGAGTCTTCCCGATCAAACCATCCACATGTTTCACTTTAATGTAATAGTGGATGTTATTTTGTACCCTAAGTGACTTCTATGACTTAGGGGGACGACAGACAGACCAAAAGAGGACAGCTGTTTTCCATTGCACGACAACTAGAGAGAGAGAAGAGAAGAACCGAGGACCAAAAGCTTCAACCAGGAAGATCCGCGCACCTCCGGAGGACGATTCTACTACTAGAAGACAACAAAACACACGTACAACAGAGGGGATCTTCCGGACGGGCAGAGATTTAGGGGTTACTTTAGTTTCCTAATGTTTGCTATATTTTTCTTCTTCCTTTCCATGTATTCGTCGATAAAAATCATGCAAGGCTAAAAACCTTTATTCCTTAAGATCCGGGAGTAGCCCAGATATACACTGTAAGTGATTTCTATGCATTAATATCAATTTTATCTCTTTTTACTGGATATAGATCTATGAATGCTTTGTGTTCCATTTGTTAATGATCACCATAAGTGGATAAATAGACGCTTAGTCATCTCGGAAGAGATATTAAGGGTTGGAAAGCATAGTTTTACCCGTGTATTGTGCCCTTTGGGAAAATCAGAGTGTAAACGGGAGGAGAAACCCAGAGAATAATCATAAAACATCTAACGAATCAACAAATAACTACGGAAGTGGGATTGGCATTAGATTAAGAAATGAATTACACTGCGGGAGCTGGTAATTCTGACTACATGCTCCTTATCAAGGGATTGAGATAATAGATATTAGTGTGTGAGGTTAATTAGTAGTGTTATCTGTGGTGAAACCAATGTCCTAAGGAATTCATTCCATCTCTGATTAATTCAAACCTTTAATTTATTTTGTTTCTGCATTAGTTTTGTAGCTTAAACCAATTCAACCATTTACAAATGACCTAGCTGATTAGACTGCAGTTAGTAGTAGTCTACTGGAGAAACGTTTCCCCATGTTTGACTCGGGCCTCAAAAGGGCCTATATTACTTTGATACGTTCACTTGCGTATAACGCATGATAAACATGTTTCAATATCACTACCAATGTAGTTTGGAGCCTATTGGGTCACACACATAGGATGTATTGGAATATGAGTATAATTGGAGCCCAGCTAGTAGGAAACCTCAACTACAAAAGGAGCCCTTAGACTTCATTCCAAATTTGCCTTCTATGTGCCTCTAAGAGCCCATAATCTCCCTCAAACTTGTTTACTACTCTACATTCAATCTGAATGAGTTAGGATCCTTGTAAGAGAGTTACTCTAATGTACATCTTGTGAAGCTCTCCACTCTTTTTCCCAATCTCTCTCTAGCAACTTGGTGGTTTAAAGGTGACTTCCTTGAAGAAGGAAGGATTTATCAAATGATGAAGATCTTCTATGAGAATGGTAAGTCCTTGGAGAAGGCACAACATTCTTGGTAGATAGATAGATTAGACCGTTGTAATGATTATTGGCTCCTTGATATGAAAAGGAGTGCTAGTTCAGCCCCTGTGCTTGAATTGGGTGGTCATATTGTAGTAACTCACATAGTGCAATATATAGAGTGAGACAAGGCTACACATTTTAGAGATTTACCCCTCTAGGTAGTCAATGTATATCTCTTAGTTTGGAGGTCCGAATCATTATATATCTTAGCCTTCTTTTGGTGTTTTTTCAATCTCTCTCTTCCTTCCTTTTCAATATTGCAATATCATTTAGCAAATATATTAAAAGTCTAATGTGTTTTGTTTAGGTGGTTTTATCTCTATTCACCCCCTCTAGAGCCCATAGATCCAAGAATAAACATATATAAAAATAGACTGGGTCTTTGGAGTGGCAGGAGACATAAGTAATAATTGGGACCATCAAAAGGATGATAAGATTTATAGATGGCAGTATATATAGTAACGAAAGAGGTTCCTATAGACACAAGTCCAACCTCTCACTGGACGTAGTCTTTGGAGTTTTTGGGTTTGGATCTAAAAGGAAACATAGGTAAACTTACTGACATCTTGAAAAGATTTGATGTCTAAACCTCTGAGGTACATATGAAGCATGGACAAGCACCACTATAGACCATCGAAGCATGGGCCATCACCATACGTCCCCGACATCAATGAATCCCACAATTAAAATCATCAATTGCAGAGCCAATAAAAGTTGAGAGTGTCGTTCAAATAGAAAATAACAACTTGGACATCCCAACACATGATTAGAGAAGAAGGAGCTCACCTTAAGAGTCCTGAAGCAAAACCAAACGACCCATCATTCCCAGAATCATAGCCACACTTTCCTTGATAAAACATAGGTTTACGGAAACATAACATACTAAAATCTTCACTCCATACATAAGACGAGATATGTTAATAGATAAGATATCAAACTCTAGATCTCGTAAAAGAAAGGAGACCAAACACCCTTTAAAAGTATCTCGTTGGAGGAAGAGTCCATGTTACTCATCAAAGATCTAATGCATACTAGCATAGTGCTCGGACCTTTTTGAATCCCCTCACGGACATCAAGAAGCAACTCACGGACAAAGAGGAGTTTTGGACATCTTTTCCTGGCTTATCTTACAAAAATAATTGAACATATATTTGAAAAAAGTGTTTTCCTAGAAAGGTCATTGCTTATTTTGAATTCCCTCTTCCTTGGACCCTTAATATCATCTTTGATGACATGTGTGATTCTCTTTTTGAACTTTTTTTCCTCCGTGGGGCTTTGTGAGTTCAAACCGACATAGTAGATTTGGTCTTTCATTTGATATAATTTATAAAATATTCCCCTCACTAAGGAGTATAGTTTAGCATTTTAATAAAATTTCGCACTCTTAAGTAATACGTTCTTGTTTAGATTACTCTATATCGTCTGCTAGACTAAAATTCATATGGGCTGTGTTGGATCTAATTAATAGTTTTATTACCACAGGTTCCAAGATGATGATTGCATTGAATCTAGTACACGATCTAGCATTGTTTAATACTAATCAAATAATTCAAGCCAAAAATTAGTTTACTTAATCCTAATTGAGATCTAGTTTCAGTTCAAAGAATAGTACACGAGATTAAACACGGTTTATCTAATGCCATCTCCCTATATTAAATTTTAAACTGCAAGTTGTGTGGTTAGAGAGTAGTATAAGACGGACAGGTTTGTCTTTTATACCGTGTGACATAATCAAAGGCAAAAGGATTACGTGGAATTTATGGTAAACTATACATAAATAAAAGTTATACGTTCCACCAAACGTCACGTGCTCCACTTTGTTTTGACCTTAATATCCCCTTCCAACGTTCACTTGTTCTGTTCTGATCAGACGGGTGGCCTTCCGGTCTTTCGGCCCTAACTCCCTTTACCTTGTACACACATCAGAAAGAAGAATCTCACAGCTTACCGTCCGCATTCCGCCAATTCGCCGGCTCAACTGCTATCATCCCAGATCATCCGATCAGGTTGAAGGCAAACTAAGAACAAATTTTCCCAGATTGATTTGCTTATTGGATAGCTCAAAAAGAGAAGACTGAATCATGGATTCGACTCGGCAGCCTCCGCCTCTGTCTCGTTCTCCCTCTCCATCGTCTCAGCATCAGCAATTGCAGGTGGAGATCACGGTGGTCTCCGCCAAGCACCTGAAGAACGTTAACTGGAAGCAAGGTGACCTGAAACCCTACGCCGTGGTGTATCTCGATCAGGATCGCCGTGTCGCCACCAAACCCGATGAGGAGGGCTCCACGAAGCCCGTGTGGAACGAGCGCTTCGTCCTCCCCGTCCCGACTCCCTCGCTGGAGGATGCCGTACTCTGCGTCGAGGTATTCCACTCCAAACCTTCGGAGACCCCCAAGTCTCCCTTCGTCGGCGCTGCTCGATATCCTCTCATGGAGCTGCTACCCTCGAAAGAAAAGCAGCCGCTTTATGACCAGTGTAATCATCACGGCGCTCAAATTCGCCAACCACGCTCCTCACCTCCTGTCATCAGAATCCTCGAGCTGCGCCGCTCCTCCGGTCGGCCACATGGCAAAATCTGCCTCAAGGTTTCTCCCATCATAGAGCTCCCGCCCCCATATACAGCTCCCCCTATGCCTATTCCACATACTACTACTACTGCTACTACCCCTTCAGTCCCGCCACCTCCACCTGCAGATTACCACCGTCTTTCGTCCCCTTCCCCTAATTCCTCTGGTTGCTTTGATACTAACTATTCCGATTATGCAACTGCGGCTCCTCCTCCGCCTACTGTGCCCGAGGACTACAGGAGATATTCCTCCCCATCAACTCATCCACTACCAAACCACTACGTGGCTAACCCTCTGCCATCTGCACAGATGCCTCCTCAGTCTCGCCCGCCGTACAACAATATGGGTTCATTCCCGGAGGCTCCCCCCTTCCAATTTGGCATCGGCTATCGTTATCCCCCCTTTACTGGTTCGGGATACTACTCTGCTCCACCAGCGCCTCCTAGGATGTTGCAGCAGAACGTGACGCCCCCACCACCATCACTTCATGGCAGCTCCATATCTACTCGTGATTTCCCTTCCAGCAGTGGCCCTTCTGCGCCTTTGGATTACTACGCCTCGTCGACAGCTCCTTATCAGTACAATCAGCATAGGGAAAGAGTCATCGGGTCTGGCAGTGTGGGAACAGGTTTGGACGTGGGGGCTCCTTCTGTGATGAGCTCTTTCCACGGGTTGAGTCTGGAGGAGGGGACAACATTCCCTAGAAACTATGAGGAGGATGGAGTTGTGCGCAACAACCGTGATATGGGAGCTAGAAATGGCAACTACAGAGACTTCCGTGCAGGCTTTTAGGAAGGATACTGAGAGGTGCATCCTATTGCTATCTGAACGATACTCTTGCTGCTTATGCTTATTTGTGAAGTATTATTGCTATAGCAGTCTTGAAGGTGTTTCCTATGTGCTGAGGGTATACTTATCTTCTATTAACCTGTACAGTCTTATTTATTTTATTCTTCATTTGAAGAAACATGTGCAATAAGAACTTACAGTTTTACTACACGTGTTTAATTTGCCCTTGGAAGTTTTTCCCAACAAATACTTGTATAGCATCTCAAATTTACTGCTGTCTAAAGTAAAAGTGATTTTCTATTTTGTTTATATGCATCTTCTCCTCCTTTACTTTCCTAAGGCTTCTTTGTGTTCACATTTTAAGCATGTTTGTTCTGTGTGAAGGTAAGAAGTTAAGACCTGCTATTTACTTGAAAATCTCCATTTGTGCCTCGTTTTACTGTTTGGCTGCATACTTTTGCTTTCAGTATTTGTATATAGTCAGTGTAGTTCGTTATATTCCCTATAATGTTACTAATATATTTAACACCGTCATATAACTAAACTCTCAAGGATGGGAAAAGTCCCAAGATCTGATAACTCTTAATAACAGGTTGGCACGAGGGTAATTGCCAAGTTCCTGATAGTGGCAGGCAACGTAGGAAAAACTATCTAGGCGCAAACACATGCTCCCTACGCTGTTGCCTAGGCCACAATATTGCATTAAAATAAAACTGTCGACGTACCCCCCCCCCCCCCCCACACACACACACTCCCTACCATGTTAGGGTTGGCTACATGCCAGCTTTGTTATTCATATCAAGATGTAAAGATTCAAAATATGTTTATATGCTCTTCCAAGGTCGATCTAGGCCTGCCTCTTTTTTCTTTTAACTACGAGCGACTCTATATCATTGCTTCGAATAGGCATGTCAGTCAGACTCTGTCGCACATGTCCATGCCGTCTCAAACAACCTCACACAACTTGTCCCCAATGCTTGCCACCCCCACTTTGATCTTGGTATTGTCATTTCTCAGTGTCTTTCCTTGCCTTTCCATACATCTATCCCAACATACACGTTTTGGTTACATTCATCTTTTTGAGGCCTTGTTTCTTCACCGCCCAATACTCACTCCCATATAGAATGGCTGATCGTATACTATTATGTAAAATTCATATATTGATATCTTAAATGCATACAAACATATACACCTAGTTAGAAGTATAACGACATTTTGGAAAAAAGTTTTTTTTTTGTATTTTTGGCCTTTCGATGTTCTTCTTGAATAAAAAAGGTAGGTTGGTGCATTTTGCCGATTTTGCCACTTTTTTAAAATATTTCATGATATAAAACCCTTCACAGACTTAATGAAATTTTCAATTCTTTTGATACATAATTTTATAAAGTTCGATTCCGTGTTTAAGATTTACTAACAAGTTTGATGGGCCTCTTATGATGTGTCCTAATACAAAAATATTGGAGTGGGTCATGTTTTGCAATGAGCTAAAGTGAATATGTCATTAAATAATGATGCACCATCCTTGTTGCATATACTAAGGCCAAGGGATACTTCTTGATTGTCATGTATCATGCCTCATTTTCATTAAAATTCTTCAGGATATAATTTATGAGATGCTCATTGTTGGTTGTTTATTGGCTTAAGACCATTCCCATAGACGTTTATGTAACACCTCAATTTTTAAATCACATGAGCGGAAGCTAACATTTTTTTCTTTTCCAGGGGAGTGTTACTAACATGATATACATTACAATAATCATAGAAAAGAACCATTAAAAACTATGTACAAAATAAATTCTCACCATATTCACATAACATAAATTGGTTTACATCAAACTTTATAAGAAAAACTATAACATATGATTTAAAATAATTTACTTGTATCATAAGTTCTGAGATCATGTAGATGGCGCCCCACCAAGCAAACCTCTCAAAGTTGTCACTGCATCATCTGGTCATTACTCCCTCCTGAAGTTCTGTACCTGCGGACATCTCATCCCCAAACATGCAAAAAGGGAAACCTGGGTTACAGTAAGTGTCATTGAATTCTTAATATGATAAATATAAATATGATATAATTTAATGTTGATCTAATATCTGAAAGCTATAAACTTATATTGAATCGATGTTTCTTTTATTTATGTCTTTTATATAAATTGTGGCCACCATTATACGATAAGTCCTCCTTTGTTGACACCGAAGTGTCCTCAATGGTGCAACACACCCTCTGTTGGCACTACGTGCCCTCTGTTGATACCGAAGTGTCCTCTATGGTGCAATGCACCCTCTCTCGGCACTACTTGCCATATATTGACACTGAAGTATCTTCTATGGTGCAACACACCCTCTATTGGCATAATGTGCCCTCTGTGACACCCATAGTGTCTGGCGCAATGCGCCCTCTGAATCGTCTCGGAACATACTTATATCATTATATGTTGCATGTAAGTACACACCTCCTCTTATATCATTATATGTGGCATGTATGTACGCACCTACTCTTGGGTGTGTGGATGTATATGCATGTGTGTATACTTATAATTATATTTAGATGTATAGATATGTATCGACATATGTATACATATGTAATTATAATAGTGTGTGTGTGTTTCCATTTTTGTATATGTATATGTGACTATATGTTTGTATCTATATAGTATATACATGTATATATATGTA